>JAKSZT010053929.1:50470615-50786634 GCA_026826555.1 Tolypeutes matacus
CCTTTGTATTATGATCTAGAATATGGTTTACCTTTGTATTATGATCTGGAATATGGTTTACCTTTGTATTATGATCTGGAATATGGTTTACCTTTGCAAATGTAACTTACACATTTGCAATGAATGTGTATTCTGCTATTCTTGGGTGGAATATACTATAAATATCAATTAGGGCCAGTTATTGCTATTCAAGTTTTCTATATCTTACTGACTCTATTTATTCTAACTATTATTGAGAGATGGGTGTTGCTGATTGAAATTTTGCATTTATATATTCTTGCAACTCTATCTTTTTGCTTCATGTATTTTGAAGCTCTATTATTAGCATTCCTATTTGGGATCATTATGTTCTTTTGAATTAACATCTTCATCATGATGTAATGATCCATTTTTGTAGTAATATTCTTTGCTCTGAAATCTATTTTGTCTGATATTAATATAGCCACATCAGCTATATTAATTTTGATTAGTGTCAGAATGGTGTCTGTTTTTTTTTTTTTTTTTTTTTTTTTTTTTTTTCCCTATACTTAAAGGCAATTTGTGTCTTTATATTTGAAATGAGTTTCTTGTACCCAGCATATGTTTGGGTACATTTTTGCCTCATTTGACTATTTCTGCCTTTTAATTGGGGTGTTTCAACCATTTGCCTTTAGTGTGATTATTGATATGGCTAGTTTTAAACCTATCAATTTTCTATTCCTTTTCTATCTCTCTATATAGAATATACCTATTCTTTGTTCATTGTTCTCTTCTGCGCTCATTCGGGTTAAGTATATTTTGATTCCATTTGATTATCTTTTTGGTTTATTACTTATATAACACTTCATTTATTAGTGGTTGCCTTGGGATTTATAGTGTATATTGTCATTATTCATTTTATAAACCCCACAACACATTGCTATTTTTTTTTACTTTAAATATTTCTAACAGATAATTGGTTTTTAAATATATACATGCAGTTACCAACATAGTCCACTTCTACTTTTCATTCTTTGTGTAGATCCATCTGGTATCATTTTCATTCTGTAATGTCTAACCTGCCATTCATATTAATCAGTGTACTTTTCAACTCAGACATTGTATGTTTTATATCTACATGTTCAGTTTGTGTGATTTCTATTCTGCATATCTCTACCTAAATTCAATATTTCTTCTAGCATCTTGAACTTATGGATTACAGTTATTATAACTCATTCAATGTTCTTGTCAACTAACTTTATTATTTGTGCTCTTCAGGGTCAGTTTCAATTGATTGACTTTTCTGCTTATTATGGGTTATTTTTGTCTTTAAAAATGTCTGGTAATTTTTTAGTGGACACCAGACATTTTAATTTTTTTTTTTGGATGCTGGGTATTTTTGTATTTTTACCATTATTATTCTATCTTTTATCTTATTTTTTTTGCTTTTCCTACTATTGTTCTTGAGCTTTATTTTGGGATGCAGTTATTTTTAATGTTTGATTCTTTCAGGGCTCACTTTTACATTTTATTATTTAGTTCCAGAACAGCATTTAGTCTTGGCTTAATTTTTCCCCACTATTAAGACATAACCCTTCTGAGTACTCTGTATGATCCTTTGTGAATTGTGAGGTTTCCTAACCATGATTTGGGGGTGGGGCTTAATTCTTGACTCTTTGTGAACAATCAAGATTGTTTCCTCAATTCTTTTCCAGTGGTTATTTCCTCTGCCTTCTGTAGTTTCATCACATGCATGCACTGATTAGGACTTGGTCAACTTAAAGAGCACCCTCTGTAGATATTTGGAATTCTTTCTGTACAGCTCTCACCCTTCCAATACTCTGACCTGCAAACTCATTTTCTTGGCCTCCATACATTCCCCTTGTTTTGTATGGCAGTTAGTATACTCTCTCTAGGTAGTGATTTGGGCCAATTGTAGAACTACCGCATTTATTTTCCATCTCTTTGGCATCACTGTCCTTCATTTCCTGAAGTCCAATAATTTACAAACCATTCATATGTTTTAACTGGGTTTTTAGTTTCTGTTGGGAAAGCAAATCCAGTCTTTGTTATTCCATGTTGGCTAAAGCAGAATGATCATGGCTATGTTTTTAAACCACCACTCTGAGGGCTAACACAAACCTCAACTTCTTTAGATTACAATGTAGGAGATACTTGCTCTCAGGGGGGGAAAATTCTAACTCACTTAAAAAAAAAAAAAAAATTATTGAAACATTTTAATAAAGCATACAATCCATCCAAAGTATACAATCAATGGTATTTGGTATAATCACATAGTTGTGCGTTCATCATTTTGATCACTATTAGAGCATTTTCATTATTCCAATAATTAAAAAAAACAAAACTCTGCCCCTTAATAATCACTTCTCAATCTGTTTCCCCTGCTATACATAGCTGCTATTGTTTCTGTGTTTCTAGTTTATTTGTATTTATATTTTGTATAGAGTCAAACAGTACATATTACTTTTTTGTCTAGTTTATTTCACTTAGTGTATTTCCTTTTTCTTATCCTTAATTGAAGGTTAATATATTACTGTGTTATTGTCCATAGATTGCTTTGATTATATTTTTGCCTGATAGTAACGTCTTGTAACTTTAATGTGCCTCTGTTCAGTTTCAAAGAAACATTTTTACATATGCAGTATTGCCCATACTCCTATTTCATGTGAGGTTTTGCTGTGATATACAGTCCCATGTTACATTTTTAATCTTTTGTTCTATTAATTTACATGACTTCAGACTATCCCTTTCAACTGCTGTCATAACCATATGAATTAGTCAGTGTTCTCTAGGGATACAGAATGAACCAGAGATATCTGTAAATAGATTGAGATTTTATAAAACTGTCTCATGTGGCTGTGGAGATGCACAAGTCCAAATTCCATAGGGCAAGCTGCAACCCAGGACCTCCGATGAAGGTCCTCACTGAGTTCCCCAGGAGGCGCTGGCTATCTGAAGTGGAAATGGGAATTCTCTCTCTGAATGCTGAAATCACTTCTCTTTTTAAGACCTTCAACTGATTGCATGAGACATCACTCATTGCTGACAGCAATCTCCGTAGCTCATAGATGTAACCAGCCATCTATGCAATCAACTCACTGATTAAAGTCCATGAAATGCCCTTGTATTAAAATTAGCCCAGTGCTTACTTGACCAAACAACTGGGCACCATTACCTGGCCGAGTTGACACATTAGCCTAACCATCACACTATATATCAGCACTGCTTGTTACAAACACTATGACGTCCTTTCACCATTTCTAATCATTTCCAAAGATTTATGAGCAACACTTTTACCAATTCTGTACAGATTAACCCTCAGCTTTCCATTTTCTAAACTTATTCTATTTTCTGGTGACCTATTTAATGTTATCGCCATGATTTTATACAATACATTTAGTTCATGATAGTGCAATCAAACAGTATATGTCCTTTTATATCTTACTTCACTCAACATAATGCCCTCCAGGTTCTTCCATGTTGTCATGTTTTGCGACTTCATTTCTTCTTATGGCTGCATAATATCCCATCATGTGTATAAACCACAGTTGATAGACACCTGGGTAGTTTCTATCTCTTGGCAACTGTGAATAATGCTACTATGAACATTGTTGTGTAGATGTCTGTCTGTGTCACTTCTCTCAGTTCTTCTGGGTTTATACCTATTGCTAGGTCACATGATAAACTTGTATTCAACTTCCTTAGGAAATGCCAAACCATCCTCCATAGTGCTGTACCATTCTATGTTCCCATCAACAGTAACTAAGCATTCCTATCTCTCCACATCCTCTTTAACACTTGTAGTTCTCCAACTTTTTAACAGTGGCCATTCTAATAGGTGTGAAATGATATCCCATTGTAGCTTTCATTTGCATTTCCCTAATTATTAGTGACGTTGGACATTTTTTCTTTCTTTCTTTTTTTTTTTTTTTTTGCCATTTGTATTTTTTTCTTTGGGCAAATGTCTTCAAGTTTTTTGCCCATTTTTAATTGAGTTGTTTGTCTTTTTATTGCTGAATTGTAACATCTCTATATATCTTAGATATTAAGCTCTTATTAGATATATAATTTCCAAATATATTCTCCAATTGAGTCAGCTGCCTTTTTTTACCCTTTTGCCATAGTAATTTGAGGTGTAAAAATGTTTAATTTTTAGGAGGTCCCATTTATCTATTTTTTTTTTCATTTGTTGTTTGTGCTTTGGGTGTATGGTCTAAGAAATCACCACCTACCACAAGTTATTAAAGATGTTTTCCTACATTTTCTTCTAGTAGTTTTATGGTCCTGGATTTTACATTTAGATTTTTTTTTATCCATTTTGAGTTGATTCTTGTATTAGAAGTGAGATAGGGGCCCTCTTCCATTCTTTTGGTTATTGATATCTAGTTCTCCTAGCACCATTTGTTGAAGGGACTGTTTTGTCCCAGTAACATAGAGTTGATAGGTTTGTCAAAAACCAATTGGCTGTAGAGGTTGGGGTCTATTTCTGGACTCTGAATTCCATCCCACTGATCAGTGTGTCTATCTTTATGCCCATACAATGCTGTTTTGTTCACTGTAGCTTTGTAATATGTTCCGAGTTGAGATAGTGAGAATTCTTCCACATTACTCTTCTATTATAGGGTGTTTTTTGGCTGTTCAGATGCCCTTTCCCTTCCAAATTTGGTAATTGCCTTTTCTATTTCTGTAAAGTAGGCTGTTGGAATTTTGACTGGTATTGCATTGAATCTATAAATTAGTTTGCATGCGATTGATATCTTTATGATATTTAGTCTTTCAATCCATGAACATGGAATATCTTTCCATTTGTTTAGGTCTTTGATTTTTTTTTTTTTTTTTTTTTAGCAGTGTTTTGTAGTGTTCTGAATATAGGTACTGTACATCTTTGGTTAAATTGATTCCTAAGTATTTGAGTCTTTGTTATTGTAAATGGAATTTTTTTCCTGATTTCATCCTCATATTGTTTAATACTAGTGTACAGAAACATTCCTGGTTTTTGCATGTTGATCTTGTATCCTGCCACTTTGGTAAATGTGTTTCTTAGCTCAAGTAGCTTTGTTATAGACATTTTGGAGTTTATAAATATAGGATCATGTCATCTGTGAATGAGTTTTTTTTCTTCCTATTTGAATGGCTTTTATTTTTTTCTTGTTTATTTCTCTACCTAGTACTTCTAGCACAATGTTGAATAAAAGTGGTGACAGTGGGAATCCTTGTCTTGTTCCTGATCTTAGAGGGAAAGTTTTCAACCTTGGCCTATTGAGTATGATGTTGGCTGTGGGTCTTTCATACATGCCCTTTGTCATAATGAAGAACTTTCCTTCTATTCCTGGCTTTCAAAATGCTTTTATCATGAAAGGATGTTGTATTTGTCAAATGCCTTTTCTGCATGGATCAAGATCATGTGTGTTTTTTTTTTTTTTAATTTTATTTTTTCCCCTTCAATTTGTTAATGTGGTGTATTATGTTAATTTCTTGTGGTGCAATACCCTTGCTTACCAGGAAAGAATCCCACTTGGTCATGGTGTTTAATTTTTCTGATATGCTGTTGGATTCTATATGCAAGCATTTTGTTGAGAATTTTTGCATCTATGTTCATCAGAGATTAGTCTATAATTTTCTTTTCTTGTGATGTCTTTATCTGGCTTTAGTATTAGGGTGATGTTGGCTTCATAAAATGTGCTGGGTGATTTTCCTTCCTCTTCAATATTTTGGAATAGTTTAAACAGTTTGGTGTTAATTCTTAAAATCTTGGTAGAATTCACCTGTGAATCCATCTGGTCCTGGACTTCGGGAGATTTTTGATTGATTCAATCTCTTTAAATGTGATTGGTTTGTCAAGTTCTTATTTCTTCTAGAGTGACTGTAGGTTGTACATTTTTAGGAATTTGTCCATTTCTTCTAGATTGTCTAATTTGTTTGCATACAGTTTCTCATAATATCCTCTTATAATCCTTTTCATTTCTGTGGGGTCAGTCATAATATTCCCCCTCCTCACTCCTGACTTTATTTATGTACATCTTTTTTTTTTTTCTTTGTTAATCTAGCTAAGGATTTATCAAATTTATTGATCTCTCAAAAAACCAGCTTTTAGTTTTGTTTTTTTCTCTATTTTTTTTTGGTTGTTCTCAATTTCATTTATTTCTGCTCTAATCTTATTGCTTTCCTTCTACTTGCTTTGGGATTGATTTACTTTTTTGTTGTTGTTGTTTTTTTAGTTCCTCAAGTTCATTTAGGTTTTTTTATTTTAACTCTTCTTTATTAATATAGGTGTTTGGGGCTATAAATTTCCCTCTCAGCACTGCCTTTGCTCTATCATAAGTTTTGATAAGTTATGTTCTTGTTTTCATTTGTCTCAAGATATTTACTATTTTTCTTACAAGTTCTTCTTTGACCCACTGATTGTTCAGGCATGTGTGTTTAGCCTCTACGCATCTGCAAATCTTCCCATTTCCCATCTAGTATTGATTTCCAGCTCCATTCCATTATGATCTGAGTGTGTACTTTAGTATAATTTCAATCTTTGTCTATTAATGAGTCTTGTTTTGGACCCAGCATGTGGTCTCTCCTGGGAAAAAGATCCATGAGCACTTGAGAAGAATGGATAACCCACTGATTTTTGGATGCAACATTCTGTATATATAGTCTGTTAGGTCTAGCTCATTTATCATTTTGTTCAAGTTCCCTGTTTCCATGTTGATTTTCTGTAAGGCTCCCTTTAATGCTTCTTGCAAAGGTGGATTCTTATTTTGAACTTAGTTTCTGTTTCTTTGTGAATATTTTAATCTCACTTTCAAATTTGAAGGACAATTTTGTTGAATAAAGAATTCTCACCTGGCAATTTTTCTTTCAGTGTCCTAATTATATCATACCACTATTGTCTTACCTCCATGGTTTCTGATGAGCAACCCCACACTAAGTCTTACTGAGTGTCCCTTGTATGTGATAGTTTTCTCTCCCTGTTGCTCTCAGAATTTTCTCTTTATCTTTGGTGTTTGACGTTCTCAATAGTATTGTGTCTTGGTGTAGGTCTATTTGAATTTATTCTGATTGGGATACAGTGCAATTCTTGGGCATGTAAATTCATTTCTTTCATAAGAGTTGGGAAATTTTCAGCCATTATATCCTCAAATACTTTCTGTCCCTTTTCCCTTCTCTTTTTCATCTGGAACTCCCATGACATGTATGTTGTTGCACTTCATGTTACCATTCAACTTCTTGAGCCCCTGTTCAATTTTTTTTCCATTCTTTTCTCTGTTCTCTCTTCAATTTCAGTCGTCTGTCTTCTGCATTACTTATTCTTTTGTCTCTCACTTCGAGTTGGCCGTTGCATGCCTTTAATGTGTTTTTTTCAATCTCTCCTATTGTCTTTCATTCTTATAAGATGTTATTTTTCTCTTCAGGTTTTCAAATTGAATTGAATTATTTGTGCTCACCCAGTGTCCTCTTGATGTCCTTTATCACTTTAGCCATATTGTCTTTCAATTCATTGATTTGATTTAGGAGATTTTTATGAAACTCTTTGATTAGTTTCATCCTGTGTTTCATGTGGATCTTTGATGTATTCTTTTGCTTGGGCCATATCTTCCATTTTCTTGTAATGCTTATAATTATTTGCTGATTTACTCCAATGCTTAATTTCTCTCTTGTGTAGGGATTTAGTGGTGGGAGGTTGTGTATTACTGCTGTTCTTTGACTTTTTTGGTTAAACCTGTTCTAGCTCTTTAGGATTGTCCCTGTTTAGTTGCTCAAATACAGGCCATGAACCCATTAATGGGTCACAGACCTACTTCCAAGAGCCTTGGGGAGGGTGGCTGTAAAGGCTCAAAAATGCTTCGCATTTATTTACTTTTAATTTCCTTGTAAGCACTTCCTTGGCCTGCCAGCAGATGGCACTCTTTGGAAGGCTTCTCATTCAAACCTTGGTCAGAATGTGTTTGCTGCAACCTTGACCAGAACAATAGGACAAAGGATCCTGCCTCTGGGCTATTCAGAGTCTCATAAATCAAACTTTCTCAGAGGTTGTTCTCTAATCTTTTCTAGCAGCCCTCTCCCTTTTCCCAGGTAGTAAATAATTCCACTCTCTTCTGCATCCTCAACAACCAGTCCCAGTCAGTAGGAAGGCTGTTCAAGAGGGTTGGATCTCTTTCATCCCCTGCTAGCCTCCAGGGCAAATAATGGTGCCGCCCCACCCAGTGGAAAGGCTTGTGGGACACAGGAGCGCGAATTTGTTGGCCAAAAGCTTAATCAACCTTTGGCTGTATCCCTCTATCTCCCTTTTCCTAGGAAGGTGGATACTATGGCCCCCTCTGTCTGCAGCTACCAGTCAGAGGTCAGAGAATTCAAAGTTGTCTTCTGAGGGTAGGGGGATGGGTGCCAGCACCTGCAGCATTTTCTCAGAGTTTTCCCTGCCAAGATTCTTTTCCTTTGCCCCCTCTCTTCTGGGTTGTGTCCAGCCTTCCCCTGGTGTACTAAACTCAACATTTTTTTTCCAGGCTGTTTCTGCCTGTCCTCTAGCTATTTTTTTTTTTTTTTCCGGAGAGATGTGAGTCCTGTGTCTCTTTAATCCCTCTAACTCACTCTTGATGGGACTTTAACTGTATGGCTGTTTGTGTTCCTATTTAAAAGTGTGTAAGGACACTAGGACTTAGTTTAGGCAAATTTGATAGAAAAGTAGAGAATATAGGGAGAGGAAGAAGCTCCTTTTCCTCAACAAGCAGGCTGAATTTATTCTAGCCCACCATACCTCCACATCTCCTTTAACCAAAGTAGTTAAATCAGCATTCAAAAACTTTGTAATCTACAAATTCCTATCCATGTATTCTTTACTTTTAAAAATTCTCCATTATTGTATCTTGACTCATTTTTTTATTATCTTTTCAGAAATTGTGAATAATAGTTGGTTAAAGTCTTTGACACTGTGCATACACAGACCTTGAAACTTTCCTTCATACTTCTCTTCTTATACATATGGAATTTGGTTTATTTAAGCTCCCATTAGTGTTTGTATTTTTTTCTTTGTATGTTTATATTTACCTTTCTGACTTCTTAATTTTCTCTTCAGAAAATATTATGTATTTCCAGCAGAAATGTTTATGCATTAATTTTGTTTGTGCATTTCAGGGTCCTCTCTTTTTATACTAAAGACTGTTTTAATTTTTGAAGTTATTTCTCATTGGAACCAATCATAACTTTTAGAAATTTATAACAAATATTCAATATTTGTGCAAAATGTTTGATCCATACTACTTAGCACTTTTGTCTGGCTTCTACTCATATCCTGTCTGATATTGCCATTTAATTTTGTATTGTTTGCCTTCTCTCATGGTGTAGTAAAATAGCCACAATCCTGAGTTGAAAGATCTAAACTAGAGTTTGCTTTTGTTACTTATAAATCTACTTAATCTACCCTAAAATATGGGCATAGTAATGCTTACCTTGGAAGGTTACATCCACTAAATGTGATATGTCTGAAATTGTATTCCCCAAAACTTCTTACGTACAGGAGATACTCCTTTCTACTTTAAAAAAGACCTGATTACATCTTTTTGTATCTGAAATGTACTAAAATTGATATTTAAATATATTATAATCTCTCTTCATACCTTTCATATTTGTTGTATTGAGTACCTCTTATTTTAAGTCTAAAATTATTTTAAAACATTAAGCAGTATTTACCCCAGGATTAATCACCAAAACCACTTCCTATTCTATGGTTAACCTCCAAAGTACTTGCATTTAATCAATGTGGTCCTGTTACTGAACAGAGCCATCAATGCTCTAAGATATGCCTCTCTATGATATTCAGAACCTCTGGAGGAAAAAGGGACAATATCATATACCTGGCAAGAAGAGCCCAAACACAGATGACAAAGTGATATTTTTCCTTTCCTCAGCTATTTTGGCATCATATAAATGTAGCTACTCTTTTTAGAAGGCATTTTATAATGCTGTTACAATATAGTTAGTGACTTTCTGATATCATATGGATGAATATTTATATTCTACACATTCAAGTCTAAAAGTGTTAAAAGGTTGATTAAATTGAAATAGTATATCAGTAGGCTTTATTGAAGTAAGAACTCACTATATTTCTTATTACTATTTTTTTTGCCTGATTCGTTTTTAGCTGAAAATACAAAGTCTGTGAACTCACATTTATTAAGTTATGGACTGACATATTTACAATTAGCTAATTAAAGATTCCCAAAATAGTAAGCACATTTTCCAGTCTCATTTTTAACTACAATATTAGGGAGGCTGGACATGATATGTTCTCATAATTGTTTCTACTACAATCTAACTTTTTAAAATAGGGCCAGGAAAACTTGTTTCCTTTTGTTGTTGATTGGAATGTGGTTGTGGTAGAATTTTTGTTTTTTGAGCAACCCACATGTTGCTTATATTATCATCTATGAAAGTAATTAAAAAATTTAAATATAAGTATTGAATTAGGCTTCCATAGCAGCAGCAGTTTGAATTATAGCAACATTTTGCATGGCCATTTTATTTTAGATCTGTTTGAAAAGGAGAATACTTTTGAGAGTGGAAAAAGGAAATGACCATAGAGCTGGGTTGGAAAGAATAGCTGAAAAGGGTAAGAGAAGTCAGATAAATCATTGCCTTCCAAGGAATAGAAAAGACTCAAGGGATATAAGACAATATAATACTGTCCATACTTCCTAACTGATCATTGTGATAGTTGGTCAGTATATCTTCCAAGATATCTGGATAATCCAACTCTGTTCTTGAATTTCCATTTCCCTTGGTCTTTCTTATTATCAGTACTACAATCAAGCTTATCTCAGTGTAGTTTTCAGCTTAAACCAATCCACTTAAAACAATTGCAATCTCTTAAGAAATTTAACTAGTTGTAAAACTTTTGAAAAAAATCACAGAAAAATTTCCCAGTAAGTATATCTGACTTCTTTTGAGAATGTCACTGGCAACACTGGTCCAGTGTTCCTATTACCCCCAACATCTGGAGACAGAAGCTTCTCCTTCATTACATAAGCTATGCCTTTTCCAATTTTTCACTCTTACTATAGAGTCCATTTCATTGAAATTACAGAGTGGAGCGGGTTTTAGGGTAACTGGTTCAGGTACTCTCACAATTCCCCAAAGTGCCTACCATAGGACTGCTGACATCTACCCTTCTAAACTCACTCACGTGGCTATCAATGGGCTTCAGGGCCTCCTGGCTGGTGATTGGAGAAAAGTTCCTTACCACATGGGTCTCCACAGTGCTGCTCACCACATAGCAGTCTGTATCCCCAGAGAGAGGGCTTTATTTATTGGAAATAGGTCACTAAATAGAGCCCACACTCAAAGGGAGGGCATTACTCAGGATATTAATATCAGGAGATATTAACCATAAGGAACAATCTTAAAGACTGCAAAGGGTTTCCTCACACAAGTGAAGGCCCCAACAATTGTCTTTCAAGGTAAAATGGAGTATATGCAAATACCAGGGAAAGAAGAGAATATTTGAGACTCACACTAGAGGGAAATTAAACATAGTACAAATTTAGACTGTCCCCAAGGACCAAGTGTAATAGAAGATAGAAGAGCCATGGTTTATCACTTAAAGAAATATCTCTCCTTCAGTCATGGGGCAAAGCAAGGCTGGATATAGTTATAGGCAAAAGCAAAACAAAACAAAATGACTTATCAGAAAGAAAAATTTATCAGTCATGACAACTGAATTCAGAGTATTTGAAAGCCCTCTGTTGCCAACAGAATTCTAGAGACAACACTGTGTGCAGGAAAAAAGATAATTACCATAGCAAGTCAAGGATGGAGCCAATGGAGAAAATGACTAAACAAGAACAAGCTCAGAACTGTCAAGAATTGAAAGTTAAGTGAGGTTGAAAGTTAAGTGAGGTTGAAGGGATTATTACAATTAAAATTTTCTACATATTTGCTAAAGTTATTTTTTAGAAAACCTATATAATCTTGTTTTCCTTTTCTCCGATTAACAACATTTGTTGAGCATTTGATAGGAACAATATAGCAATTCACTCAATCATTACAAGTTCCCTACCTTCTAGGCATTACCATTATTTTCCTTTTATAGAGGGGAAAAAAAAATAAAGTGTAGAAGTGTTAGATAACTTGCTTCATAGCCTGAAAGCAGTAGAGCCTGGTTTGAACCAAGCAATTTGTGCACTCTTAATCACTGCATTGTGAAGTCTTAAGTTAAAGATAATCTCCAGATATTGTAAACCAGATGCAATTGTACTCAAGCAACCATCTATCCAAAACTTAGACTTAGCTAGGAGTTCCTTTGTTCAAGTGTTCTCACCATCAGTTACAAAGCCACCTGTTGCATAATAGTGCCTGAAAAGGGAATATTCCTAGTGGACTTATTCCTAGTTGACTACAGTTGTTTCACAACAGGGGAAGTGTTGAAATACATCTTGATAAGTTATAAAATTAAAGCATCAGTGAGAACTGAAACATTTTTATTCATACAGCTTCAGCCTTAGGAATTAAGGTAATTTCACTACAATGATATCTTACATTCACCTTGAGTGTCTACTTTATCTATGGCAATACCTAGGAAAAGCCTGAAATGAACCCCTGTTCTTTTAAAAAAAAAAATGCAAAAAAAATCTCAAACGAGAATTTTGACTAGGTATATTGGTCTGTTCTTTATTTACTAGTATGTAAGTCATATTCTATGTTATTTCAACTACTCCAGATTGGTCACTGGCTCCATTTTGCTCGAATGTAAATCATATTCTGTATTATTTCGACTACTTCAAGTTGGTCACTGGCTCCATTTCAGAGAAACTAAGAAAATCTCCCTATTTCCACTGAAATCTGAGAATGAAATTTATTTCTTTAATGAGTTTTATACAGAAGTAGCAGAATTCTATACATATATGATCTCTTCATGGTTGTGACCAGTTGTGACAATTCAAACTTCTTAAAACCTTTCCCTTTTGCTTGACCTGTATCTTTGTGTATGTTTAGTAAATATAAGTAAGTGGAAGTGGTTTTGCAAATCCTCTGAAGGGACAAAGAAGTGAATGGGAAAAAGGTGACATTTTCTGAATTGCTTCTCTATTCTTTTGTCAATGCATTCTTAAAGAAGGTAAGTAAATTGAACATTTTGTTTCAGGAACTGATTTTATTTCTTTAGGAAGCTACAATTTGTTTACTTCAATAAAGGAAACAAACATTTCATTCACCTACATGTTCTCGTTGCTTTCATTCTCCTACTTACCTAATCTTTGCTTGGAACATATAATTTTTTTTTTAACCTTATTCCAGAAATCTGTTTTATCCTTTCTATAGTAGTGATCCAACTCTGTTAAATTCTTAGAAAATTGTATGAATTTTATTACTTGTTCTGATTATGTCCTGGACTTTGATCACCTTTCCGGGTATGTAATTAAATTGATGAATGATTACAGTATTTGATTAAATGAGTTCCTAAGATTTTGGATTTGATTTGTGTTTTAAAAGTGTTTTCAAAGAAATTAACTCAATTTATGGTTCTTATATTTACCATAAGAATAGCAACACTGCTTGGAAGAACAGGTTGTCATAAATATATCTCCTTCATAAAATTACCTGGGTCATTCTTCAATTTGTTTTGTGAAATATAAATCCCCATCAGAATTTAGCAATTAAATCACTTCCCCTACAGGTGAGCAAAGGTAAAAATTAAAGTCAATAACACAATATATATTTTAACTTGGGGCATGTTAAAACTAGTCTTTAATGTGTCTCACCAAAAAATTCTGAACTCTTCTGATTTCCCTTCTATGTCACTGACTACCACTTTTTGTTTGTTTGCTTTGAGTTACTGGATAAAGATCCCAGGACCTCTTATGTGGGAAGCCTGCGCTAAACCACTGAGCCATGTTGGCTTCCCTGAGTTTTTTTTTTTTTTTTTTTTCATTTGTTTTGCTTGTTGTTTGTTTTTATTTTTGTTCAGGAGGCACGGGGAACCAAACCCAGGACCTCCCATGTGGGGGGCAGACGCTCAAGTGCTTTAGCCATGTCTGCTCCCCCTCATTTTTTCTTTTTCTTCTTTATCTCTACATATCAGAGTACCTCTACTTAAGACTGAAACCACTTATTCTTCTCATGCTGTATTCATGCCTATGTGAAACATTTAGTTTCATTGCTTCTAATTGCATATATGTGCTGATAATTACCAAATTTTAAATATACATTTTATATACATATATACCTGTTATATGTAATATGTATAGAATATGTAACATAAATGTGTATATTATAAAAAAATATATAAATTTCTTACAGAAATTTTAGGTTTACAGATAAATTCTATATAAAATTCAGAATTCCCATATGCTGCCTTATTAACACTTTGCATTGTAGCAAATATACAATATGTTTATAACTGTACTATTAACTATGGTCCATTGTTTACAAAAGGGTTCACAAGCTGTTGTACAATCCTTTTTTAAAAAATAAAAATTCTGATATCATATATGATACTTAAAATTCCTCCTTTTAACCACATTCACATATATAATTCTGTGCTATTAATTACATTCACAATGTTGTGCTACCATCACCATCATCCATTACCAAAACTTTACATTCAACCCAAATAGAAACTGCAATTTAAACATTAACTCCCTATTTCTTACCCCCACCCTGGACCCTGGTAACCTATATTCTAGATTCTGACTCTCTGAGTTTGCTTATTCTAAATATTTCATATCAGTGAGGTCATCCAATGTTTTTCCTTTTTGTCTGATTATTTCACTCAACATGATGTCTTCAAGGTTTATCCATGTTGTTGCATGTATCAGACCTTCATTTCTTATTACAACTGAATAATATTCCATTGTATATATACACCACATTTTATTTATCCATTTTCAGTTGATGGACACTTGGGTTGCTTACATCTTCAGGCAACTGTGAATAATTCTGTGAATTTCAGTGTAGAAATATCTGTTTTAATCCTACTTTCAAATCTTTTTGATATATTCCTAGAAGTAGGATTGCCAGGTCATATGGTAATTCTATACTTAGCTTTCTGAGGAAATGCCAAACTGTCTTCCACAGCGGCTGCACAATTTCACATTCCCGCCAGCAATGGCATCCTCTCCGGCACATATATGTTCTGCTGGGGCTTTGTTTTTTCATAATCGTTCTAGTAGGTATGAAATGGTATCTCATTGTGGCTTTGATTTGTATTTTCCTAATAGCTAGTGATGTCATACATCTTCTCATGTGCTTTTTTTTGGCCATTTGTATATTTTCTTTTGAGAAATGTCTATTCAAATCTTTTGAGCATTTTTTGTTGTTTGGGTTTTTCTTCTTGCTGTTGAGTTGAAAAATAGCAAATATATATCTGTTTGGAGAGATTAATCTCAGTGTGCCCTATTTCCAATCTTCAGAAAATTACTTCATCTTGCAACCCATATTCCCAGAAATAATTTTCCTCTACTCCAAGAGAATATTGGGCCCGACTCTGGCTCAGTAAACACACCTCTCACTTCATGACACTAGTTGGGAATATGAATTTTTTGCTTTATTTTGTAGCAATGTAGCAATGGGATTCAATGTTTCAGATATTCAAATGAAATTTTAAACATGTACTAAACAATTTATTAAAGCTTCATTTTGATATTCTTTTCAACCTATCAGTTATGGCGATAACTGCTGAAATTTCTCCATGAATGTTTAATTTCTTGACTTGGAGGCTTATGGTCTTAGATAGAATTTGAAAAAAGGGAGTTAATGTCCTTGACCTTTTCCCAGCGAAACTCTGAACCTTGTTGTATAAGGGAAAAAAAGCAAAAAGCAAAAACAAAAAAAAATCCTATTTCAGTGAACATACTGTATCTGGGAAGTACTGAAGAATTTTATGTTTTTATGGTTTAAGGTTAATATTTTTAAATCTTTTTTCCTAGTTCTCTATTTCTAGTCTGATCTTTTTGTCCCATACTTTAGGTTTTGTTTTGTTCAACTTTATTTCTAAATGTTCAATTTGATCTATTTCCCAATCTATCTTGCCATTTGGATTACCTTTCTTGGTTCTTTTCAGTTCTCCCTGACTCCTGTCCCAGATTACCCACCAGATTTGTTTTAGTTTTAGTCTTTAGAAAATCAAGCAAATAAGAGACTTCAATAGTAGAATCTTTCATATATTCACTGCATATAGAAAATGAAGGCTGAAGTAATTTCTTTCTCTCTTCCCAAATATTATTCTGGCTGATATGATGGACTTATTATATACCATATATACTTGGAATAATTATTATAGAATTACAAATTCAATATTAGTAAATCTATTTGGAGTGAGTTGCTATACGGTATGTTATGGGAACAGAAGCTCAGGAACAACAAACTTTTAACAAATGACCACTTTATTATGTACACAACACTAGGGTTCAATAGAGCAGGGAAAGATCATATTGTGCTTCTGGGGAGGCCATCTGCTCAGGTCAGAGTCTGTGGATGGCAGCTCTGCACACTCTACTTCATGTTGGAGAAGAGAGACTAATCTTAAAAGCAGTTTATTTACACAATCCAGGATCCAGGAGGAGGGGGCCCTGCAATTGAGAATTCCTGCCCTGATAAGCAACTAGAACTGCTTGTTCCTGGTTTCCGTTTAAGGTATGGTCAGAGCACTCTGTTAGACCTAACAGCTCCCCCAGGTTACAGAATGGAAACCTACTGAAACATCTGCACACAATAGAAAAGGGAGGTGTTGTGCATGTATTGGGAGATGGCCCCCAATTTGTCCGTGATTTCCCCTGCAATTAAATGTTTTATAAATTGTGTCCCCCAAAGAAGATATGTTCAATCCTAATCCCCAATCCTGTGTATATGATCCTTTTGGAAATAGGGTCTTTGAAGATGCTATTAGTTAAGATGTGGTCAAAATGGATTAGGGTAGGTCCTAATTCAGTATGATTGGTGTCTTTATAAGGAAAGTATAGTTGGACACAGTCAGGAGGAGATAGGCAGAGAAAAGACAGCCATGTGACAAAGGCAGAGACCAAGTTTTGCTATGGATAGCTGGCAACCTGCAGCCAGAACTACAGACTTCAGAGGAAACATGACACTGCTGATACCTTGATTTTGGACTTCAGGCTCCAAAACTATGAGACAATAAGTTGCTACTGTTTTAAGACATCCAGTTTGCGACAACTTGCTGTAGCAGTCCCAGCAAACTAGAACAACTGTATAGTCTTATATTGGGGAGAAAAATCTCCCTCCTGCTTGCCCAACCTATGAACCTACTCTCTGGTAACACATTCTACTTATCTAAGAATGGCTTCTTGAAATCTAAACTGGCTTTACTGAGCTTATATCATTGGTGTTTCCAAAGTGGCATGCAGTCTTATGCAGTTTAGGTTCTACCTTGCAATATTTCTAAGGTCCATTAATAAGAAACTTTGCTAATAGTTTAGGAGTTGATTAAAATTTAAATCTTGCATTGAGATCATTTGCAATTCAGAGCAGCAGATCATTAAGCAATATATTAAAATACCTTATTGCATTTTATTTTGTCAAAGGCAAAATGCATTGGAAAATTAAGAGTTTTTATTGAGGCTATTGCAGTGGGGAAAGCACCCCATATCCTGATGATCACTGTCTCTACAGGGTGGTTTTGCCTTAGACTTTTATAAGGAGGAGTAGACAAGTTACAGTTGAAGTGATTTATAGTTGGTGGTGTTTTGCAATCAGGAGAAGTCTTAGTAGGTAGCTGAATAAAAACTGTTTATCTCTGTGTCTAGCTAGTTTCAGGGAGACAAATTTCTAATATATGCTATTCATTTTTATTTTTTTAAACCGGGATGTCCCGGGGATCAAACCCAGGTCCCTCCATATGGGAGACGGACGTCCAACCGTTTGAGCTACATCTGTCCCCCACTCTATTCATTCTTTTTTTTTTTTTTTTTTTTACCGGGAGGTCCCAGGGATCGAACCTGGGTCCCTCCTTATTCATTCTTGAGACAAAGAATGCGAATTTGTAGGGGCTGTTTGGCTAGGTCACAGGTATTCAAAGGAGTCATCTGTGAGTCTTATGGGGATCATGAAAAAGAGTAGACAGTCTTATGTAAGCCTTTTGGGGAAGGTGGTTTTTTATGGTAAGTCATTTCCTGGAACACACAAGGGTGGTATTTTGGAAAATAAAGGCCTGGGGGTATTTCTTAATCAAGACTAGTTCTTGGAGCATAGGGCCCAGATAAATTTCAACATTGTCAGTTTTTACAGGTGAATTCCAAATTCTTGACATCAATACATTTATGTCCAAATTATGACCAAATTAACCTGTGTTCAATACTTCTTCCCAGTATTATGCATAAAACAGTCACAATTTGAATTTTCAAAATGTATGAGTTAAAGAAAAGTTTAAAAGTTAATTTTATGGGAACATATTTAATTTTATCTAGGATTAGCAGGAATATGAAACCATTTGTGTGTGTGTGGTGGAAGGAAACACTGCTTTGGTAAATTTGCCATTTTATGTTTTTGTTTTATTTATATAGTTAGAATTCAGATTTTTACAAATCACCTTTAGAATCCATTATTACCAAACATGATCATTTCATTGGTTAAAATAGAACAGTAGCCTGCTTATGGAATGGTTTTACAGTGCTTGCTTAAATTTGACCTGTTCATATGATGTTGATTAAATATTAATCAAATGCTTCAGAAAGTGACTTTAATATTTTTCTTGGAAGCTTGACCAAAAAATCCTGACTATTCATTGAAATTATACACTTTTATGTATATCAAACTATGATGCCTCCATCTTATAATAATGAATATCTTTCTGTTACAGAGAATTTCAAATAAAAATTTCCCAAGCTTTTTTCTCAGTAACTGCTTGTCCATAACCCTGGGCTGCTGCCAAGCATTAATATGATTGCTTTATGGTAGGTGGAAGTAATTCAGTGGCACATTTCCATCTGTAATGCTTCTCAATGAGAAATGAGGTTGTTAGGCCACAGGTGACTTAGTGCAGGGGCAGGAAAAAGACTTTAGAGGTAAGAATTCACACTAAATAATACAATCTATTGTTCAAAGTTATCAATTTTTAAAATATTTACTTTGAAATAATTTTAGACTCAAGTCTCAAAGGTTTAGACTTTCTGTGTACCTTTTGCCCAGATTCCCCCAATGATAGCATCTTACATAACTATGGTGCAAATATCAAAACCAGGAAATGGACATCGATAACAATATTGTTAAATGAATTTACAGACTTTACCTAGATTTCATTAGTTTTTATGTAGGACTTGTGTTTCCTTTTTTTTGTTGTTGTTGTTGTTGTTGTTGCATAATTCTATGAAATTTTTATCACTTGTGTAGATTTGTATAATCCCCACCAAAATCAGAATAGAAAACTATTCTATCAACCCATAGAAACTCTCTGATGCCATCATATATAATCACTCCCTAACCCCTGGCAAGAACTGATCTCTAGCACTAAAATTTTGTCATTTTGATAAATTAAATAAATCATGAAGTACATAACATTAGAGATTCTTTTGTTTTAACTTTTTATTTTGAAGTAATTTAGGACCCATGAGAAGTTGTAAAATTAATACAGAAAGTTCATATGTACACTTTCACACAGCTTCCCCTAATGATAACTTCATACATAAGCATAGTACAAATTCAAACTGTTTTCTAGAGTGGCTGTAGCGGTTTACATTCCCACCAACAGTGTATGAAACATCCAGTTGATCTGCATCCTCACTAGTACTTGCTATTGTCAGTATTTATTAATTTAGCCATTGTAGTAATCTTTGCCACTCTAGTAATGCAAAGTGAGGATAGTCAGCAGGGCTCCACTCCAGACTCTGCAGTGCCTAGTGGGAAGGGATGGTATGTTGCCTCTCTGCTGATGTTCACTTAGTGCGGGGTTGGGTTGATGCACATAACTTCTTCACTCCGTAGTCTCTGCATCCACAATGCTCAGTGTGGAGGGAAGAGGATCTGCTTACACTCACATTAGTATAGTGTGGGGATGGTTTTTAGGGCTCTGAAATATAGTCTCCACAGTGCACAGTAGGGAGGGAGAGAGGTGCTGCCTCCATAGTGCACGGTGAAGGTGAAAGACGGGATTCTACCCATAGGTGCCAGGGCTGCAGCACAGGGTACAGTAAAAAGACCACCCATTCCACAGTCTTTGTGTAGAGAGAACACGCTTTAGTTGGGGATTGTCTGCATCCATTTGAATTTCTGGTTTGTGGGTCCCTCTAGCCACAACAACCCAAGTTGGAATATATAGGAGGCAAAAACAAAGGACCCAGAAATTCACCTGAGTCACCCCTCAAGTCATAAAGTCCCTAGCTAGTTCACCTTTTTTTTGTTCAATTTTCAAGGTCCTCTGATAATTATATTTCCCAGGATTTACATTCCTCCAGGAGGAAAGATGGAGAATATACTTATTCCTTTTCCTGAAGGGTAAGATGAAGGTTTCACCAACTTTAAGGAAAGATTTCAGTTCTAGCCTCACTTTCTGTTTTTCAAGGCTAAATATGTTCTGGGTTATAAAGGGAATAGACAGTCCCGACCCCCAATTCTATTATCAAATTAAAGTTAAAATATACTTATTGAAATTCTGTGTACCAGATACAGTTCTAAGAGCTTGGGAGAAAGTTTGATAGTTGAATTGAACTTTTTTATTGTTTTAGTTCATAGGATAGATATTTAATTGTGTTAAATATTACTAAAAGTACAACAGAACTGTGATTTGCTTAACATACCTTATACAGTGGGGGGAATACAATTTAATACAATCCAATAAGCAGCTTTTGGGAACCCAAAGTCTCTTCAATACTAGGTCATGATAAATGCTACATTTGGCTTTGGTTTGGGATGTTAGGCTCAAAATCACTGCCCAAATGGTACCTTTGCTACTGAGGACTGAGCCTCCCATGAGAGCCTGCCGAGGCAGCAAGGATGCCCCCCCGAGGGTGGGGGTGGGGGGGAGGCCGAGGCAGCAGGGATGATCCCTGGGGGTGGGGTGGGGGTGGGGGGGAGGCTGAGGCAGCAGGGATGCCCTGGAGGGGAGGCCTTTTGAGAGAAACCTCTTTGGATGGCACCAATCGGCACAGAAGGGACTGGTCTGTGCATATAAAAAGATTTGTATAATAAACCAAATATTGAAAATAATGAGGTATGGCAATACTTCTGTTAGAAGCAGAATTATGTTATTCACATGCAGGGATTACACAAGAAAAATCCCTTGTTGTAATGATATTAGGTATGGAAAAATAGAATAAGTACTTAAGATGATAATCAAATTGACAGAAATTAATCTATAAAAGGGTTGCATCTAGAGTGGAGAAGCCTCCTTAGCAACACAACCCAAGGGAACCCACTCGGAAAACAAGCCTCCACACACACTTGTGTACACTCACCCATGTTGCAAATAAACACGCACACTGAAGCAGGATCTCCCCAAAGCCTCCTTGTGCTCCAGCCAGAATTCCCAGGGGTCTGCCGCTGGGAGGGCGGCTGTGAGAGAAAGGGGGAGATTGTCCTTGAAACTGGGTATTCAGGATACATGCTCCTTCACTAGCAGGAAGAACCTGGCAGTGTCAGAGCAGATGGCCCTTTGCATGCCTTCAAATGGGCTGCGTGCCCCGTCTCCGATGGCAGAGAGACAAGGGTTGTATGTCCTGACAGCTGATGAATTGCAAATCCTCACACCAAGGAAGTCCCAGTCTCCCTCTCACATGGGCAAGGTACAGACATTAAGACGTAGACATTTGCCCTTTCTGATTGGTGTGCGTGACCTTGCCTGAGAGCTTCGGTTCACAGAAAGCTTCCATTGACGATACTTGAGTGCACAGCTTTGCTGGGTTCCCACACGGGGCAGGGTGCCAAGTAAGCGCCTGTTCATTCCTGTTGTCCCCAGCGCATCCAAGGAATGACAAGATATTCAGTCCATCCTTCGGTAAACCAAGAAAGTTCCCGAAAGTAGTGTTAAGCTCAGCTTTTACCAATCTCCTTCAAATCCAAGCATATTGTGATAATCCCAAGATCATGCGTCATTTCAGAATCAAGATACAAGTTATGTTGTAGCTTGATAACTGAGTAAAAAGGTTTGGACACACCATGGCAGAGAATGTGGATAATAAACTCATTCCCAGGGAAGGCAGAGAAAGGGAGCTTGAAGCCATCCAGAACTAAAACATTTAAAATCATCCAGTTCTTGCTCAAACACCTGATGAGGGCTTGATTTACCTTGATTTTCCATTAAGTGTTCAGTTCCTTGAAGTTGCTCTTTCTGACAATTTTCTCTTCTGATTATTAATGGAATTTCTTGAGAAAACATCTAAAGTGGCTACTTAAAGCTAATTAAACACGTTCTTTTCTAATTTAAACATATAAAGACAACATCTACAAGCACAGAATGGGACGGGTACAAAAGATGAACACAGGAGCATTTCTTTTCCTCTTATAAACAGTGGCATTTACACAGGATTTGCATTTGGGACTTTTCCAGCCAGCCAAGACTCCTTTCTTTCACTCCTCTTTTCTGAGTGGTGTCTAGCCTTCTCTTGATCTCCTAGGCCCCAGAACAGTCCTCTAGACTCTACTTTTTCTATAGCTAATTTTCTAGGAGAGAAGTGATCCCTCTGCCTCTCTAATCCTCCATCTTCCTGGAAGTTCAGAATTTTCTTTCAAACATATAATCCCTTTCCTATGGATGAGTGCTATATTACTGATATGCCTTAAAATATAATTTGAAGCAATAAATATTTATCTTTTTATATCCTGCAATTAAAAGCAGGGAAAGCAACAATGTGACAATTGAGCTGGGTTTTGGGATGTAGGTAGGAATTTAAGGTACTATTTGGGAAATGAGACAGGGGAAAATGCAGATTTTTCATATAATAAATATACAAATCCATGTAACCAAAAAGCCTATAAAGAGATATACTATAATTGAAAACTAAAAAGTATGGGTAGCAGAAACATATGAGTAATAGGAGAAATGATGAAAATGTATTGTGACTTGCTTTCATGGAGCAGTATATTAGGTGACAAGATCAGACCTAGCTTCCAGGAAGAAAAATATAAACTATATGAATTCAGGTCAGGACACCTATGTGGAGAAAGTCCATGTGATTTTCTTTTTTTTTTTTAAACCATGGAAGTGATCATATATCTATTTTGAGAACATGGATGGTGATAATAATGGAAGGCAGATGAGGAAGGAGTCCATTATCAATAACTTATTTTATATGGAATAGAAATCTGAAGTTATTAAAATTAAATATCATATAATACCTATGTAATGTTCACAACGAAAGATTGAGAAAGAAAGAAATTGAAAAAAAGCTATGCCTGTAACCCAAAGATAAATTAATGCCACAATAACTTTAAGATGAAGACTGAGATATGTTGACAGTTTTTAGAAACACTTGATAGAGGAAAAACGGATCACAATATCGTTTTGCTTGTTCTTTTTAATTAAAAACATTTAATTCCTATGTAACAGAAATAAACTCCTTCTAAAAAAGAAATTATACTTGATTTCTGAATCTGTAATGCCAATTTTAGACTCTAATCATATTTTGTTAGATCAGTATAATATGAAGAAGGCTAAAATTCTTTTAGAATTATCTTCTCAGGGAAAAAGAATTTTGCTCCTTGGTAGTATAGAATGTTTGGAGGGAAAGTGAGGAAGAAAGGAAAAAGGAAAGAGTCATGCTTGTGGTCAGTTGAATTATGTACCCCAATTTATTTTATTTTTTTTTTATTTTTTTATTTTTTTAAAGATTTTATTTATTTATTTATTCATTTATCCCCCTCTTGCTGCCTGTGCTCGCCGGGTCAGCCAACCACGCCGTGCGGGCGGGCCTGCCCTCACCAGGAGGCCCCGGGAACCGAACCCGGGGCCTCCCACATGGTAAACGGGAGCCCCACTGATTGAGCCACAGCCGCCTCCCAATGTACCCCAATTTAGAAATGTTATTGATCTTAATCTGAGTACTTAACAAAATCGGACCTCTTGAAGATACTCATTATTCTAAACCATATAAAGTTGTACTTCTTTTCTTTTTCTATGTTGAACAAATAGTACACAATAACTTTCTTGTAGTTGGTAAGGAGACATGGCTTGAAATTCTCTAAAATTTTGAATTAGCACTTAACTAACCATATATCCATTAAGTGCATCATAAATTATTCCAAATTTCAAAGGAAATCCTCCTCTATTAAACCATATTCTAGGATGATAACTATATAGAATTGACCTGTGTTTAAAAGGTGAAAATGGGAACACCTCTATTCTTTCCTCAGATAAACAGAAATATTGGCCACTGTGAGTATGCATCTCAGGTGCTTTGCTTCTCTAGTGGAGATAATAGGACTAGATCTGGACTTTGTCAGTTCCCAAAAGTAAGGGTGCTCCCAAAAGAAGAAAAAACATTTGGACAGGTCTTATAATTAACTAAAATTGTGAGACCAAACCTTTCCTTTTATCTGATCAATATCGAGCATAAATGTGTTGTTTAAAATATCATGCATGAGTTACTAAACCCAAAGTTATAGTTCTAGTTTGACCTTCCCTTGTTGAGCCATGGCTATCATTTACTAAAAAGTCTTTGCATTCCAGTTCAGTTCACTTTCATTGTCTCTGAGAAGTGAGTTGGATTAAGCAAGTGATAGTTGCTGCATAGTAAATCAGTGATTTACTGTTGAAAGTTTTGATGAAAGATGTTACCAGGTGAAGAACAATAACATTTTTATCTGGAAACAACTGCACTTTAACATCTATGTAAAACGATGGCTAGCAAAGCCCTTCCCCTTATATCAGCTCCTTTAAGTCTTAAAGTAGGTTTATGAGGTATGAAATTTTTTCTTCATCTTAAAGAGAAGATAACTGCTACCCGAGATGGTTACATGTCTCGCTCATGATCCACAGGTATTAAATATAGCGCAGACACTCAAATCCAGGTCTTTTGCTCCTAGTTCAGACCTATTTTTAGATCACAGCTGCTCCTCCAAACATAAAAGGAAACAATGTCTGTCAGCTCTATGTATTAGTGCTTTTCAATGACATGAAGGAACTAGGACTAAAGGTGCAATATTATCTTAATTTATGACAAAATAAAAGTTTAACTCATTAATTTCCAATAATATTTGAGTGCCTACTACCTGCTTTATCCCAAGTATCCCAAAGAATGTCTTGCACATATAAGAGGTTCTCCATCTGTATGTAAGATGAATGAGTAAATGAATGGATGCTAACCTGAGCACCAGGATGACTCAAGACACAATGACAAGGTGAAGAGGCTGCTTATTTATAAGAAACTCATTAATTAGCATGAGATACAGATCTCTCAATAAGGTAATGCAGTGAAAAGTGCTGAAGTCAAAAAGTATACAAGATGTTTGGGGAACACATATCTGGTGGATAAATTGAGCAAATTTTCACTGAGCAGGTAATATTTGAGCTTGACCTTGAAAGACTCGTCATATTTTACCTCACAGGGAGAAGGAACAGTATGCTCAAAGTTCCGTGGATAGTTCTGCATGGGGCTGCAGCTGCTAAGCACCATGGGCCTGGTGATTTGGGGATAGCAAATGTTAAGTGTAGAATTTTAGTGGCACCTTGAATTTATATTTTTAGAACAATAATCTTGACCAGCATCAGAGAAGATTAACTGACATGAAGAGAGCTGGGAGTCAGACATGTTATTTGGAGTCTGGTCTGAATGTAAGAGAATAAACTCCTGAACTGGAGTGAGGAGGGTGAAAATGAGGTGATGTTGCAGGGATACTTAGGAACAGCAGGGGCAGAGCCAGTTTAGTAAGCCTTGAGCTTATACGAATTTGGGGTCCTTTCTAAGAAAAAGAATTGAAAATTGCCAATCGGATATGGAAATAAATATTTATTTAAAAGGAGGAAAGAAATCATGAAACCTAATTTTAAAAAGCTAATGAATACCAAAAATTGCATAAAATCCAGAAAACATATTTTTTATGAATTACCTGCCTGACGCACCTCTAATATTTTTCCTTATACATTTTTGGCTGTATATTCTCTAATATCTTCATATGACAATTCTGAAACCATATTTTCTATGGAAAGATCAGGATGAAATTAAAACTTTATTATAGATCAACACTTTTTATTGATAGTTTTTATGCAGAAGAACTTGTGGCTTTACAGTTTTATTTGCTATTTATAGTACTGCTACATGTCTGTGCTCTTCAAACATAGGAATTCTGATTAATTTCATTTCACGCATTTTTTTTCTTCAAAAGAGAAAAAGTATGGTGTGTTTATAGTTGTACATGCTTATATAAAGCAGGACATAACTTATGTTTTGATAAGGCATTGATGGGAACCAAATACTCTTAAAACTATGTGTTTGATAAGTGGAAGAATTTTCCACACATTAGCTTCTGATTCTGTCCATGTTAAAACTTCTTCAACCATATAGTTCCAGTGCCAGATGCCAGTGGAAATATAACGTGATGACACACTGGCTGTTCAGCTTTGTGCTCTGATGGTGGGTGGGCAGGCACATTGGGTGGTAGGTGTACTTCAGGAAACCACTGCCAGAACAGGAATGCTAGCAACCATGTAGCCATTCACAGAAACAACTGAAAACCACATCAATATATCTCAAAAACCGAAGACAAAGTATTTCCAACCCACACACTCTTTAGCTGAATTCCAAACATGCTTTGAGCCTCCCTAATACTACCCAACATGAAGGGAAGTGTGATGTAGGGCCAATCACCATGGGGACAGCCATCCTAACTCATGGTTTCTTTTGCAAACTTTAGAAAAACATGTGAACATATGAATATTAGCACTTCTCCCAAAGCTTTTCCCAAGGTCCCTGTGTGTGAGAGGCCACATGTTTACAATACATTAGCTTCATAGTGGTCCAGCCTCTGGGAGTTAAAATTAAGAGGACTTGCAGACTGGTTCGATGTGAAGGGTGAGGGAAACAGGAATCATGGAAGTCTGATAGATTTTTCTAGCTTGCATTCATGGTTGGATGATAACATGACAAAATAATAAGGTGACCAACTTTCCTGGTTTGACCATGACTGTCCTAGTTTCAGCACTAAAAGTCCTGCATCCTGGGAAACCCCTTCCCTGGGATACAACAATCTTGGTTTTTGGACCAGACAGGTTGTGGGGAAAATATTAAACCCATAAGACAGACCTGAAAAAAGGGTTGAAGTCAAAACTATTTTTAGTGTAAACAAGTACGGCATAGATTATCTGTCTTTCACTTTTGTTGTTTTCACTCCTGACCACTGACCTTGACAACCATGATTTTCAGTTCACAGCGATGGATAATCCTTTGTTGGATAAGATTAAGTGTGAAACTTTAATGCCTTGTAATCATGAGCATTATTAATCTGTCTTAGACTTTGCCTGTGGATTAATTGTTGTACTCTGTATTGAGATAGCACTTGTGGAAATAAATGAAGACAACCCAAATGAAAACAAACAGAAGCTATTTAGTCTGAGCTTGCTATGGTAAAGGAGTCAGCCACTATCACTTGTGATGACAGAAACTCAAAGGCAGGCAGAGGAGTGGGAAAGTTTTATAGTGGGTGGGAAAAAAAAAAGTGGGGAAACTTAAGGTATGCTCTACTTGAAGGTTGTCGTCATGGACACAGATTAACTGAAAGGTGGGTGTCCTGTGTGATTGGTTTGGGGAGCATATTTGGCTTTTTCTGGTTGGTCCTGATTTAGAAGCAGGGCAAAATTTAGGAAAGCTCAGTTACTGACCAAGTCCTAACACTTCTGGGCTGATGGGCTGAGTGCTGCTACTGTTGTGGTTTGGCTCTCCGGGCTGGTTACTGAGGAGGTTTTGGGTTAGAGTCCTATTGTTTTATCTGGCCTGGCCTTTTCTGCTTATATATTCAGTGTATCCTCCTAGTTCAATTTTTAACTTTATGAATATCATGACCATGTTTTCTAAAAGTTCAGACCATAATAACTAGAACAATTAAAATACCAACATCAGTATTTCCCAGATATTATCAAAAAAGAAGTCTCTAACACTTATTTTAATGGCAGATGAAGGAGACCTACAACTGCTTTAGGGAGATAACCAAATCATATCATTCTGCACAATATGCAGAAAAGAATTTGGGATTGGAGATGGTGGAGAAGGGGATTTGAAAGCATGCATGCAGATTAAATCTCAGAAATCTCTCATGAGACAGGAAAGTACTTCTAAACCAATCAAGTTTTTCGTCCATAAAACACAAATGATCAGTTGAAAATAGTGGTCAGTGAACTACCTTGGACATGCCAGGACAATGATCAAGTATTAGTGTATTTTTTCCCTTGATTAGTCCATGAAGCTCTGCAAAATTACATTAATGGAATCAGAAGTTGGAACTGTAACGTCCTGCGGGTGAACAAAAGGAGGATCTTCTCAGACACTTCGGCCTCTTGCATTGTAGATTGTTAGATCTTACCAATGATTATGCTTTCAACAGTGTGACAAGTGATGTGTGGTATCAGTAACAACAAAATGTTCTGAACTCTTAGGTACTTTGATTTGAAAAAATGAAGTCTCAGGTAGTCTTAATTTCTGTGAAGACTTTAATGAAATGGTGGAAAAGGTAAAACAAAAGATTGTTATCTTATCCAAATACAACAATACTTTGCTTTTGTATCTGCATATTCAGCAGACAGTGAAAATAAAAATTCTGGCAAATTCCATTCACTGTTTAAACCTCTTACCTTCCAAAATGAAAAGGGCTTACCTTCTAAATATCCTGCATGCCTTGTACAACACACTGCTAAAAAGAAATGTGATTTGCTTTCTGCAATATTGATACTTTTATAATGAAACTTTTTGGGTCACTTTTCAGTTTTCTCAAAACATGAGAAAACACATAATCAAACTTTTTACTTGATAAATATGGAAGGAAATAGCATCCATATATATGTGCCTACAAAATGGCTATCATTTTTGCTAGATATGGAAAAGACATTAAAATGTTGGCCTGACATAAAATCATATTTTCAAAATGTGGAACAAGAAAAAGATCTTTCTGTAATTTGGAAATACATTGAGCAGATGAGACTGGCTAGAACTACAATAAAACAGAAATTTATATTCTAGTTCCCCAAAACAGTTTGATCTTTGAAGAGGCCACAAAGTGCCTAGAAAAGGATAGAATGACAATACCTAAAATTTTTAATGTTATGTAAAGATTGCGGCAAAAACATAATCACTTTTAGAAATAAAACCGCTTCAGAATGGGAAACAAAACAAAACAAAGTTCACCAGAAAAAGGCAATTAAGTTAAACAGAACAACCAATTTCTTTACCAAAACTGCAATGTGTATTTCAATTTCACAAGTTCAAATTACCCCTGTGTTTTAAAACCATTTTTCCTGAGAAAGAGAGGTTATCTTATGATAACATCCAGTGTGCTTTGGGATGTTTAGACATGGACAGCCTATCTGAAAAATTTACGGATGCAAAGGGCCTGATTGCCATAGTTGACCAAGCAAAACAAGCCTGTAGTTATATAGTAGAAGGGCATTTTTGAAGAGCTGGAAATGAATTCCTATAAGCCTAAAAATCTGCTGTTGCTAGTTAGTGAAATCCTAAGGAATCCATGTTCAAACACTTTTGTTGAGAGAATAATTATTTTGATTTCATCATATTTGACACCAGGAATCACTGTAAGGTGGGCTTGAGGAGACCAGAACTGCTAGTCAAAGAGAATTTCATGTTTGACTATAGTCAGTTCTACGACATAAGAGGAATATCCTAAATGCCTCATGCAGTTCAATGAAATATTGTATTGGAAAAGGAAAAAGAAAAATATTAAACTGTCTCATAGGCCAGAAAGAAACATACCATTGCTCTTTATATTAAATATAAGTAATAGGTGTTTAATTAGTCTTATTGTATTTTCTATTTTTTAAATTTTACATTTAAATATCTTAAGAATACTTAAAAATATAGCTTACAAAATTTAAATATCCAATAAAGAATCTTAAGTTAAAATTACTATATCAGAACAGAAAGAAACCATATAAAGGAATCATTTTATTTTTCTTACATATTTAATTATCTTTCATTGCCTAATTAACTTGATTAATCACTATCAATTGCCAAAATCTTTCCTTTTTTTATAGCATTTATGTAACAGAAAAATACTAAGTAAGCACCTATTGTTTTGATTCGTAAATAAATACTTCTTCCATAACTTTGAAAATTCATGGGAATCTATGAAAATTTTTTTACAATATAACAAGAAAAATTACATTAACTATATTTAAACAGAGGTTCTTAACCAGGGTCCATAAGCTTGAATTGAAATAAAAAAAAAACACATTGTGGGGCTGTGTTGGTGCAGGTGTGATATATTTATTAAATACACAATCTAGTGTGGACTTGTAAAGGGTCCATGGTTTTCACCTGACTGGCAAAGGGATCCATGGAACAGAAAAAGCAGTCCTGATTTAAAGAAACTCAAATTGCTATGCTTTTGAATACATGGTTTTGATTAATCTATTTGTAAATTCAAAGATCAGAATAAATATAGCCTTATTAAAATGATATAAACTACTGTAGTAAATATGTATATAATATTTGTTTTTATTAAAATTACATTTTAAATCTGTTGTCTTTCTACTATGTTCTAACATTTGGACTTTCAGATTTTATTTTTTACAGAGGATCTTGATTATTTCACTTCAAAGAATGCTTTATTTTCACTGTTTTTGTCTTTAGACACCAACATTTTTCTTTGCAGTCAATATTTCTAAGGCTAATATTTAACATTCCATTTGTGCTTCTGAATTGTTATTTACATAATCTATTTTATAAGTGCGTATATATGATATATTTGCTTCTAGGCTTATTTCTAAGTACTAAAGAAATAGAAAGTTTATTTTTACTCAGTACATGTAGCAGTTTGGCAATTTGATGTAATTATGAATTCCAAAAATAGATATTGGCTTATGCTTGTAAACTGGTCTGTTAATCTGGGCATGATTAAGTTATGATTAGGGCATTGACTGTGCCACATCAGTAGGGCATTGAGCCCCACCCCTGGGTGGGTAGGGGAATCAAATATAAAATGCAAAGAACAGTGTGGAAGCAGTTTTGATGTTGGAGTTCTGGTGAGGAAGGAGAGAAGGCCCCAGGATAGTGACAAGCCTCATAGTCTACAGCTGACCTTGTGGAGGAAACAGAGGTGCTGAGCCTGGAGAGAAACGCAGCCCCAGGAAGAGAGGAACCCAAGAGGCATGAACCCTGGCAAATTTCGGCAGCTGTCTTGCTCCAACACGTGGCAATGGACTTTGGTGAGGGAGGAAACTTATGCTTTATGGCCTGGTAATTGTGGACTTCTACCCCAAATAAATACCCTTTATAAAGACCAACCAACTTCTGGTATTTTGCGTCAGCACCCCTTTGGCTGACTAGTACAGTACAAAATGATTTTATTTCTATATTTTGAATGTGTCAATTTTCAGAGTCCTAAACTAACAAACTATAAATGAAAGCTGATGTTTGATGTCATATAATTTATCTCTTGAGCTTATACAATGAGTTTCTTGGAGAACTGTATTCATAGCAATTAATTGGAAAGATGCTATAGATTAAATGCTTTATTATATGCTAACAATTTCATCCTTTCACAATGAATGGCTTAAGAGTGTGATACAATAACCAAGTTTATTCTAAAACATACAGAAGTCAAATAATTCCAGGAAGCACTCTCCTGAATTTTTTTTATTGGGATTTTACTTCAGGCTAAATTTAGATACAAGTGAAATTATTCTTTGTTACTTTTCTCTTGGCCACCTCAGAACTCTGGTCCCCCAAGGACACATGTGCCTTTCAGTAGAGCCAATAAGAGAATAGGGGTAGAAAGGAATGAAGAAAACAGAATGGCACTTGCAAGCAGAAGATTTCTTTTTTTTGTTTGTTTGTTTGTTTTTTCCAGAAAAAGGTGATCTTAGCTGAATCACTCTTTGAGCTTGAATGATTTTATTCACAAAATAGATAATTATTAAGTCATACAGTTATTGAGAGAAGTAACTGATATTACACTTGTAAAAATGCCTAATGTGAAGTCTGGCAACAGGATGATATATTTAGTCCATGTTCATTTTTCATTCTTTCATTTATTCATCCATTATTCATGATATACATCTGGGTGTTTAGTCCCCATAACGAATTTTCAGTCCCAAGTTGGCTCTTTGTTCATTACATCTTTCTCTGGCATCATTAAGTATTTGGCTAGCACAGTTATTTTACTTCTGGTGGTGGTTCTACAGAAAGGGACATGCTTTCTAAAATACCTTAAATTTTCTTTCTCTGAAACACATTAAATATTAACAGATATTGGAAGGTAATAACAACTGATATTCTAGAATTTCTCAACAGTAAATTGGCAGAGGCTCTTCCCTACACTCCATTTCTATGTGTTAGTTGTGAATGCTCTAGTTCTTTTCATGCTGTGGATAATTGTAGATAATTGGTTTCACTGACAAGTAAGACTTATCATCATCCTCTGCCCAAAAAACATTCTTCATGAAAGTTAAACCAAGATTTCCGGTCAACAATTTGGTCCCATGAGATACTCCAGGGTGCTATTCCCCACGGAATCTTTGAATCTATGCAAAACTGGCATAGCCATCATCCTTAAAATTCTTAAAATTCTGGAAAACAATTAAAGGATTGCAATAATCAGGCGAATACTGAACCAACAAAAGCAGCTTTAAAAATGGTAGGAGAAACTCAAGGCACTCTTGGTGACCCTCTTCCACCCCCTCCCTTGTGTGCTGTGGGGCCAGCCTGTGCTCCCATTGTGGGTCCTTGTCCCTGTTCTGGATGGAGCAGTGTAACTACATGCACATACTGAAGTGCCTTTATGTTGGTGCCAATCTACTAGGTGGCAGCTTGAAAATTAGGAAATTTGTCTCAGGTACCCGCTCCCAGGAAGAAGCAGCTTGCAGACAGCTAAAGCTGTGAAAGAAACAATTAAGTAAATGTGGCCTGGGACAAATGATTGACAGCTCTAAGACATATAGTAGAGCACCTGGGAATGAGGGAAAGTCTACTTCATAGGCATTAAAGGGGACATTCAGATGACCCAGGAGCTAGTGCAAGCCCAGGATAAAATACAGGCTCAGAAAAGACTTGAGAGGACCCCACACTTTCACCTCAGGCAGATCTTCACCACAGTAGGTTTAAACTCTGAAGGAGAGCACCAGCCAAATGCAGAGCCAATTTGCAAATACTGTGAAAGGTAAGTTTTTATATTGATTCAATTGCTTTTGTGAGCTCTTGGCGCTTAAGAAAATCTGTTCTGTCACTGGCTGGAAACAAACATAAGGAATAGACAGCTGAGGGACTAAATCTCAGAGTTAACAGTTTAAAATACTAAAATGTACAGTGTGAGACAAAAGATTACAAGACAAACAGGAAATTGTGGCTCATTCAAAGAAACAAGATAAAAATTCAGAAACCATCAACAAAGAAGATAAGACTTTTGGAAATGCTGGAATAAGCCTTTAAAAATGATATTCAATATGTTCAAGGAGGTAACAGAAAACACAAAGAATTAATGGATATCAGGAAAAAGATGAATAAACAATAGTATTCTTTTTTTCCCCTTCCCATCTTAAATGCCCCAATCCTTTCTACAATCTAATTTATTTTTCTGGCTCTTGTGTGGATGAATTTCTGCCTCTTTGATGCCTTGAAACCCTTGGAGCCTGCCTTTGTCTGATCTCTGGATGAAAAATGAAGTCCCTGTCTTAGCTCCTCAATTTTCCCCTAACCTAAATGCCACCTACTGGCTTTATTTCCTGGAAGTTCTCCCTATCTTATAACCTGCTTTTCATCTACTATGAAATTTTCCTGGATTCTAATCAGTGTTAAAGTTAGGATTAGCACTGTACTCTCCATGAAGATGTGTGCCTTTATCTATATACAAACTAGTCTCACTATTTACCAGGCTTTGATGACAGAGCTATCTTCTCTATTAAAAGCTATTTTTCCTCTGAAATAGAAATTTTCTACATCTTGTTTTCAAGTTCATGATCTCTCAAACAATTCATTCTTTTTTCAGTAAGCATTTTTAAGATAAAATTGTATTGACGTATATCATTCATACATAAGCATAGATAAACAGTAAGTGTATAGTAAAAATTGTGAACTTGCCAAACAAACATGCGTATCATTATACAGGGTTCCATACTTCACTCCACCACCACTACCTTGCATTGTTGTGAAACATAAGAGCATCATAAAAATATTACTAACTAAAGCTCATATGTTACATTTCATGTATTTTTCCCCCAATCCACCAATTTATTAAAACCCTGTATTATTATTATATCTTTGCTATATTCATGAGAGAACATTCTTATATTTGTCCTGTTAACCAGTCCATCAGCAAGCATTTTTCAAGCTCCTCTTTATTTGGATCCTGGATTTGGTATTTACAATTTGTCATGAAAACAAAACAAAACAAAAATACAGTCCTTAGACACAAGGAGTTCTCAGGCCAATAGGTTACTTTCTATTAGATAGTTTTATGCCATCTGATAAAGAATGTGCTTGAAGCAGTGACATGAAGAGGCAATTAACCCAGAAAGCATCAAGAGATTCCTTAGTGGAAGAAAATTTGTTTGCTGAAGAAGTGAGGACAGTACATTTCAGTACATCATGTGCAAATACATGGCAGTATTAGAGGCCATGATTGTTTAAAGGATTTGTAAATCATTCATTGAGGTGAAGAGAAAAGTACATTTGAAAATTGTTGAGACATAGAATGAGATGGTTACAGAGGCTAAACATGGAAGACTAAAGGTAATGTCCACTAAAGGAATTTAACTTGTACAATGACTAAGCATATTTGTGCTTTCTTGATTATCCTACTCAATTCATCTTTGATAAAAGTTTTCTTTGTGGACTTCCTTTCTCAAACAACTAGATAATTTACACTGTAGTGTTTGACTTATTGACTAATGTATTTCCCTCAAAGTATCCATTACTGATAATGTAATCTCCTGGAAATGGCAATGATCTAACACACTTACAAAATCATATTTAAGAGTGAAGTTTAGATACTTAGGCAGTTCTTCTGGGGAAATTGTTTTAGGTCGTTATTTTATCTCCAGCACTGGGAATAATTTGTATTTCCAATTTGTCATTTTCATGTCTATAAACATAATATATACTTTGAAGGTTGATTCTGATTTGTAACAAGATTGATTCATCCCACACTTGTAGAATAAGCCAGGAGCATTCATTTGTGAAACTCAGAGTTCCCTGTTATAATGAATTCAAAAAAATGTAACTTTTAGTTGAATTTACATGAATGGATTCCTTGGATTAATATATATGAAACATTCTCTTAAATAAATCAAAAGAATACTTCAAATGGCAAAATTATTTACTTTTAAGTGCTGTGACAGACCATTATATCTAATGTTTGGGTTGTCAAAGTGACTCCATTCAAATTTTTACCAATCCATCTTTCATACCAACATCTGAGTTGTCTTCCAATAACAGAAGCTGATTATGCAGGTTCAGAAGAGACCCTACATAAACAAAGTAAGTCAGTACTAACTATAAATAATGCATATTATTATTCCTAGAGCAAGCACTAAAAATTAACAGAGAAATATAGATTTAAAAGCGAGAAATTAAAGGCAATAATAAAGACCAGATCATAAAAGAACTGAGAAAACAAAATTATACATATAAATCCAACCATATTAATTATAAAATGTGAATGGAATAAAAAATCAAAAGGTAGACATCTAAGAATCTAAGGATTTGTTGTCTACAAGAAACATACTTTAAATTCAAAGACACAAATGAAGGTAAAAGGTTGGATGAAGATATAATGTGCAAACAAAAAGGCTAATAACAGCAAAAGAGACTTTTAGACACAGAAAATATTAGGAACAAAGAGAAATGTTCCTAGTGACAAAGTGGTCGATGCAGGAGAATATAAATATATTAAAATTCCTTGAAATTCTTTCAACAGTGTTCTGTAGTTTTCATAGTATAAGTTTTATACTTTTCTGTTAAATTTATTTCCAAGCATTTAATTTACTTTTATGCTATTAAAATAGAATTGTTCTCTTAATCTCAATTTTGAATTCATTGCTAGTGTGTAGAATTTCAGGTTGCTTTTTTAATTTATATTTTTATATCCTTTCAATTTGTTAAACTCCTTTATAAGTTCTATTGGTTTTTAGTGGATTCTGTAGGGTTTTCTAAATACAAGATCATGCCATCTTTGAATAGATATTTCATTTCCAATTTGGATGGTTTTAATTTAATTTAATGTTTTTGCCTAATTGTCCTGGCTAGAACTCCCAGTAAAATATTGAACAGAAATGGTAAGAGTGCACATCCTTGTCTTGTCTCTACTAGGTGGAAAGCAGTAAGCCTTTCACTATTATGTAGGAGGTCAACTGTGAGCAGTTTCGTAGATACCTTTATCAGGTTGGAGAAGTTCTCTTGTATTCCTAATTTTTTGATGTTTTTATGTGAATGGGTGTCAGATTTTGCCAAATGCTTTCTCTGCATCAATTGATATGATTTTTGTTCTTTTTATTCTATTAATGATATTTATTCCAGTAATTGATTTTCAGAAGTTGATTCAGCCATGTATTCCTGGGGTAAATCCCACTTGCTCACTGTGTATGTGGTTATTGCCTTTTGTAATGCTTTATGGAATATGAGCTGATATCTAGGCTTGAAAATAGCACCATAAAGATAATAGTGGTAAGATGGTATATCAGGATCCAAAATATAATTATTTTTATAGAGACACTATAGATGACTTAAATGATTAAATATAATTATTTTATTTATTTTAAATATAATTATTTTTATAGAGACACTATAGATGATTTGATGTTTTCTACTGTATACTTTATTATTAACTTTTAGAAGTGGATCACATACTGTTTGATATAAGCAAAAATGAAATATTTTTCAAAATGGGAACAAGGTGTTTTATAGATGATGGGGTAGAAGTCTAATATTATGACCATCCTTTTTTCTTAAAATCTAAGTAGAAAAATTTATGGACCCCCAATCAGTGGCTAATATTTTGAGACAAGTTTAGGGAGCCCAGGGAGTGGGGCTAAGCTGGGAAGAAAATAGGTGTGATTTAAGCATCTCCTTGCTGATAGAAAGGCAGGCAGGCATGAGGCTAACATGGACCAAGAAGTCATTTAAGGAGAGCATAATATTGCTAATAAAACGGTCTTCATTCATATTGGCTTTTATGCATTCGAAGAGCATTTATCTTCTAACTCTAGTCTGAACAGACAATAGAATAAAACCATTGAAAAGTGAGGGTTACTAAGTGATACTAAACCCTGTAGAAAATATCTTGACAAAACCATACCATCTAGGGTGCTATTTCAGTCCAGAGAACAGCCCTTGATTATGATTCCTTCTCACCACTGAGTTTTGCTCCCTAAGCAGGGAGTATATATTTTCTATTTATCTTCACAAGCAGGTTCCTTCCATATCTTGTGTTATTTGTCATCAGATGTGGCAATATAAACTTATTTCATTTAGTCGCCAAATGATTAAGGGGAGAGGGGGAAGGGAGTGGGGATATTTAATGAAATATGAGGATAGTTAATGAAATTAGGAAATGTTTAGACTCTCCCTAAAAATCATCACCCATATTTGCCAAATACAGTGAAATTGTAGCTAAATCAATAGGGATATTAATAACTAATTAAAGCTTTTCAGGAGCAAGCTACAGAGCTACAGAGTTCCCTGAAAGCAAGTTATATGACACTAGAAGGCTCAATAAATGTTATTTTACTTACATTAACTAGAACTGGGGTTTTGAAAGGGCTTAGAAAAAAGAAGTGCAGAATATCTCCGTAGGCATCCAGTTCCACAATATAGAATTGCAAGAGGTGCAGAACTAAAAGGAAGAAACAATTCAGACAGATCATCTTTAGAGGCTTCTGGTCCTGACACCCGAGAACTGCCCTGTGTGGGATTCTTAGTGAAAAATACAAGTATCTTAATCACTTTTTTTTTTTCTGAAGCCAGAGTCATCTGAGCAATTAAAAATGTGCTCTAAATCCACAAACATAAGATCAGTCAATGTACTTGTCTACCCTTTAGTGAATAAGGAGGAACGATATGTCCCCAAGAAAAAGAACTGAGATTTGTGAGACAGTTCTGAGACTATTTTAGATTGAAACAAAAACTGTCTCAATGCACTCTCCCTCCTCTGATTCTTGATCTGTTATGTAGGAGGGGCCTTTATTAAACTGCTTCTATACAAAACAAACAAAAAATGACAACCAAAAAGATCAAAAGTAAACTAGTAGGGTTTAGAAAAATGGAGTATAACAATAAGAAAATTACAGAAATAAAAACTACATTAGAATAAGTATTAATACTTCTGAAAACCATCAAACAGAGTTGATGGCATGGAGGAGAGATCTGAATCACAGAAATAAATCTACAAATAATAGCATTGTAAATTGGATGAAAGGGAAGGGAAGGTATAGAAGATAGGGGAAATGGAACATGTGCATAATTTCCTTTTTTAGAGAAGATAATAGAATAAATGGAACAAAACTGAATAATATAATGGACATTTTAATGAAATATGCAGATCAATGAAAACTTGACTATGCAATTCAAAAGAAGATATTGTTCCAGGAAAATCAGTTTTAAAAAGTTTAACATAAATACCAAGTTGAAGTTTGATATTCAAGAAAAATGAAAGAATACCGTAAGTTTTCAGGCAGAAAAGGCAAACAACTTTATAAGCAGGACAAATTATTTTGGGCACATTGTCACCACAGTGACAGATAAAATTTAATGCCAGAAGACAGTAGAATAATTTCTATAAAATTCTAAGGAAAAAGAAAAAAGGCCAAAGAATATATTTGCATTCTTATTGTATAAAAAGGCAATAGAAGGACTTCTGAAATCTGTGGATATTTAGAAAATACAACTCCCAAAATCTTTTTTGGAAACAATTACCTGGGGATAAAATCTAGGCAACTAAGAGAATCAAAGAACTCAAGACTCGAAGATTTGTGGTTAATATTTAATCCACCTATATATGAAGTTCTGAGCAACCAGTTATCAAGCTGGGAGAAATTACAAATACACAACAAGGTATAAGTCTTATAAATACTTCTCTTTATAAATATATATATAAGAATATATATATACATACTTACATTCATGTGCATATATATGAATTGGAAAAGGGGTATAGAAAATATAAATGTGTTATTTTCTTTAATAACAGAAATAAACAGTCTAAAGTTGAAAAAAAAATAGTAATAAACCGAACAATTTATTTAATTGATGAAATTCCCTGAGTAATTACAATGAAGTAACAATTCTGATGTAGAAATATAAATTTATCTGAGTTTCTTTCATTTTCCTGTTTTTTCTTTTGTGCCTTTTTGTATGCCCCACAATAAATTGACATATAATGGTTCTTTGTTTAAAAAATAAGAATAATAAACCATATTTTGAGGGAGGAAGTCAAATGCTGTCATGTTCTAAAATAAGCCTGAATAAAAGGATCATATATGCACAAACAAACATGAGATTAATGGAAGTAGAGCAAGGCGCATACACTTAATTCCCATTGGCTGTACCATTTCTGTGTTTAGTCCATGTTGATTTTAAACTCATTCATTCATTCTGCAAATAAGGAAAATTTACTGTATTCCTGGTACTCTTTTAGTGTCTAGATATATGCAGCAAGCAAGTAGCCAACTCATGACTTCATGAAGCTTAAATTCTAGCATGGAGTAGACAAGGTATAAAAAAAATAAGGAATGTAAATCGCAAGGCTAGGGATTGGCTACTTTATACAGGCTGGTCATGGGAAGTCTGCCTGGATAAATAATATTTGAGCCGAAATAGATGAAAAATTGAACCATGCAGATTAATGCGGAAGGCCATTTCAGGAAGAGGAAACAGTTCGTGAGGTGGAGAATACCTGGTGTATACAAGGAACATCAAGAGTGGGTGGCTCCAAAACTGTTATATTAATATTTACTAAGATGAAGCAAGAATAATATTGACATAATAGAAAACATCATTTAAGAGAGACATAAACTCTTTAGAATTCTCCATCCATCCCCCACTTACTCTAGAAATGTGATAGTTTAATAAACTCTGCCACCTGCATACTATATAGATTCAATGTTAACATCAGTCTGTTGGAATCTATTTAATCTAATTATAATAATCTACATATGCCCCTTCCATTATTCACTATGGATTTAATACTTATTAGGTTTGAAAGCCATGGTATCTGCACAGAAACTTTCATTTTGCTTCTTTTATTCTTTTTTTTTTTTTTTTTAAGATTTATTTATTTACTTTTATCCATTTTTAATCCCCCTTCACCCCCCACCCCCCGTTTTTGCTGTTTTTGTGTCCATTCGCTGGGCAATTCTCTGTGTCTGTTTCCTGCCCCCTCTTTTCATCCTTCTCCTGTCTTCACTGGGATTCGATCTGGGAACCTCCGATGTGGGAGAGAGGCATCCTACCACCAGCGCCACCAGAGTTCCTGGTTTTTCAGCGCGTCTTGTCTCGGTGCTCTCTTGTGTCACTTTCTGTTACATTGTCATCTTGCTGCATGGCTCAGTGGGGCCTGACAGCACACCCACACGTGGGGCCTGGGGGGCTCACCAGCTTGTGGTGCCTGACGGCGTACCCATGTATGGGGCCTGGCAGCCTGAGCACCTTCTATATATTTCTTTTTTTAATTTTTACCGGAAGTTCCCGGGGATCAAACCCAGGTTCCTCCATATGGATGGACGCCCAACGATTTGAGCCACATCCGCCCCCCTGCTATATCCCTTAAGGTTGACCAAAGATACCTAGAGTTAGTCATTTCCCATACAGGATGGTAATATAATAAATCAGGCTTGGTTTATCACCAGCATTCTAAAAACCAGACCTAGGGAGAAAAACTAGGTCTGCGGACACATGCATGGTTTCTAATATAGCAAATGTTTAGCTTACCCTGATCAGGACAGCAAGAATATTCTCACCTTCCTTTTATTCTAATAGTTCAGTAGTACTCAAATGTTCATGTGCATAAATATTACACACAGAAAATTATGTATGAAAGACATTATTTGGGTACAGCAAAAAAAAAAAAATTTGGGCTATTCACAATGAATGGATTATATTCTGTTTTTAGAATTGTACTCCTAATTAGGTTGCAATGCCTGCACTGTAGTTAATTAAAAAGGAACCCACTTCCTCAGAGATTATGTATACATTTATTGCTAATGAAAACTTTAAAACACACATTTAAATTAGGTAACCAAGGTATATCTCATAAGAATTGTCATGTCAATAATATGAGCATATTTTAAGGCAGCATATCTTTGCTTATTAAGTAATCATAATTAAATACTAATAAAAAGGAAAATGAGTAAAATTTAATTTGTGGGATTTAGTTTAGTTGACGACAATTGAAAATTTGATAATCAGACATGAATATTCCATTTTGTTGATGTTATTTAAACCAAAAATATCTTGGTTATGCTCTTTAATAAAATTGTGCAATGCTCTTCTTTATCTCTATAGGCAACAAACAAATTTAAATGTTACTGCAGGAAATAGATGCTATCAATCAGTAATTGCAGGCATTTAATGTCATTGGCAGTTCTTAGAGTGGATTATTTTGTAGTGTAAAATGTCGTCATGAAGTCTACCCCACTTTAGTGAGCCCTAAATCAAAGAATGCCAGTCTTCACTTGTGAAGTATGTTTTCTTTCAGAGGATATTTCTTCTAGTGGGTATTTCCTGAGAACTTACCATGTGTGCAGAGTACTAGGACATCTCTGACTTCTAGACGCTTATGGTCTAGGGTGTGGTCACAGGGAAGCAATTGATCAGAAGGTGGTATATACACAGATAAATGTTGTGACCTGGACCAATGCAATAATCCTCTATTTTGTCTTTTAAATAACTAATGAAGTGTTGGTTCCACACACTTCAGCCTGTTGATCCACAGAAATGATTATGAGTAAGAAGGGTAAATGTGAAATGGATAATATCCCCATTTCCCCCCCACTCTTCTTTGCTTTAACCTAGACTGATTTTTGATAGGAAATCATCGTGCCTAGTCTGTGAACTCGTCAGTGGTATGCAAAGTAGAGGTGAGGCGACTTTATGAATTCCTACAATGTCTGCATATTTAGTAAATTGCAGTGGTTGTTGAGTGATTAGGGATTGCCAATAAAACTTTTCATGGTTATCCAGACATTTTCCATTACTACTAGAAAGTATAGGTCTTTGGTTTGAGGATGCATCTCGTGTATTTTATATCACCCATCTCTGAACATTGCTGTGTCTACAGTAAACACTCAGGAATGATAACCAAATTGAATCAATTACCCTCGGACTTCTACATATACCTAAGATTGTTAATTGCTGTTTGTGTTCAGATCAGATGATATAACTGATGGCATTTCCATTTTAAAAAAGAAAGTCCCCTTTATGTAATTCTGTTCAAATTATGACTTTTCTATCACTAACTTTTATCTTAAAGTAGAAATTTGATTTGAATAGATCCTACTTACATAATGAATTCAAATAGAGATTTATACCACTTCACCTCTATTTTACAATTCATTCAACTCCTGTGACAATGATAATAACTCATAATGAATGATATTAAAACACTATTTCAGATCAATTTTTATTCCTCTGTACACACATTGGAACTAATTCCAATACCTATCTAAAGGCACAGCCTAGAAGTGAGCCATACCTAAGCCTCAGGTGAGCTTGAGAAAAGGAAATCTCTGTGAATGTGCATATGGTAGTATGTTCTAATAATTTAAATTTGCTATTATGCATTAGTGCCTAGTAACTGCCTTTTCTTTCCATAAAAGAAACCTTCTGTTTTATTTTAATTATTATAATACTGATTCAACTTTTGACCAAATTCTTGCTAACTTTCAGAAACAGTTTATCAGTGGAGAGTTGTAATACAGGAGTTTAAAATATATATGTGTGAGAATTTTTTAATAGTAAAGGAAAAATAATCTTGACCCTTAGATGTTTAATAATGTAGCAAGAAAATATACATAAATATACATGCATGAAAACTCTTATAAAGCATGATACATTTCTGCATAACCTTGGATTTTTTATATATTGACATTTCTGTCACACTCTCAGGCATTCATCATGAGCTCACATGACCTCATTCACCTGAGATTGACTTTAAAAACTCAATTCTAAGAGGCAAGAATGAATTTTGTCTCAAATTTTGGATTCATTGTTCATTTACTTATTTTTGATTAACAGAAAAAATAAAATTGCACATGAAAAAAACACAAATTATATCAAAATGAATAACATGGCACAACTTACTTATTTATTTCCTCCTGTGTTTGAAATAAAAAATACTGTTAGAATTTATTACACAAAGAGGGAATAGTAATTCTGAAAACCTTCCAAATATAGCATAAAGACAGCTTTGCCTAAAAATATCATTTCATTCAATTGCAAAATATCTTTGAATATCTAACTGGCCTTGACTTCAAGTAGTAACTTGATTCTCCTGAATTAAGCCTGCATTTGCACATGTGATTGTGGTATAAATCCTTTGTGGAGAAATTATTACATAAGCAGAATTTGAAAGCATGCGCTATATATACAATTTAACTGGCAATTTTTTCATTTTATAACCGATTTATATATGTGAATATATATATACTTACAACATATATGTATGGATATGTGAATGTATTTACAATCATAAATGGATCATTAACATTTAAGAACTCAGAAGAATGCACTGGATTGGGAATACTTTTAAAACAGCAGCTTGAAGATCAAAAACTTTCACATCCAAAAACAGACATCAGCAATTTATTTCAAATTGGATTATTCCATACATGAGTTTTCCCCTTTTTCCCTGCTGGTTCTTTTAGACATTTTTTGATTTTCAATTACATTTCATGCATAAAGTAAACAGTAATATTATGATATTCAAATTAGTTTGTTTACACTTAAATCTGCATGAGTTCTATGCTTAGAATGTAAATTAATGAGTCTTTCCACAGAAGAAAATATAGCAAGATACAAATATGTATGAAAAGTTATCAAGTCAAATGTTTTTACATTTTGTTCATAAAAATTAAAAAAAACAAACACTGATAAGTAATAATAAAATTCTTCTCTTTGATTGAATATATAAAATAGATAACTATTTCTTTTCCAATACCTGACTTCATTTTTTTCATCTTGTAAATGCCACATCGACCTTATTCAGCCTAAAAGGGTTGCTTATGGGGGGACTAGAAAGCCATTTGGTCCCAGTCTCACTTTCACAAAAAGCCTCAAATTTAGGCTATTAATTATCTCTCCAAATGCATAAGGTCATTGTATTTGTGAGTGTATATGAGCTAAAGGAGTTACATGTTATTTAGAAACATTTAAAATTTATCTTAAATTTAACCATGTTTAAATGGTGTCTTCATATTTTTTAATATATTAGGATCCTTAAAAAGAAGTGGCCCAGGTTTCTACCCACCTCAGATTAGCCTTGTACAACAAATATGTTTCATAGGACCATGCAAATGATATATGAAGCATACATTTCTCAGCACTCAAGGAATTTTATGTATTAACAAAGTGAGAAGGGAAATTAGAAGTAAAATTCTACAGATGACTAGTTTAGGAAAACTATTTAGGAGATGAAGTTCCTCAGAAACTCAAAAGAATACCGGGAAGTTTTATCTCTAAGGTAGACAGTTGAAATCTCTTACTTCTGTTATTCCCAAATAAGCTTTGTCCAGGTTTACCATGAAATTAATTTTTTTATTATTTACAATTAAAATCTTCAGATTTTCTTCTAAAAAACACACATGGTATTGAATAAGAAAGCATTGAATAAAATTTGAATAAATATTGAATAAGAAAGTATCGTCCATCGTAGCTTTTATAATATGCAAAGTGATGAGATTTATAGTCTTTTTTTTTTTTTTTTTTAGATTTTTATTTATTTATTCATTTATCGCGCCCTTGCTGCTTGTGCTCGCTGTGTCCATTTGCTGTGCGTTTTTTCTGTGTCTGCTTGTCTCCCCTTGCTGGGTCGTCCTGCTGCCTCAGCTCACAGAGCTGTGTGGGCTGGCTTGCCTTCACCAGGAGGCCCCGGGAACCGAACCCGGGGCCTCCCATATGGTAAACGGGAGCCCTACTGATTGAGCCACATCCGTTTCCCAAGTGATGAGATTTAGAAGACGCAATTATTCCTTCATGTAATCCCCCAAAATATAAGTATGCCCAAGACTTGTATATCAAGTCCTGTATTGAAAAATAAATGTCTACTAATTATTAAAATTTAGTTTAAAAAAAATTAACAAAATATTTTATTGGAGGAAGAAATATAATTTCATAGATTAGAATAATATATAATTCTAATCTATGAAATCCTGACTTTACCATAGTATTTATGTATTTTCTTCTTTAAAGTTTAAATGCACCTGGTCTTGGAAAGAGTTCAAGATTCTTTCATAGTGTCTTGCATATCTCCATATAAATTAATAATGATTCACCTGTTGTGACACTCTTCAAATTCAAAATGATTTTCAACTAGAAGTAAATCTTAACAGCTCTATGATGTAATTAAATATTAAGGAGTAGAATTAAGAAAGCTCATGAACAACTTAGTGTCTGAGAACCTGACAGATTTTACTATTATATAAAAAATGACATTGTTATAGCAGGGAAAAAAAGATATTGAATGGTGTAAGTTCTTCCAATGGATATGTTACCAAAAATGTAAAGACATTTATTAAGTTTGTTTCTTTTCATAGCCATTACTGAAAGTTGAAAGCATAGATCCAATATTTTTGTGAGTAATAGGTATTTCATGCTTGCAACTTTTCAAGATATAAATTGAGAGCAGAGATGTAAGATTTGAAAATCTAGATGAATGAATAGTTAGCTTATCTCTTGCCATAGTTCTCTGGAATATCAATCATTTCTGTAGAGCTCTGTGTAGGACCTGGAAAAAGACAATAAAATATTAACATCCCTAAGAACACCTAAAATTCAAGAATTCTGGGTGGTTGACTGAAAGATGTGCATTATCTTGATACAAAGCAAGCAGATGGCAATGTAGGTTTTTATCTTTTTGATTGGGATTATAAAAATTTAAAAGCCTGACATATTTTAGCTCTGATGGAGCATTATTCAACTCTATGCTCATAAAGACCATAAAAAGGTAGGTAGAGCTAAGAGGGTGTTTTTTGTTTGTTTTTCTTGAAAATTACTTTTGCATAACTCAAAAAAAATATTAAGTCCTTGAAAGGTTGTGAGGCCACGAAGATCCCACTAATTGAATGCACCCTTTTTAAACAATGTTTGATAAAGCTCTGAAGAATGTTTCATGTTGAGCACATTGCATTCTTTTGTCCATGCAAATGCATTTCCAAAGGACAATTACATATTTTCAACCAAATCAACTAGTATGGCATTTCGATTTTACAAAACTAGGTAAGTAAATAACCTTATGGTGCCAAAGACCACACTATTTTAACTGAACTCTATGTCACTTTCTTGTGACATTGCACTCTGAATTAGGCAATGATAAAACCCAATTTTGAGGAGATCTATATCTGAAATGTCAAGGTTTGCACTTGCAGAACAGCTCCTCCCCAAAACAACCATAACTGGTGGAAATTATAAATAAAACAACCATTTAAATATTTAAAATATCTGGAAATTGTCATAAGGACATATAGAAAATAAAGAAACATTTATTTAAGAAAATCTCCGTAAGAGCAACAAATATCTGTGACACGTGGGCCGCAATCAGCAACTACCACTCTCAGCAGGAGTGTATGGCCAAGAAAACAGGGCTTCTCCTGCTTTTTCCAGTTTCAGACTACAGTATTGTATGAGTCTTCTATAGCTGCTCTAATAAATTACTTCAAACTTGATGGCTTAAAAAAAACAACAAAAAAAACTGGAATTTATTCCCTCAGAATTCTGGAGGCCAGAAGTCTGAATGCTCCCTCAAAGGTTTCAGGGAAGAATCCATTCCTTGCCTTTTGTAGCTTTTGGTGGCTTCAGGCACCTGACATATCAGTCCAATCTTTGCTTCTGTGGTCACATTGCCACCTGCTCTTTTACCTGTGTCACTCCTCTGTGAACCTTTTATAAGGATGTCATTGGATTTAGAATCCACGTAGATAATTCAGGATTATCTCTCATCTCAAGATCCTTAATTCTATCTGCAAAGGCACTTTTTCCAAATGAGGAAACACTGATAACTTCTGGAGATTAGGCTAATGCACCTATCTTTTTGGGGGCCATCATTCAGCCCAGTGCAGCCTGCCCTCTGTCCCCACAAAATTCAGGCCTGTCCCACATACAAAATACATTTACCCCATCACAACATCCCCAAATGTCTCAAACTATAATAGCATCAACTCTTAAGTCTAAAATATCATCTGAATATCATCAGATCAAAAGTATCAGATTCATCATCTGAATTAATCAGGTATGAGTGAGACACTGGGTATGATCCATCATGGGACAAAATTCCTTCTATATGTGGACCTGCGAAACTAGAAAACAAGTTATCTGCTAATAAGATACAATGGTTGGACAGGATAACAGTTATATATTTTCCATTCCAAAAGGGAGAATCAGAAGGAATAAAGTGTTACTGGTCTCGAGAAAGTTTGAAACCCAGAAGAGCAAATTCCGTTAGGTTTCAAAACCTGCAGATAGTTCTCTGTAACTCAAGGTTCCACCCTTTGGGCCTGTGTAGGCTCTAAAGGCCTCTTCTCCCAAAGTGGCTCCATAACTTCTGCCCCACACAGAGCCTTGGCCCCTGCACTTGGTTCCCTGACCTCTGCCTCTGCATTACAGTTCCATAGTCCTCTGTACCCACACTTTTAGTAGCCTCTGTGCCCACAGCTAGCTCCTCTCAGTCATTCTTTCATTTGTGTGAACATGTTTGCTGCCAAGTAACTCTATGAGCCCATTTCTTTCCTGTAGAATTTGGAAGCTCAACAACCTTTTCTCATTTTCATCCTGTCTCTGTTTCTTTCAGTCCAAACTGGCAGTTTCTGTTGATACAGCATTCTCAAAAATTGCATGGGTCTCCAGTGTCTCATGGGAATCCACACCATTAGATAAGAGGATCCTCCAGCAGCTCTTTCCCAGATGATCTCATCTCTTTTCCTGGATTTTGCTGAGATAGTAGAGCAGGTTTTCAGCAAGAGTGTCCAGCCACATGTTTGTCCTTCTCTCCAAAGCATGTTTTCCAAAAAGTAAACCTAGTGGTGTGAGGTAGACCCAGGAACCTCTCGGCCAGCTCCCTAAGGTCAGGTGTACCCTTGTCACCCTCCCTTCTAAGAATGTGCCTCCCTCCCCCATCCAGAGGGGACTTGGGACGAGGGAGCCTGGGGTGGACTTTGGACCCCAGACACAAAGGAAAGAAAGCCAGACAAAGGACTGCCTGAGATGGCCTGCTTCCTACAGAAGCTGCTGCCACTTTTTGCATTATTTTCCTGTACTGCTTGGCAGTTTTTACAAGAATATATAAAACCCACAAGGTTATACATTTTTTAATAAAATTAAAAGAACTAAAAAAAAAAAAAAGTAAACCTAATTTTAGCATCCTCTTACATCTTCATAGGCTGAGAATTTCCAAATTTACCAAAAGGTGTCTTCTTTTTGCATGACAGTTCTTGCCTCAATTTATCTATCTTATCTCACAGTGTACCCAGCAAGAAAACAACAACAAAAATCCCGGACTGTTCCTTCAACACTCTGCTTGGAAATATCCTCAGCTAAATATCCAAGCTCATCACTTACAAGTTCTGCTTTCCACACAACTGTAAGATGCAATACAAGAACGTTTTCTGCCACTATATTACAAGGATCACTTTTTCTCCATTTCAAATATTATGTTCCCTATTTCCTTCTAAGCTCTTACTAGAAGATGCTTTAACATTCATTTTTCTACCAACATTCTGTTCATGAATATGTATTAAAAAGTACTAATGGGGAAAGAATATTCCTTTTTTAGACTGTTTCTGTTGCTTTTATTAACTCATTGGTTATACCCTTATATGACACTCAGCAGTCATTTTAGCCCTCAAATCTGTCTTCCAGAAGAGTGGAAATCTTGTTAGAAGTTGTTTCTTGAAGAGCTATTTCCCTGTTTTACTGGCAGTTGGCTATGATTCTGCAGAATGCCAAATATAGAGCTGTTGGCAGTGGACATCTGAGTTTGGAGAAGTGCTATCGTTTACATAATGTCCTGAGTTAGAACAAATCAATCCCAGTGATTTGAGTATGGTAAAACTTACTTGATTTACCACTACTTAATGCCTTTGTATCTAATTCAGAATAAATGCTATTTACTAGCTGATTACTTGGAATTTTCCCCTAAGTTACCTTGCTCCTCTCAGCCATGAAATAATAGCATTTGTTTCATTGTGATGGAAATCAGTGATCTAAGAATAACTTACTTAATTCTACATAGGAATGGCAGGAATGCTTAACATTATATACAAGGAAATAATGTAATTTATTTTCTGACCCAGTTTTTTTTTTCTTTATAAGCAGATTTAAATGTAGTTATTTGTTGAAAATTTTGGAATATATATATACATATGCATATATACACATACATATATATATTACATATGAAAATTTGTAATATAATTTATATTATAAATTGTGCATAATATATATCTTACATTGCATGAAAGGTATATAATCAATTTCCAATTATATATGCCTTAAAATTGATAATCTAAAGTGGATTGAATTAAAATTATTGGAAATTAACTTTTAATAACTTAGGGCCAGGGTTGTTTGGACACTAATTGTTTGAGGTAAGGCATTTTAGGAGATATTTTCCAAGATTAGTCTGCAAACTGTGAAAAAAATCATTACTCAGGCTTACCTCTGGCTCTAATGACATGTTTTTGTTAAAAAATAAGATTTAAGAAAAATCTTATTTATTCTTCCTAAAAATAAATACGTTAATAAATAACTATTCATTAAAAAATATTTTAAAAGAAAAAGCCTAAATTCCTCCTGCTTAGAGATAATTACTGAAAGCATCTGCATGAATAATCTTCCAAACCTTCACTTGCACACTTTTTTTTTACAAAAATTACATGATCTTTAAATTGCTTTTTGAAGTTTATTTATTTAAATCATCTTTCCATCACCTACCACTTAATTTTAATGACTGCAGAGTATGACTTTTTTAAAATGAAAACTACATAATTTTTTTAACCATTTGACCAAGACTTTTAATGTTCCTGATACCAGTTCTCACTGTTACTGACCAAACAGTGGCTGGGTTGGGCAGGAGAAATGAGCAGGCTGAGGGGAAAGTTAGGTCCAGGTCTCTGACCAGCAGGAGAATCGTGACTGGGGTCAGGGAGTAAGATGGGACTAGAAGTGGGACTTGATTTCATTAGGCAGATTGGCATGGAGGGTAGCAGGTTAAGGTGAAGGAATAGTGCAGAGCTCTTCAGGGCCTTGGAACCTCCATTTCTAATTATTGTCCCACTTAAGCTTGGGAGTTGGGACATCTGAGTTGAGGCAAGATAAGTGGGGGTATTCTACTTAATATCAAACAATTGAATGGAATGAAAGAATAAGAGTTTTGCACAGAAGTAAATGGAAGTAGGTCCAGTTTTCCTCTCTTGGTCATCAAATTACATGTTCTGTTCTTATCTGATTGGGATGACAGAGAACAAGCTCATGGTATGCTTAGTCTTTCCATAAATTTATTCATTTGCATATTTACAAAGATAAAGAAGTAATTGCAAGCTTAGAGCTTTAGCTCTAGCTCCAGCTAGGTTATGGTAAGCAAACAGAGCACTTGTTTATATATTCCTAGTACTTAATTCAATACAGAAAGTGACTGAACTAATAGAATATGAAATAAAGATATTAATAATTGAGTTAACTAAAATCCAACTTTAATCAATAGAGACATAGCTATAAATGGAAAGGTAAGTTGTAATATATAGATTAAAACTGACTTATTTTATTGTAATATATAGATTAAATCTGAAGCTCTAACTCATGTACTACTACTACTCATGTATAGGTTATTATGTATCATGGGGGAAGTATTTAAGGAGTCATACGTGCTTCCTACATAAGATTAACTCACTCTCACACATGTGTGTGAGTATGTATGTAAGACATGATGCAAGACACTGTGTCATTGCTATTTTTTATTGTTTAGTGCTTTATAATTTTCAAGGTGCTTTTATAACTCTTAGTATCTGCAAATAGAAACAATCTATTTTCTTAATTCTTAAACAAATTGTGTCTAAAATCTCATTGAGAATCGTGTTACTTTTATGTTAGATATCAGAAAAATGAACACAGGATGGATACAAACATTTCTGTGTAACAATGTCAAAGGTCCATGGACCCCTTTAGCTATCTCTGAACTTTCAAGATAAGAATATCTGTTGTAATACGTTTTGATTATTGGTCTGCCCCTTTAGGTAATAGGATCTGTATTTAAATATGTTTTGTAGCTACCCATTCAGATTTTATTTCATGAAGAAAATCTAAATGGCAGGCCACAGAATTAAATAAATATAATCAAACCCACTGTTAAATACCTATTTATAACTTAATACATATTTACATTAAGCAAATATATATATATCTGTTTATGTACACACAAAATTGTTAGTACAGAAATACTTTAAAAAGTATTATCAAGGTTTTGCTCTTTAACCTTTTATATATTAACCTATCTCATATTCAGAAAAATCGTATGAAGTAAACATTTACCGTTATGCCTTTTATTGAAGAAGCAAATTTATTCAAAATTTGTGAGGTTTCTCCAAGTAATCAGTGGTCCAGTTGATAAGAGATTTTCTGAGTCTTGGAACAGTGCCATCATATCAACTACTCCTTCCTTTTTCTCCTCTTTGTTTCTACTGTTCTGTACCATTATAAAATTGAATTAATAGTTTTCAAACTGAAAATGCAAATTTATTTCCTTTCTAAAGCTATGACAACTAGAAACTCAGGTATATTTAAACTAAATAATAGGGGGAAAAAGCTGAAGATATTTAAAAACTCACTAGGATTTACAAGGTTACCGTCAATTATTTTTTTATAATGGATTTTCCTGTAAGTTTAGGGGAATTTTGTATGATAAAATATATTATGGCATCTTTTTACTGAAAATACTTGTTTCTTGTACTATTTCTGCTGATCTCAAATTGCTATATTTGAATGTTTTTTGATGCAACCATATTTGTTGAAATTTGGATCAACATTTTGTTTAAATATTTGAAGTATGGGATTGTATAAATTTTTGGTTTGCTTTGCATAATCATGGAATGAAAGCCCTCTAAATTAAGAGCAAAAGAAAGTATAGCTCTACAACAAATTAAATTTAATTCAATGAATACTTTTTTTTCTTTTTGTCACTTGGCTACACTCAATTTCAAGCAAGGATCTTTATCTGGCATCCATAATTTATAACTTCCTGAATATTGTCTCATATAACTTGAAGGTTTTTCTGTATGTGAGTTTCTTAATAATTTATTTTGATTCTTTTTAAAAGGTTTGTGGGGGTAGAGCACTGGTATAATGAAAGGGTCAAAAACCAAAAGAATAATGAACACAAGATAATATAAGCATGAGGCATCAAGATAAACTATTTTCTGATGAATTTGATCAATGTAGAGAATAAGTCTATACAAAACATTCAAGTACCAAAACTCTGCTCTCTCCAAGTATAGTAGATTTTTTGAAATAGTAACTCAATTTTTAAAAAAAATTTATACTATGGCTGAAAACTTGCACATATTCAGCATTTCTGGGTATCTTAATCTTTTCCTGAATATTGAAGTTTCCAACTGGTATAATTTTCCTTCATCCCAAAGATCTTCCTTTGTACTATAAATCTGCATTATTTGTATTATAAATCTGCTGCACTGAATTTCATTAGTTTTTGTCTGAAATGTCTTCACTTTTATTCTTGAAAGATGTTTTCACTGGATATAAAATTCTTTATTGAGAGTTGCTTTTGTTATTCTTGTTATTTGTTTGGTTGATTTTCCTCTCAGCACTTTTGTTTTCCATGTCTTACAGTTTTCATCATCTTGATGTGAAATCAACAAACATTCATATAATTCTCCTACTCTATGTAATGTCTCACTTTTCTCTGGCTGCTTTTATGAAATTCCCTTTATCCTTGATTTATAGCAGTTTTCTAAGTGCATCCAATAGTTTTCTTTGTATATATCCTGTTAAACTTCAACTGGTAAATTAAAAAAAAAAAAAAAAAAAAAAAAAAAAAACACTTGGGAAAATTTTGGCCAACATTTCTTTTAATATTGTTTCTGCCTTATTCTCTTTCTTCTCTTCTTCAGGTACTCTATTTATATCTATAATAGACCTCTTAATCTTATTCTACAAATCCCTAAGAACTTGTTAATTGTTTTCTAATATTTTTCTCCCTTTTCTATAGATTGGATCATTTCTATTGTTCTGTTATCAGACTCATTAACTCTTACTTTTGTCATTACCGATTTACTGTGAAGCCCTCCAGTTAATTTTTACACTTTAAAAATTTTAATTTTCAATTCTAGAATTTTCATTCGGTTTTCCTTTTATAGTTTCTGTTTCTCTGCTGAGATTTCCTATTTGTTAATTTATGACAAACATTTTCTTTTACTACTTGAACATAGTGATAATTCCTTTAAAAGCCTTGTCTGCTAATTATAACACCTGAGTCATTTTAAGATCATTCTCCTTTATTGTGCTTTTTATTGAATATAGGTCACATTTTCCTGCTTTGTTGTATGCCCACTAATTTGGACCTCACAGAGATCAGCTGCCATCTGGCCTCACCACGTGGCAGGACACCAGGATCACCAGTAGCTGACTTGGGTGAGAAAGCATCTCTGATGATGCCTTGATTTGGACATTTTACAGCCTTGGAACTGTAAAATTTTCTCCTAATAAAATTCCCATTATAAAAGCCAAACCTTTTCTGGCACTTTGCATCTGCAGCACTGTGGCAACATATCTGAAGACAAATCTCTCTTTTACATATTAAGGGATCATAAAGCTAGTTTTCTCTAGGCGAAGTCTAATGAAACAAAGAAGTGAATCTGGCAGTTTAACGTGGTGATGACACCTGATGCCTCAGGTAATTAAGTATATCAAATGAGGAGAAAGAGTCTTCCTCATATAGTGGAATGAAATACTCTAAACTTTAAGGAAAGGGGCCCTTTTAATTTCAATGATTCTAAGTGCTTGACCTGTGAAAGCCTCATTTAGGTGTCTCAGGGAAATGGAAATGAAGATTTCCAACTAAACCATCTTACTCTGATGACATTGGTAAGGAAAGCAGTGCTCTAAATATAGGGCTCTTCTCCCTTCATTCTATGGCTATGGGTGTATTTGTTGGTATGTTTTTAGTATACAAAAGAGGAGTCATTTGTCAAGGGCAACTAGTGAGTTGAAACAAGTGAACCCTGGGTGTCAGTGGTTGGATATTGATATCTGATGCTAACTGAATAGATAGGCTACTCTGAAATATTGTTTGGAGCCTTATAATGCACCATCAATTTATTTTAGGAAATCCCACCCAGAGAGCATCTTCCCAATCCCTGTTACTATTAACCTGGTTAACTCACTTAAGCATTCTTACTCTTGTCAATAAAAAGACAGCTCTAATGTCAGATCGGATGGGGAAATCAAGTGATTCAGTGGATTATTTGGGTCATTCTAAAGACAGGTTTTTCTAACAATTCTCTTAATGATACTAGCTATCGCTGTGATGTGGCAAACTCCATGGCCCTTGCCCATAATTCTCTTTCCTCCTTGTTTTTCCTGGCAAATTGCCCTAAAGCAGGGGTTCTTAACCAGGGGTTAAGTCAGTGAAATGTTAGTTTGCATCTCTGCTTTCAGTTCTTCTGAATATATTCCTATTAGTGGGATTGCTGGATCATCCAGCAGTTCTATATTTAGCCTCCTAAGGAACTACCAAACTGTCTTCCACAATGGCTGCACCATTCTACATTGCCACCAATAGAGAAGGAGTGTTCCTATTTCTCCATATCCTTTTCAACTTGTAGTTTTCTGTTTTTTTAATAGTGGCCATTCTATAAGATTTAAAATGATATCTCATTGTAGATTTGATTTATATCTCCCTAATAGCTACTCATTATATACATCATTTCATGTAATTTTTAGCCATTTGTATTTCCTCTTTGGAAAAATGTCTATTCAAGTCATTTGCCCATTTTTTAAATTGGGTTGTGTGTCTCTCTATTATTGAGTTGTATGATTTCTTTATATATCATGGAAATGAAGCCCTTATCAGATATATGGGTTCCAAATATTTTCTCCCATTTACTTGGCTGCCTTTTCAATTCCTTGACAAAGTTATTAGAAGCCCATAGTATTTAATTTTGTGGAGGTCCTATTTATCTCATTTTTCTTTCATTGCTTGTGCTTTGGGTATAAAGTTTAAGAATGCATCCCCTACCACAAGATCTTGAAGATGTTTCCCTACATTTTCTTCTAGGAGTCTCATGGTTGTAGTTAATATTTAGGTCTTTGATCCATTTTTAGTTAATATTTGTGTAAGGTGTGAGACAGAGGTCCTTTTTCTTTCTTTTGGTTATGGATAACCAGTTCTCCCAGCATCATTTGTTGACTAGACTGTTCTGACCTACCTGGGTGGACTTACTAGTCATGTGAAAAATCGATTGACAACAAATATGAGGGTCTATTTCTGAACTCTCAATTTGATTCCATTGGTCAATATGTCTATCTTTATGCCAGTACCATGCTGTTTTTACCAATGTAGTTTTGTAGTAAGCTTTAAAGGCTCTTCAAGATGTTTTTGGTTATTCGGTGTCCCTTACTTTTCCAGATAAATTTAATAATTAGTTTTTCCATCTCTGCAAAAAAAAAAAAAAAAAAAAAAAAAAGGCTGTTGGGATTACATTGAATCTGTAAATCAACTTTGGTAGAACTGACATCTTAACAATATTTAGTCTTCTAATCCATGAACACAGAATGTCCTTCCATTTATTTAGGTCTTCTTTGATTTCTTTTAACAATGTTTTGTAGTTTTCTGAACACAAGTCCTTTACGTCCTTTGTTACGTTTATTGCTAAGTATTTGATTATATTAGTTGCTATTCTAAATGTACTTTTTTTTTCCTGATTACTTCTTCAGAATGCTCATAAATCACTCATGAAAACACTCTTGATTTTTGTGTATTAATCTTATATCCCACCATTTTGCTGAACTAGTTTATTAGCTCTAGTAGTTTAGTTGTAGAATTTTCTGGCTATTCTCAGTATAGGATCATATCATCTGTGAATATAGAAGATTTTACTTCTTCCTTTCTAATCTTGATGCCTTTTATTTATTTTTCTTGCCTAATTGCTCTAGCTACAACTTCTATAAAAACATTGAATAACAGTGTTGACAATGTACATCCTTGTCTTGTTTCTGATCTCAGTGGGAAAGCTTTCAGTCTTTCACCATTGAGTACAATGTTAGTTGTGGATTTTTAATATATGCCCTTTATCATGTTAGTAATTTTCCTTCTATTACTGTTTTTCAGAGTGATTTTATCAATAAAGGATGCTGGATTTTGTCACATGTCTTTTCTGTGTCAATTGAGATGGTCATGTCATTTTTCTCCTTTGCTTTATTAATGTGGTGCATTACACTGAGAGATTTTCTTGTGTTGAACCACCCTTGCATACATGGGGAAAAAACCACTTGAAAATGGTGAATAATTCTTTTATTGGGCTGTTGTATTTGATTAGCAAGTATTTTGCTGAGAATTTTTGCATCTTTATTCATTAGGAAAATTGGTTTATAGTTTTCTTCTTTCATAGTATCTCTACATGGCTTTTGGTATTGGGGTAACGTTGGCTTCATAGACATAGACATCAGTTTGGTAGCTTACCCTCCTGTTCAAGTTTTTGAAAAACATTGAGCAATATTGATATAAAATAATCTTTGACTGACTGGTAGAATTCACCTGTGAAGCTATCTGATCCTAGGCTTTTCTTTGGAAGTTTTTGAGGACTGATTCAATATCTTTACTTGTGATTGGTTTTTGAGGTTTTCTATTTCTTCTAGGTCAGGGTAGGTTGTTTGTGTGTTTCTAGGAATTTGCCCATCCCATCTACGTTGTCTAGTTTGTTGTCAAACAGTTGTTCATGGTATACTCTTATGATATTTTTATTTCTGTGGGGTCAGTAGTAATGCCTCTTTTAACTTCTAATTTTATTTATTTGAATCTTCTCTTTTTTTTCTTTGGGAGTCTAGCTAAAGATTTGTCAGCTTTGTTGATCTTCTCAAAGAATGAACTTTTGTTGATTCTATTTTTTTCTCAATATCATTTATTTCTTCTCTAATTTTTATTTTTTATTTTTATCCATTCTGCCAGTCTGTGTCTGTTTTTACTGTAAAGGCAGTACTTATTTCACCCATCTTCTCCTTTGGCTTTATATGTCATCTTAATTTCATATCTCTTTTTACAGTTTTGCTACTTTTATTGATAATCTTTATTTCTAGACTCTCTTGCAAGCTCTCTTTCCTGTCCTTTCCTTCCAGGCTGCAGAACTCCCTTTGCTATTTCTTGTAGAGCCAGTCTTTTGGTTACAAACTCTCTCAGTTTCTGTTTATCTGTGAATACTCTAAACTCACCCTTATTTTCGAAGGACGATTCTGCCATGTATAGTATTCTTGGCTGGCAGTTTTTCTCTTTCAGTATCTTTTATATATCATACCACTGCCTTCTTGCCTCCATGGTTTCTGATGAGAAATTAGCATTTAGTCTTATTGAGCATCCATTGTGTGTGATGAATAACTTTTCTCTTGCTGCTTTCAGAATTCTCTCTTTATCTTTGGTATTTGACATTCTGATTAGTATGTATCTCAGAGTAGGTCTATTCAAATTTATTTTGATTGGAGTACACTGCACTTATTGGACAAATACATCTGTATTTCAAGAGAATTTGGAAATATTTGAACATTATTTTCTCAAATATTATTTCTGCTCCTATTTCCTCCTCTTCTCTTTATGGGACACCCATGACTTGTTTTTTTTTTTTTTTTTTTTTTACGGTTTAAAAGGAGAAATTTATTCTCTCCCGGTTCTGGGGGCCGAAGGTCCCCATCTGGGTGGGGGGCCGTGCTCCCCGCGCAGGCGCTGGGCCCCCGCCTCTGCCAGCTTCTGTGGGCCGCATCCTCGGGTCCTGGCCCCTGTGTGGCCGTGCACTGCCCCGTCTCTCCACGGGCTCAGCGCCACCCCACGCCGCCAGCCTGCCCCTCACAGCTGCGCCCGCAGACCCTGCGTCCAGACGAGCGGGCGCTGCAGGTCCTGGGCGGCCGTGGGTGTGGGGACACCGCTCGAGCCAGTGCGCGGCGAGGGGCAGCCGCAGCTCACAGCCCCCCGCCCCCAGGCTGGCCGGGGCCCTGGACATCTCCTCCTGCCCCCAGAGCCGGAAGGACGCCTTCTACGCCAAGGCCCGCGAGGCCTTTGGCAGCACCGGGACCACGGCCGCCTACTACCGCCTCATGCGGCCCTACCTGGGTGAGCCCTCGCCCCAGCTGTGGGCACCCCTCCCCCGGGAGCTCCGGCCCCGCAGCTCTCACCGCCGCCCCCGCCCCCAGGCGGCGCCCCCGTGGAGGAGCTGCGGCACCTGGCGCAGGCCAACGTCTCCATGGACATCGACACCTTCACCAACCTGAACCCCCGCGTGCTGCATGACTTGTTTGTTTGAGTGCCTTGTGCTCTAATTCTGTTCCCTGACACCCTGTTCAATTTTTTCCATTCTTTTCTCTATCTGTTCTTTCATCTGTTCTATTTTGGAAACCATATCTTCTAATTTGTTTATCCTTTCTTCTGTCTCTTCAAATCTGCTTTTGTATGTTCCAGCATATTTTTTATGTCATTTATTGTGCTTTTAACTCTTATAAGATCTGTTATTTTCTTTGCATGCTTTCAAATTCTTTTTATTCACCCAGTATTTTCTTAATATCCTTAATCTCTTTAGCTATCTTATTGAATTTATTAAGGAGATTTGTTTCAATATCCATAATTAGTTGCCTCAAATTCTGTATTTCAGCTGTATGTTTAATTTACTTATACTATTTCTTAGTATGACTTGTAATTCTTTGCTGGTGTCTCAGCATCTGATTTTTTTTTTTTTTTTTACCGGAAGTCCCGGGGATCAAACCCGGGTCCCTCCATATGGGAGACGGATGCACAACCATTTGAGCCACATCCGTCCCCCTGATTTTTTTTGATGTGTTTATTCTGTGCTCAGTTTCTCTCTTTAGTCTATGGTTTTCTTCTTGGTTGGCTTCTTTTAAACCTTCTCTTTGACCTTTTTGTTCAATTTATTTTGAAACTTTATATGAGCTCATGCTTAACAAATCAGATTTTTTTCATCTTATTCATCTGATTTTTACCCTGTATTTATTGTAGAATTTTTGATATTGCACTATTTGTGAACTTATTTCATCCCCAGGAGAAAGCTTCTTTTTCCCTATTCCTCCTTTTGGGAGTGTTAATATGTTCTGTTTTTTTTTTTTTATTTGCCTTTCTGTTTACTCCTTTCATTTTCTCTAGCTGCTATTACCTATAAGGTTAATTTTGGTAGCAGTGTCACCCTTGAGACAACCTTCCCAGATCAGATTTCCTGGGCAAATCAGATCCAGGGACCAAAGAAGTAGGTATAATCAATTCCAATATACCCTCAGGAGGAGACCCTAAGGACCACCAACCTTCTCTTTGACAACTCCCCAAATCTTCACTTTCCTAATGTACCAGCAGATAGTACTCTCCTTTCAGCTCATCCCCACTGCCATGAAGTGTTGATGTTCCTTTAATTGTCAGCTGACTTGCCCCTAACAGGGGCATGGTTGAGACCGAGGCTGCCAACCTCACTGGGATGAAACTGTTGCACAGATCCTAGATCCTGGGATCTGAGTTCTGTAATCAGCTACCACAATCTATGCTGGGCCCCCAGAGATGGGTGTGGTGATTCTGCCCATGCTGACCCAAGAGAGTGCTCAAGCTGTGCCCAACTTCCTCTCCAGCATGTGGCAGGGATGGACCTGGGATTGCTGTTGCCACTGAGGAGGGCAGGGTGACTCTGCTCACTCTGCCCCAAGAAGGTGTTCAAACAGCACCCAATTTCCTCTCCTCCCTCAGAGCATTGGAACCAGGACCAACGCAGCCCTTTAAGGTAGTCTGGGTTAATCTGCCCACACAGTCCTGAGAGTCTTCAGACTATGTCCTGCTTCCTCTCCTGCCTGGGGTGCATTGCTGTGGGAATTGCTATGGTGCTTTTTAAGGTGGCCAGGCTGAATCTGACCACTCTGTCCTAAGAAACTGGTCAAAGTACACAGAACTTCCACTGCTGTCAGGTGTGGGGCCCCAAGCAGTAGCTGCCAGTGGCTCTCCAACCTGGGCATGCTGAATCTGATCCTTGTTGTCCCTGGAGTCTAATGCATTTTTCAATCAACTTCTTTCCACTCCTGCCGGAGTGGCGTTAAAACAAAGGCGGCTGATGTCTTTGTGGCTTGTGTGGGTTTTACCTTTAGCTGTGCTCAGAGTTGGAATCCAGCTAGCTGAATTCACTAATCAGTAGCTGTAGTTGGTGTCAGGCTGCTTTCCTTCCCTTGCTTTTGGGAAAGAGAGCTTGTGTTTCCAGCCAGAGAGTGGCTCCTGAGGTGACCTGCCTTGGCAGTGGGGGATAGGCACTAGCCTCTGTAACATAGATGGATCTACTCATGAATCTTTACTGCAGATTTGTCAGTCTCCTCCCTCCACTATTCCCTGGATGGTATACAGTAGTCTTCTGGTCTCCAGAGCCCCTCGAACAGTTGATCCAGACAGATCCTGACTGATTACTAGTTGCTCGGTGGGACAAGCTGCTTCTTAGAGCTTCCCACTCTGTTGCCATCTTGGATCCTCTCCACCTGTTTGATTTTTAAACTTTCTCTAAAACAGAATGCCATATTTGCTCAAGAGGATAAATTCATTGATTATTAATTCCAAGCAATACTAGGAAAACTGCTATCTGGCACAGAGCAGTGAGGAGCATCCAGCTGTCATTTCACAAGTGGTCCTGTGTCCTACCAAGTTCTCCACCTGTGGAAATTGGCATTTAGATGACAGAACAATTAAAATGAGTGATAAACAGTGATACTTATTGCTTATTTGGAGAAAAGTTTTCTCTTTATTTCTCTTATTTTGTCATGACAACACAAAAATTGTATACATGTCTGTATTATTGCAATTCTCAGGATTTGAGGCAGCCAGGGCCTTGGTATGGTGATAGATTTGTAGCTACCTAAAGAGTTAAATGGTTTTCCAATACAGATATTCAACTCTTTGTGGTAGCTTGAACCATGGTGTTTCTGGAAACCCTTTTAAGGAGTAAGGATTGGTATCAGGGAAATGTTTAAATGAGATTAAAATGAGTAAAGTTTTTAAAGTCTTTTATACTTAGTAGGTAAGCAATTGTTGCTACTTTCCTTACTCATTATTCTTTAAAGGAAATACAGTTTTGGATTCTTGGGGGAATAGAAAAACAAGAAATTTCAACTGGTTAGTGTGAAATAAGTTTTTTTTAATGTAATCATCCTTATGAAAAGCAGGCACTGATGTACATTTTTTTCAATGCTATTAAACTTCATGGAACTATCCAAATATCTGTTAGGTGTACAGTCTCATATCTTTTATGGATTAGCCTTATTTTAGTATTTACCTAAGTTGATATGTGTAAACGTAACTGAAATCCTTATCTTGAGGACACTAGAATATGGGGGGGAAAGCCATTGACATTAACTTAGATAACAAGGGTTTTGGAATAATGGTATGACATTCATATTTTAAAGAAATTCTGAAATTTAATGAATCCATATTTCTTATCACCTCTGAGTCTGGATGTGCTCTATGTTTTGAAGATTTGTGTCCATTTAAATCCTTATGATTTAATTAGATTTGAAATAATGATTATATTATAGCAATTACAGTAGTTGATTTCCAGGAAAATTCATGAAATAAATCAACATGAAATAACTATTATGCAAAAGCATCTTATTAAATTGTATCTTATGTTTTATAAATTTGTGTACCACTCATTATCAGTAATTTAAAAACCATAAATGAAAGAGGTGTTTGGGGTTGATGGAGAACAGGATAAAACAGGATTTGTGAAAAACATATACCACAGGCTGATGAAATTTAAGCTTTCTGAATGTTATTAATGTCTCATACTCCTCTCTATATAGCTAAAATTTTAAGAACAGATTAAGTTGTAAAAAAATTAGGTTTAGAATAAAAATATCTGGGTTCTAGGCTATATTTCAGTGGCAATCCTCTTAGTTTTCTCTCAATTAAAAATGAGTGTGATAATGTCTTTTACCTGATCACTTCATTAGGGTTATTATGAGGATACTTTATAAGGGTCAGTGAAATTCAAAAAGCACAAATAAGACAATACATTTCTATTAAGAGGATAGTAATAGGGCACAGGTATTTGAAACTCTGGAAGCATTTATGTTTACAGACCACCTTGAATTTTACCTAGATGAAGTTTGGTTATGGCTTTCCCAAACTTCTTTACCTGCTTTTCACAAAGTGATGGAATAGCACTTTGTGCTATTTTGAAAATAATCACTGACAATTCTATATCAATGAATCATTTTTTAAACAATATTTAAACTTTAGTTTTCTTACATTATATAATCATCATGCAATTATCAAGAAAAGATTTGGGTAGGTATTTTATTTTGCTACAAGTTTTTTTGTTTTTTGTTTGTTTTTGTTTTTTCTTCCTTCTGTTGTCATTTTAAATAACAATTCTACCTATGAGATTTTTCTTACATTTTGGAGTAAGGGCTTTGAGTTTTCTAAACAGAGGGCACATGGTCCATTGCAAAAAACACATTAGCAGGATGAATATAATGAAATAACTAGCTCTAGGTTACTACATGCCTGCCCTAAATATTTTTTTCTGAATCTATTATGGAATTGGCATTGATCTAGACCTTGAAGTTTTCATTTCTTATAGAACCTGAGGTGATGTAATAAACCAGCTGTGTGTTAGATAATATAAGGTATGTGGAAATGAAGCTTCAAACTCTTAATGGATTATTTATGGTGCCTGCAAGGTATAGAAGATAGTTTAATTCATTTAAGCATGAGGCTGTATTTCTGTCTAGAAAATTTATTTTTAACTCTTTAAAAGGGGTGAAAATAGGTTTCCATATACTAATACTAAAATCACAATAGCCCACAGCAAGGGATATAATGTTTATTCTTAAAGTTTATTTCCAATTATAAAACGTTAAAAGTTTACCAAACTTAAATTTCTTTAAATTCAAAGAAATACAGTGAAAAAATGACATAGTTTTTCTTAGGGGAAAAGCAAAGCATGGTAGTTTTTTTTTTTAATAGTTAAAAAGCTTGCCAAATAAAGTATTTCTTCTGATTGTTTTGGGATTTCCAACCAACATCTCTTAACTTCCTTTTCTCTGAATCATTTCTCACTATTTTCATGCATGTAGTACAGGAGCTATTTGTTAAGAATGCTTCTATCTGTTATGAGTGATTATAATACCCAACAATAAACATACGCACATTTTTGCAAACAATCTACCAGTTAAAGAGTTAGAGGAATAACTGGCTAATTTTTCACAGCTTGTAATCAAAGACTTTATGGTTTTAGCATGTTCTATTGTTTTTCAATATTGAAAAATATATTTCAATTGGCTTCTATGTTTGCTAGAGTAATTTAGTGCAGGGGAAAGAGTCCATTACAATCTTCTCCAGCTGACACATTTGGACCAATTGCAATAAGTTCCCAGTACTAGTGTTTTATAAAAGTAAAGGAGACTATTTATTTACATAGACTGTAAGGAAAAGTGTGGAAGGAAGGAAAAGAAAGACTCCTACTTATTTGTTTACTCATTTTCTCCCATCAGGATATTCTCTTGGTTCAGGCATTTTCCTCTGATGCTGATTATTGTTGATGATTCTGCTTATAATTTTGTCCCTGTAACAGATATGTGCTACTTTCCTTACCCATTAAGTGTACTTACCCTTACCTAGACCATTTCTCTCTCCTTCCCATAGGTTGGATATATGACATAGTCATGGTGTCAATCACAGTGCTCATCCATTTGGCCAAATAATTAGAACAGGAACAGTCATGTGGCTCAAATTAGGACAAGCAGAGTCCTTTCCTGAGATGTTTCTAAGTGAAACTAGCAGGAAGGATTCTCTCTTCTCTCCTTGGTGTCAAGCAACGGCCATGTTGTCTGTTGTGTGGTAAAGCCTAAGAGACTTATGAGAAGTGGAATGACTCTTACAACGTCAAGTCCATGGGCCCAGTCTATTAGACTTCTGGAGATACTGAATTCCTATGACTCTTCCTTTGATTATTTGAGTTATTCTTGTATCCTTCCAATCAGTCCCATACTTAGTTTAGCTTAAACTATTCTAACTTGGGCTTCCTTCACTTGGAACCCTACCTTAAGCTGCATGATCAAAAAAGGAAAATCAAAGAATATTGCAACATTTTTACCTTATGAACCTTCTTTCCAGAGCTTCTCAGTGGAAACCAGTTTCTCTCATTCCTGCATCAAAATTGGAAGCCTTCATTGCATTGACTTTATACCTGTAATATGAGTGTGGTTGTGATTCTCTATTTTTCCTTCTCTAATATCAGCTTCTGCTACTCTATGATGTAATCTCTATGTTTGGCCTTTTCTTCTCTAAAGGCCGGAATTTCTCCAGTAGTTCTAGGAGGATTAGATTTCCATTCGTCCTTAAGAGCTAACAGACCTTTTCTTCATACCTTCTCTCATCTAATTTCCAAATTCTTATGAATTTTTTTCTTTTTTCCTATTAAATCTAAAGTGTATTCAAGTTGACACAAATTTTAACTTATAAAAATAATTAATAGATACTCCCAAGTTTCCCTTTTTAAGGAAAAGTGTTTTCATATATTTTAAGAATACTCTTTTTTGTCAAAAGTCACCTTAGCCCTGTGAAGACAATCTTTCTTGATTTTATTTACCTTTCATCTATCTTTTTAAAAACATTGTGCAGGGAAGTGGATGTGGCTCGAGTGATTGGGCTCCCGTCTACCGTATAGGAAGTCCAGGGTTTGATTCCTGGGGCCTCTTGATGAAGGAGTGCTGGCACAGCAAGGTGATGCAACAAAAAGAGACACAGAGGAGAGACAATAAGAGATTCAGCAGACCAGAGAGCTGAGTTGGCACAAGAGATTGAGCACCTCTCTCACACTTTGGAAGGTCCCAGGATCAGTTCCTGGTGCTGCCTAAAGAGAAAACAAGCAAACACAAAAGAGCACATAATGGATGGACACAGAGAACAGACAGTGAATGCAAAAACAGTGGGGGATAGGGAGGAGGGAAAAATAAATAAAACTTAAAAAAGAAAAAAAACCATTGTGCAATGGTTAGCCTCTCTAGTGTCACCTGAAATTTATAATTTATTCACAAAGAATTTTCCACGTTTTTATGTATTTATATTTCTTTGACATTTTCTGTTTTTCTAAAATTAAAAACTGGTTTTCTTATTATTCTAAAGCTAATGCATAATTAGAAAATTTAAGAAATACAAATATTAATAAGAAAGTAAATAGTTCCCCAAATCTAAACATGCAGTTGTAAATGCTTAATATTTATGTGAACATATATATATTTATTTTATTTTATTTATTTATTTATTCAATTATTTATTTATTTATTTATTTATTTCTCCTCCCCCTCATTGTTTGCATTTGCTGTCTTCTCCCTGTGTCTGTTTGTTGTGTGTTCTTTGTGTCCATCTTTTTAGCACCAGGAGCCAAACCTAGGACCTCCAATGTAGGAGGGAGGTGTCCAATGGCTTGAGCCACATTGGCTCCCTGCTTGTTGTGTCTCTTGTTGTGTCATCTCGTTGCATCATCTTGTTGTGTTAGCTTGCCATGCCAGCCCCTCATGACAGCTTGCTATCTTGCTTGTCTTCTTTAGGTGATACCAGGAACTGAACCCAGGACCTTTCATGTGGTAGGTGGGTGCCCAACTGCTTAAACCATATCCACTTCTCTGAACGTATACTTCCAGAGACTGGAGCCTCCCACCTACCTATGTGCCAGGTGTGCATGAAATCTAGGTGGAGCTGCAACTCCTACCCTACAGCTCAATGGACTCATCCAAGTCACCTGGTGAGGAGACAACGATGGGAAATGGCCATCCCAGGGAATGGAGAGGGCCTGCATCTGCAGGCAGGATCATCCCACCCACCATATCCATGGGATATAAGCCCTCTCTCACTTGGAGTTGGAGTGGACATCACCATCCCAGTCGCCTCTGGATTGGGGGAAGAACTATGGACTAGAGTGGACTTGATGGTATTCTCTTGCTCACATATGGTGATTCTTGCAATGCAAGAAATTATAACAATGAGGTGGAGCCAGTGGCCACTTGACAGTTTTTTGGGTAGGGAGGGGATGAGCAGTTGAAATACAGGGGCTTCTTTGGGAGTTGGAGGTTGTCCTGAGTACTGTTGTGGCAATGGATGTAGGCCATTTTAAATCAGCACACACCACTCAGAACTGAGTGGGAGAGAGTGTGGTCTACAGTGTGAACCGTGGTCTATGGTTGGTGGCAAGGCTCCAGGAGGTGTAAGTTCATTGAGGTTGGTGGGCCACACTATGGGAGATGTTTGTGTTGGATGTGGTGGGAGGTGTGGGAGGTGGGCAACATGGGAATCCGAGTGGGTTCCGTATAATATTTTAGGTAATCTAAGCACCTCTTAAAATATATGTATATATATATATATAAAAAATAACATTTTTGTAAGCAAATACACATATATGCATATATATTTATATATCATTTTACAAATGTTTGTATGTATTGTGAGAATTTTGATTTTTACCCATAATAAAAAAAAAATAAATAAATAAAAAAATAAAACATATTACAAAGCTAAAAAAAAAAAAATAAAATAAAATAAAAACAATTTAAAAAAAAAAAAAAAATTTCTTATTTTAAGATAACTGCAAATTCATATAAAGTTGTAATAAATAATACAAAGACCTTTTGTACCCTCTGTCCAGTTTCCCCAAATGTTAACATCTTACAAAACTAGATCACAACCAGGTTATTGATATTGATGGAGTCAAGATACAGAACATTTCCATTACCCCAATCATTCCTCATGTTGCCATTTTATAGCCTCATGTTGCCCACTTTTCTATCTCCAACCCCTTCCCTATTCCCTAACTATTAATCTGTTCTTCAAGTCTATAATATTTTTATTTCATGGGGGTAATATAAATAGAATCCTACATTATGTAATCATTTGGGATATTGCTTTTTTTACTCTGCACAATTCTCTGGAAAGTTATTTAGGTTGTAAGTATCAAGAGTTCATCTCTTTGTATGATTCCTTTGTTATGAGTAGTCTTTAATGGTTTCAATGTGCTTCATTTTGTTTAGTCATTCATCTCTTGATTGAAAGGAATCTCTTTTGTTATAAATAAATCTTCTCTAAACATCTGTATTAGTCAGCCAAAGGGGTGCTAATGTGAAATACCAAAAATGGGTTGGTCTTTATAAAGGGTATTTATTCGGGGTAGAAGTCCACAGATACCAGGCCATAAAGCGTTAGGTTTCTTCTCTCACCACAGTCCATTGCCAGCGTTTACCAGGGTTCAGGCTTCTGGGGTTCCTCTCTTTCCGGGGCTGCGTTTCTCTCCGGGCTTAGCTCCTGTTTCCTCCACAACGTCAGCTGTAGACGATCAGGCAAACGGCTTGCTTCTCTTCTCCTGGGGCCTTCTTTCCAATATCAAAACTGCTACCCACAATAAAAATAAATTTAAAAAAAATACAAAGAAAATACAAAAAAGAAAACTAGAGGTCAATATTTATCATTAATTTGGATGTAAATTTGACAACAAAACTATTAGAAAATTGAAAAAAAAAAAAAAAAGACTGCTTCAACAGTCCTTTGTCTTGCCTTTTATATTCGATTCCCCACCCACCAAGGGGTGGGGCTCAATGCCGTAATCCTAACCTAATCATGCCCAGATTAACAGATCAGTTTACAAGCATGATTCAATTATATTTTTGGAATTCATAAATACATCAAACTGCCACAACATATGTGTACAATATTTTGTATACATCAGTTTTCATTTCACTGGGATTTTTCCATGAGTGTAAATGCTAGGTTGTATAATTCCATGTTTAATTTTTTAGGAAACAAACTGTTTTCCAGGGTCCCTGTACCATTTTACCTTCCCACAAGCAATGTATGACTTAATTAGTTTCTACAAATCCTTACCAGCATTCAGTATTGTCACTTATTTATTTATTTTTCTACTTTTAGCCATTCTAATAGGTGTGATACATCATTGTGGCTTTAATTTCCATTTCACTAATGGCCAATAAAGTTGAGTATCTTTTTAGGTGCTTGTTTTGTACTTGTATATCCTCTTTGGTGATATGATTATGTATTTTGTTCATTTTCTAATTGGGTAGATTTTATTAATTTTTATTTCTGTAGAGTTTTGAGAATTCTTTATGTATTATAGAAACTAATCCTTTGTCAGATATGGGGTTTGCAAATATTTTTTACTCGTCTTTAGTTTGTCTTTTCATGTTAACAGGGTCTTTCACAGAATAAGTCTGATTTATCAAATTTTCCTTTTATGGATCATGCTATTGAGTGTCAAGTCTAAGAACTCTGACTAGCCCTAGATCTTCAAGATTTTTCTAACGTTTGTTATCTCAAAGTTTGATACTTCTACATTTAAATCTTTGATTCATTTTGAATTAGTTTTTATAAGATATGAAAATTAGGTCAAGATTCCATTTTATTGTCCTATTGCTTCAGCACCATATGTTCAAAAGGTTATCTTTTTTCCATTGAATTTTTTTTTCACCTTTTTTGAAAACATTCGTGCATATTTATTTTGGTCTGTTTTTGGGTTTCCTATTCTGTTCCATTATTCTGTGTGTCTTTCTCTTCACCAATATCACAGTCTTCATTATTATAGCTATATAATAATCTTGAAATCATGTATGCTAATTCCTGCCATTTTAGTTTTCTTTATCAAAATTGGTTTAGATATTCTTATTGTAAGAATCTTCAAAATTTTTGCTGGGATTTTAATAGGAATTGTACTAAACCCTTATATAATTTTAAGAGAATTGTAAATCTTTGGATTAGAAGACCCAAGAGTAGTTTGAGTCTTTCAATCTATGAACACAGTATATATATCCATTTATTTAGATCTTCGAAAAAATTTTTCCACAGCATTTTGCAGTTTTCAATATATAAGTTGTAATGGCTAATTTTATGTGTCAACTTGGCTAGGTTATAGTGTCCAGTGTTTGGTCAAATACGACCAAGTTGTTCCTGTGAAGGTATTTCATAGATTGGCTAGCATTTACAATCAGGTTGCTCTTAAGAGATTACCCTCCATAATATGCATGAATCTCATCCAATCACTTGGAGGTCTTTTGAAGGTTCCAGAGGTCAGAAGAATTTTTATCTCAAGACTTCACAATAACTTTTACTTGAATTCCCAGGTTGTGCCTTACCTAAGAAATTTGCACTTGCCAGCCTCCACAATTGCATGAGCCAATTCCTTTTAATAAATCTCTTTATATATACATATATCCTGTTGGTCTATTGGCTTTATCTCTCTGGAGAACCCTGACTGATACACAATTTCTGTAGGTTGAGGAAATTTCAATCTATTTGTAGATTCTGACTTTCATTGATTGCTTTTTCTGCATCCATTGATATAATCATGATTTTCCTTTTTTAGCTTGTTAATATGGTGGGTGAAGTTAATCTTTTGAGTATTGAAATATTTGCCTTTATCTCTGAAATAAACTCTACTTGGTTATGGTATAACTGTTTTTACAGGTTGCTTACTGAACACTGATAATATTTGGTAAGGGATTTTGGCATCCTCCCCCTCTTCCCCCAGTTCGCTCAACTTTTGAGGTGTTAATTGTGGAATGTGCAGTCTGGCATTGTTGTGGAGAGGAATTGGGCCCTTTCTGTTGACCATTGCCAGCTGCAGGCATTACAATTTTTGGTGCATCTCATCAATTTGCTGAGCATACTGCTTAGATTTAATGGTTTTGCTGGGATTCAGAAAGCTGTAGTGGATCAGACCAGCAGCAGACCACCAAATAGTGACCATGACTTTTTTTTTGGTGCAAGTTTGGCTTTGGGAAGTGCTTTGGAGCTTCATCTTGGTCCAACTACTCAGCTTGTTGTCGCTGGTTATTGTCTAAAATCCACTTTTTGTCGCACATCACAATCCAATCGAGAAATGGTTTGTTGTTGTTGCAAAGAATAAAAGAAGATGACACTTCAAAACGACTTTTTAAAAAATTTTAGTCAGCTCATGAGGTACCCACTTATCGAGCTTTTTCACCTTTCCAAATTGCTTCAAATGCTGAACTACCATAGAATGGTTGATGTGGAGGTCTTCGACAACTTCTCATGTAGTTGTAAGAGGATCAGCTTCGATGATTGCTCTCAATTGGTCATTGTCAACTTCTGATGGCCAGCCACTACGCTCCTCCTCATCAAAGCTCTTGTCTCCTTTGCAAAGCTTCTTGAACCACCAACACACTGTACATTCATTAGCAGTTCCTGACAAAATGCATTGTTGATGTTGCAGTCTCCCCTGCTTTATGACCCATTTTGAACTCAAATAAGAAAATTGCTTGAATTTGCTTTTTTCTAACATCATTTCCATAATCCAAAATAAATATAAACAGCAAGTAATGTCATTAGCAAAAAAATATAACGTGAGAAATGCACGTTAAAATGATGTATAACATAACCAGATTATTTAAGAATGTATTCCAATTATAAATGGCAAATTTCAACAAGGCAAAACCACAATTACTTTTGCACCAACCAATATTTACAGAATATTCCCTAAAAATATCTACATCCTGTTGTTTGATGTTGTTGAATTCTATATACTTGCTTGATTTTCTATTTGTTCCATCAATTGTTGAGAGAGGTGTGATGAATTCTTCAACTATAATTGTGGGTTTGTCTATTTTTTCTTTCAACTTAATCAGTTTTTGTTTCACACATTTTGCAGCTCTGTTGTTTGGTGAATGAATTCACATTTAAGACTGCTATGTCTTGACAGATTGATCCTTTTATCATTTTATAATGTTCCTCTGTCTTCAGTAATTTTCCTTGCCCTAGAATCTACTTTATCTGTTATCAACATACTCACATCTGCTTTATTTTATTAATGTTTGCATGACATACTTCTTTCTGTCTTACATTTTCAGACTGCCTATATTTTAAGTGGGTTTCATGTATCAGCATATAGTTTGATATTTTGTAATTCACTCTATCAATCTCTGTATTTTAATTGCTGTATTTAAACGATTTATTTACATTTAATGTAATAATTTGTTAGAGCTCATGTTTTTTTTTCTATTTTTCTCTTTTTTTTTTGTCATTTCTTTTTTTCTGCCTTGTGGGTTACTTGAACATTTTTTAAAATTCCATTTTGATTTATAGTCTTTTGAAAATCTATTTTAGAACCTCTCATACAGAGTGCATATGCTCAGGCACTTACATGCATACATGTACTTTTATAAGCTATGTTTGGTGTTCTGTGACTTGTTTATTTGTATAATTAAATATCATGAAAAATGTTCTCCATAAGTCAGTTTTATATACACATTTTTCTTTTCCCTTTTATTATTCATTGCTTGACTGTAGCTTAATTTATTTATATGATTTCCTGCTGCTTAACATTTAGTGAGTTCCAAATGTCTGTTGATATAAACCATGTTACGAAAAAAAATATCCTTGTGTTAGTTTCTCTGGGCATTTTGAATCTTTATCTTTACCAATGACTTGCAAAAATATCAATTCCATGTTTTTTATTGTAATCAACTATAACTGTTGCTGCTCATTGTAATCTAATCATTTGCCATATGTATTCCTTCACTTTTTAAATACCTGTTTATATCATTGAACCATTTTCCCATTTGTATGCGTGTTCTGCTCTCTTTTTCTGTTTTATAAATGTAGATTATCAACCATTTATCAGTTTTATTTTCTTGTTTTTTCCCCTTCATGGTTACAGAAGTGACAGTTATTATTAAAACTTCAAAGGATATAAATTCTTTAGAGTGAAATTGAAAGTTCTGATGCCACTTCATCCAATCCCTCCACAATACTCTTCTCAAAGGCACCTACCTTTAATTATTTGGTGTGTATCTTCAAATATTTTTTCTATGCCTGTATTCAAATATATGGGAAAATGTAAAAAATTTTCATAAAAATGTGTACAGATGATTCAAGGATTAAAATAGTTTAAAATTATAGTAATTTAAAAGACATTATACTTGTACATTAAAAATTGCTAAAGAGGAGAAGTTCTAGAAATAGACCCATATATCTATAAGGGAATTGAGCATATGTTAAAAGTGGTATTTCAAATCAGTGGGGAAAAGTGACCTATTGAATAAATAGTGTTTAGGCTAATAACTTGGAGAAAAATATAAAAATACAACTATACTTTTTCCTTCTTCCAATATAAAATGCAAATCTAACATGAGAGAATGTAAAAACATGTCCGTGAAAGAACTGGAAGGAATATCGATGTGGGGAATAGCTGTCAATACATGACAATAATGTCCAGAATTAATAGAAATAATATTGATGGATTTTACTGCATTAAAAATATAAACATCTTTAGAGCAGATAAGTCTAGGTCATCAAAACAAACAAGAATGAAAAAGAAAATTAGTTCCACTCTGGAGTGAAATGAACTAAAATGTTCCATTTCTAGAGAAAAGAGTTTTATATTTTGGCAGCTGCCTTCTTTCTATTTCATCTAAATGAAAATGTTCTCATTAAAAATCTTGCCCTGTCACACACACAGAACTAGCAAAGAAACCTCCCATATGGCACAATAGCAAAGGAATCCATAGCTCTGTTAATCAACCTGCTCCAACATTTATAAATATGAGTGATTCTACCAAAACAAGGAAACACAAAAGTTTGAATGAAAACAGAATAAGCTGGAAAACAAAATAACTGACCCAGAATTAACCAGGTTTTTTTTCACCCCAAAATATCCTTTTAAAATAGTTGCTATTCTCAGAGATAGGAGATTGAGAAAATATTGTACTGAGAAATAGTAGGCTGTTATGTGCAGTTTAAGGGTCAATAATGTTGCAATAATATTGTTGTAATTAAAGGAATATGAATTAAAAACGAGAAACATTACTGCTAAGGTAAAAGAACACAGAAAACTGGTAGAATTTAGGACATGTAAGTAACACCTAGATTTAGAGTGTGTGAGAACATCAGAGGCCTTTCTTTCATCCTCTAACGTATTGGTTTCTGTATAGAATAGCCCCCCACCCCCTCTGTGGCCATTGGGCAGTTGGATGTAATTATGAATTCCAAAAATATAATTGGTTCATGCTTGTAAACTGATCTGTTAATCTGGGCATGATTAAGTTATGATTAGGGCATTGACTGGGCTATGTCAGTAGGGCATTGAGCCCCACCCCTTTGTGGGTGGGGAATCGAATATAAAAGGCAAGGCAAAGAACAGAGTAGAAGCAGTTCTGATGATGGTGTTTTGATGTTGGAAAGAAGGCCCCAGGAGAAGAGAAGTGAGCCGTTTGCCTGATAGTCTACAGCTGACCTTGTGGAGGAACCAGAAGAGCTAAGCCCGGAGAGAAACGGAGCCCTGGGAAGAGAGGAACCCAAGAAGCCTGAACCCTGGCAAATGTCAGCAGCTGTCTCGCTCCAACACGTGGCAATGAACTTTGGTGAGAAGAAATTTACGCTTTATGGCCTGGTATCTGTGGACTTCTATTTGGGAATAAATACCCTTTATAAAGACCAACCCATTTTTGGTATTTCACATTAGCACCCCTTTGGCTGACTAATACACCCTCTAAAGTGAAAACAAAGGTATCTCCCAGAATAAAGGGAAAAATACAAAAAGAAACTATGACTAATGTGGTGGTTTGAAGCTGTAACCCAGAAAACATGTTCTTTAATCCATTCCTGTGGTGAAAACCCATTATATGTAGGACCTTTTCATGAGGTTACTTCAGTTAAGGTGTCTCCTGCCTCAGTCAGGATGGGTCTTAATCCTATTACTAGAATCCTTTTTAAGAGAATGAAATTCAGACACAAAGAGAGAAAGTCATAAGCAAGAAGCTGAAATCAACAAAACCAGAAGAGAAGGGAGAGACCAGCAGATGCCGCTGGCAGTAAGGGCCAAGGATCACTGGCAGCTAGTCTTCAGGGGAAGAAACTATGGCCTTGATGATGCTTTGATTTGGACATTTTCCTGGCCTCAAAACCGTGAGTGAATAAATTCCCATTGTTTAAGTTGAACCATTTCTGGTGTTTGCTGGAGCAATCTAGGAAACTAAAGCAACTTGTAATTCATCAGTGAGAATAAATCCAGAAGCTCCAAAATTTGTTTAATAGTAATATCAAAAGTAGAGAATAAAAAGATGGAAATAATTTTTTAAAAAATTGAAGAACCCCACCACCAATAAAAAACATTGAGCAAAAAAAATTAAACTGATACCACACACACTTGGACAAAAAGGAAACAGATTACACTCTGATTTTAAAAATTAGAAAACCAAAGACAAAATCTTCCTAAATTTTTCCATAGAGTACAATGTTGTACTTCATTGGCAAGAGGACAACAGGGTTATTTGATAAGAGAAGTCAATGGTGGGAAGCAGATGTGGCTCAGGCGACAGGGCTCCCACCTACCACATGGGAAGTCGCTGGTTTGGATTCCCGGTACCTCCTAAAGAAGACAGCAAGCTGGCACTACAAGACACAATATAAGAAAAAACTTAATGAGAGCCATAACAAAGCAGGGAGCAGAGGTTCCCAGTGCCTCCTAAAGAAGACAGCAAGCTGAGGCAACAAGATGATGCAACATCATCTTGGTGGGGAGGCAAAACAGAAAGAGAGACACAGCAAAGCAGGGAGCAGAGGTGGCTCTAGCAATTAGGCACCTCCCTCCCACATCAGAGGTCCTGGGTTTGGCTCCTGGTGCCTCCTAAAGATACAAGGAAGACGAACAGACACAATAAGTGAAAAACAACAAGGGGGTGGGGAGAAATAAATCTTAAAAAAAAAAAAAAAGTAAAAAGTCAATGGCGTGATAACCTTAACTTTTATGGGTGGACATGATTTTGAAGCTAGTTTTCTCTCTCAATTAAACTCTTACTTATAAGGGCAAAATAATGAAATTTTTAATTCACAAAGACTGAGAGAAATTCACACCCACATAATCTAGGAAAAAATATCACTTTAGGATGTACTTCAGAATAAATGTGTTCAAGGCAAATGATTTTGATTATATGTGCTCTTGAGGTTGTTTAAGTCTACTTTATCTGTATGGTTGAGAAACTATAGTGATGTGCTACTGCGTGTCTCTTCCCAACTCCACTTTCATTGTCACCACATTTGTACTTTGAAAAGGGCCCTGCTACTCCATGGGCATCAGCAAATGCTACAAATCAGGGCTTGATTCATTATCTGGTTGATTATCTACACTTAAGAAAGTGGTGGAGATGATGTTAATAATGCAGATTGTTCTTAAAGGTGTGCCATGTCTGGTGCTGATGCTGAAAGAGGTTTCATTTTAATGAAAAGTGTCTGTATTTAATGGTTAATCACAAATCATATTTAGTAGCAATAATTTTATGGGAAATGGACTAGATGGTTAGGGTATAACTATTTGTTGAATCATGATTGAGTTGTAGTCATACAAGTAAAAAGAGTGCAGCAAAACACGAGCATTCTGTGTGAATTCATAGGTTATATGGAATTTAAAATAGAAGTACTATATATGTTATTTGTCTATCTCTAAAATTTATAAAAACGTATGTAAGTATAAACATATATTTTTTCCTAATGAAGCAGTTGTTTAAACATTTACCAGTGTACCCCTGGTTATATGTGATTTTCATTTCACTCTTTATAGCTTTCTATATGTCTTAATTTTTTAAAAAATGCTGTTTACTTTTATAATCAAGAAAAAAGTATTTCCAATGAAATTACTACAGACTGACATCCCACTAAGCATTAGCTGGGGGCATTACATTTCTCCAGTTGAAGTAGGTATACTACCATTGTGCTACAATATTAAATTGCTTGTAGAATGAGCTCTCAATTTCAGAAACAGAAGTAATATTACAGCGAGCAGTATAGAAACGCACTGGGATAGGTTGATGTATATATAATACTTTTTAATATACACAACAAATCCACAAAGGAGTGATTTTTGAAATTTTAAAGACAGGTGCACAGAGAGACCAGAGGTTTGCTGGGAAGGTCCAGATTTCAAGAAGCCAAATGAAGTGACATTTACTTAATCCTTTGCCTGGCCTCAGGCACCAGGCCTAGAAGTGCTATTTTGCCAGTATACCAAAATTATTGTTTCAGAGAAATTCAACCATAAGATAGTGATATATATGAGTAAGAATTCCAGTACATTAAACTAAAAGGAGAAATGTCACTGTCCACAGGCTCCAGTGTTCATGAGGTCTTGACTGGCCTAACCTCTCTTTTTAGGATGGTAACTAGGAAGCAAAGCATTATCAGACACTTGCTTGGTAAGCCTGAAATGAGAGCAAGAATGTTGAGTTCTATGATTTTAATGCTTAATAGCTTCATACCCAAATATCCTAATACATCTATCCCCAGAGAGGGATAAATCTGCCATAACAGAATATTTGAATTGATGTGGATGGGGCTCGCAAGGCTTTGTTAACTCTCCTTTGTCAACTCTCCTTTGTCAACTCTCCTTTGTCATGGCTTCTATTGTGACTGTTCTGTGATTGATAGTTTCTTCCTTTAATTATTTGGGTAGTTTTGCTCTTGCTACTTGGTACATCTAGGAGCTATTGCTCTAATTTATAGTTTAACTCTCAAAGAGCAACATGAATACATTTATGTCAAAGTTCTTTATATAGGAAGTATGCTCTCTTCCCCTCTAGTAAAAAACTATATGGATTCCTCCATTTTACTTAGTCATCCTCAAAGGCTCAGAAAAATAAACAGGGAGAGTGACAGGTACTGTGGGTATGCTTGCGTGTTTGTGTGTGTGTGTGTGTGTGTATGTGTGTTTGTGGCAGCTCTGTTGGGAAACAAAATTGAGAAATAGGGAAGGAATGGGCAGGCTGCTTGTAAACCAGCTTTTAGAGTCTGGGCACTGCCCCTCCATTTCTTTTATTCTTTATTTCTCTTTTGTTCAGAATTTAGACTTTTTCCTTTTGTGTTAACCTATTATTAATGATTAAGAAAATTGTCTGGGTCATTCTACTGTTCTCATAGAGTATTTCCTGGCGACTGGGGTTGGCTTTTAGCTATCCAAGCCAAAGTCACTGTGCTAGCAATAAAAACTTCATAAGTGGTACCAACTTACTTGATGCCAGTGGAGGTGGAAGCCATGAGGTCCAGAGAAGTCCTATTGAATCCCTTCATGGAATTTCACTGATTTTTAAACTATATGACCTCATAATATGGTATTACTGTTCAGAAATACAATCACACACACGCACACACACACACTCACACATTAGAGTGTCTTTTTAGAGATTCGTGTCCTAGGAAAGAATGAGGCTAACCCCTGTGGTATTTTAAATATAAATATGAGTATTTGTAAGTGAACTATATATACCCTGTAAATACCTTTCTTCAGGCCAATCATCTTATAATAGGCTTTTCAATGCCTGATGTGAAAAAATCTAACCTTTGCATGTTAGAATGGTGATTCTCAGTAATGACTTTTCCAAGAGCTCATACAAATACTGCCAAGCATATATAACTCTACCCCACTCTCCTAACACATAAAAAATCATGATGTTCTGTAGCTGTAGTATAGGGGTTGTGCTCTTAGTACCCATAATCAAGGAATTAGTTAGAATGGTTGGCTCCAGAACATCCCCCAGAAGCCTCAACCAATCAAGAGAGGAATTCAAAGCCACCAGAATGGGGCCAGGAGGGATGGGCAAAAGAACTTCTGCCATCAGTTGGGTGGAATAGAACATAAAGGTAGAATTGCCCAGCCCATTTAATAGTAAAAATTATTTGGCAGTTTCCTGACTTATGCTCAACAATTTCAAGCCAAAAAGTGTGTTTGGATGGTCAGTGAGAAATTCAGTACTTAGGCAAAGAGGTACTTTTATTACACTCCAGTCAGCATCTTTGTTATGAGGACTGGGAAAGACATCCCAGATTTCTGGGCAGGGTCTGAACCAACAACAATGACATTTATAATGGCAGTATGTTTTATCTGGGTCAAGGATTTGTCAGACACATGCATTGGTTTTTTTAATCTTTAGAAAGTCATTTTTCCCCCAAAGCATTATAAATATGCTTTTACTCAAACAACATGTATTATTTTTTTGGTATAGAAATAAATGATAAACCTCTTGCTGTATGGATACTGCCTTAAACAACTTTCTTTTTTTTATTATTATTATTTTTATTGTGGGTAAAAATCAAAATTTTCACAATACATACCAATATTTGTAAAATGATATATAAATATATATGCATATATGTGCATTTGCTTACAAAAATGTTATTTATATATATATAAATATATTTTAAGAGGTGCTTAGATTACCTAAAATATTACATGGAATCCACTGGGATCCCCATGTTGCCCACCTCCCACACCTCCCACCAACTCTTTCTTAACATCTTTCAGTTGTTGCTTTACCAAGGAGAGTTTGGGAAGAATATGAAATAAAAAACAAGGGAAAATATTGATACTTATTTCGACTCTGATTTTCCTACTGTAAGATACAGACATCTTCCCCAACCTCTGCTTCCAGATCTTGGCAGATGCCTCAGCATTATCATTTATTTCTGATAAAATATAAAGCCCTTAATAAAATCTTAAATAGTATGATATATTATATGACATTGAAAATAGGTTTAGAACAGAATATTCATTTTAAAGCTATATTTCCCACTTCTAAACACTCCAGGATTATGTATCTATATCTTGAATTTTATCCTATGTATTTACTCCTTAGAGTTTCACATTGTTACTGCTAAGACAGCCCAGAAGAAATTTGACCTGAGTTTTCTCCAAAGATTCTTGTTGCTCTGCCCATCAATGATCAGATTACAGATCATTTCTATAATAGTCATCCATATAACTCCCTTGCCTATTTGACCTGCCAGAATTGCTAATAGGTTTAAAAAAAGTAGGCAACAACTTTTCAGGATGGTTCTGTCTCTTTCCTTTCATTACTAATTAGCATAAGAATTTTAAAAAATTATTTATGGTCCTCACATTTTGCTTTGAGTTACCATTCCTGTTTTCCACATATTTTTATAACCACACTCTAATATTGTTAAATGTCTTCATGTTTCTTGAGTATCAATTCTTCAGAATCTTAAATAAATTTAAAAGTGGCAGGACTAATAAAATGTACTGAGATACTTTTGCTAGTTAATATCCCTTGATTTTCAAGTCTAGGGAAAAGAACTCAAGACATCAATAAAGATATATTTTTATTGCTAAAGCCTCCTTTCTAGTTTGAAAATAGTTTTTTTCTGTGTTATCCCCTACCTGGAATAAAATCTGTTTTTTATAAATTTTCTTCCTTGTGACTTCAATAATGTTAGTATCCTAATAATTGGATGAAAGTCATTTAGACCAGGATTCATTCATTTCACAAATAATTTTTAAGTGATTTCCATTTCCCAAGAAAGTAGTGCTACAGAAACATTGGTAAACAAATCAGGAATGTACACTTGGTGAGTGAGGTGTCAAATAAGTAATCAGGAATTGTACAGAAGTAAACAGGTTAACTGTCCAGCATAATAAGCGTCGTGGTAGTTGTCAGTGCAATGGTGGTGGAACACATGAAGAGGGAACTAATCCCATGTAATAATCAGGTTTTCCTAGAAGTTATTTCTAACTTTAAACCAAAGTACAATGACGTTAAATTACACATAAAATAGGTCACATATTTTCCAATTCAGGGAATGCCATGTACAAAATGTAGGAGGCAAGAGAAAGAATTTTGGAAATTGAAGAAGAGCTGATGAAAAGGAGTGGACATATTTATGATTTTTAAGGAGTGGAAGAAATAAAACAAGATTTAATTGTACATGAAGGGTAAGGGAAAGGGAGGAGTCAAATCGTATCAGGGTTTCTGGCTTAAGCAAGGTAGATGATGGGCCATTCACTGAGATTTATTTAGAAGAAGAAAGAGTTTGGGAACATAGGAAATGAAAAGTTTATTTTTGGGGGGAGACACTAGTTTTGGAGAGTCTGTGGAGATCCAAGTGGAGATGTCCAGTGGTCAGTTTTGGATATGTGGGTTTGGAGCTCAGTACACAGAGTTGGGTTAGAGATGGTTGCCGGAATCATAGGCATTCAAATTGTATTTAAAGCCATGGAAGTGAAGGAGATCATCCTGGAGAGAACATGAGGAAAAGAAAAAGTTAGACTCTAAAGGTTAAATGTAAGATATGGACTAGAGTTAGTAATACTTTGACAATGCTCTTTCATAATTTGTTACAAATGTTTCACAAAAAATGCAAGCTATTTGTGGTGGGGTGACATATGGGAGCCCTGTGTGATGTTATACATGTATGTTTTGTAAGTTCACAACTTTTTTAATACACTTATTGTTTATATATGTTCGTGTATGAATGATGTACTTAAAAATTGTTTTTAAAATGAAAAAGATTAAGGGAAGGGCAGGAGAAAAGATATATGCAAGGAATTACAAAATATGGCCAGATGATTCGGGGAAAAAACATAAACATCTAGTTCTGGTTGTGCTATTAACAAGCTATGTAACTTGGAGCTATTTACTTAATTGCTTGGTCTCATTTTTCATCACTTTAAAATAGCAGCAATCCCATATGTAAAATTTTATTACTTACATAACACTTTTTTAAAAAAATGTGAAATGCGAACATTGAAACTTGAATAAACAGCAACAAAAATGGCTAAAACCATAGATTTAAGAAGGCAGAATATTTTAGATGTTTAATTATGTTGATGATGTAGCTACAGACCAAACTAATAGTGGATTTTTTATTGCCTATCAAGAAGTAAAATAGTAATTTTCAGAAATAGCCAATTAATTTTTCTATCTAAAAGTATAGCAATAAAATCTGCTATAAATATGTCATCTTATCAAATTTTGACAAGTTATAGATTATATTTCTGTCATTGTTAGTGTTTTAACTAAACAAATATTTAATGAGAAACAAAAATATGAATTGATATTATCACAGTGATGGGGAGGGAGAAAGAGCCGTGAAAGAATATGTGGTAATATGACAACCTATGGGGCACATCAAAATTTGATAGATGGAAGTACAGCAAGATGCAAGAAAGGAGACTGAGAAAGCAAGTACAGAGGGGTGGAAAGAAAATTGGACTGTGGCCCCGATGTTAAGAAAGAGTTTCATGAAGGAAGAGATAGCGTTTCCAGAGAAAGCAAGGTTCTTGACTTTATGCAGTATATCACAGGAAACTTTTCAAATCAAGCTCCCAATCCCTTTTCTCTTTCTCACTAATACAAAATAAGGAATTCTGAAGAATATAAATATAGAAAACTCATATGATTTAACCTAAATTGAGATTTCTCATTTATATATTCTCTGGATTCTGTTTAATCCATCTGATTATCCTACAAAGTCTGTTAAATACCAGCATTAACCTCCTTTCCTCTGTTGTTAAAAGAAGAACCTTCAAGTCCAATGTTATCCCTTACTGATCCTCTTACAGAACTTCCATTATTGATCCCCTCTATTTGGGACTTCTACTGTCTTTACAAATTCTAAGGTCCTTAATTTTCTATTTTAAAAATCATGCAAAGTAAAAACAAATCCACTTTTGACCTTGTACCTGCTTCCAAATATGCGGTATAAAAAATTTCAGACATATTCTGAGGAATTACAGAATAAGGTTGGAAGACAAGGTAGAAATGGGAATGTATTGGGGGAAAAGGTATAAGGTAGTAAAAACTATTTCAACTATTGTGAACAACATTCCCAGTTTGCTTGTGACCATCCTGGTTTTAGTGCTGAAAGTCCCGAGTCCAGAGGAATCCTTCAGTCTTGGGAAAACAAGACAGTTAGTTACCATACATTTAGCTAATTTTTAAAAATGATCATATGTCAAAAAACGTAAATATTTCTGCCCTGAAGGGGTTACTTGAACTTCTCCATGTACCCCTCTTAATCTGGATCACTAATTTTTCAAAATAAAAGTTCAGTCCCTTCATCTCTTCATCTGAGGTGTTTTCTGATCACCCTAGCTAGAGTTGTTTAATTCCTCTTATGTATGCCTCTAGGTACTGAATTTGTATCACCTACATGGCACATACACATATTACTTTGAATTAGATATTTGTAGAAATTCTTTTCTCTCCAATTAATTTGTATGATACTTATAACAAGAGCCATGTGTCTGCTTTTATTTTACCAACAGCACCTTATATTCTCCATGTCACTTGCATATTACACTTCCATTTATATGATAAATGGATAAATGAATAGATATATAAGTAGGACAAAAATCCCTGCAGTGGAGAAGGGCTTTTTAATTGAGAAACAAAAGCTGTTGATGTTTTGAAAGTGACACCATCTTCTCACCTCACTATAGAGAAGTCATCGTTAGACTTGATCCATTTGCCCAGTATCCTCAGTGTGAGTTAAGATAAATCCAACGGACACCAGAGAAAATCTGCAGTAGAGATTCCCAGAGTATAATGGATATTTTTGTACAAGAGGCCTTTAGCAATTTTCTCTGCTGTTACAAGAATGCATTTGTATTTTTCTGCTCTGGCAGAATTCTATACAAAGGATACTATGCCAATGAAATCATATAGTTATTAACTAAACGGGCTAATGGGTAAGGAAGAAGTGAACAAAATAAAATGATTGGAGTTGTCAATGCTGTCTGTAGCTTCTGGAATTTTGGTCCAGGGGCTTAAAGAAGAGATAGTACTTCAACTGTAAATCTATATATAATCTTTAAAAACAATTGCATCTATTTGTAATGTGGACTGAGAAAACAGCCTTTGACAGGAGACTGGGGAATCATGAAGTTTCAGAATGCTTGGCACTTTCCCATGTGAAGATTCCTTTTAAATAAACTTCTCCCCACTCTCTAAATTGAGCGCTTCTCATTGATATTTAAGTCTACATAATGTCATTTTCATTGCACATAATTAAAATAATTGGGTTGAATTAATACTGATCTCTGTCATTTAATATACACCAGTTATTTGCCAAACCTCCTTTACTCTCTTTCCCAGAAGATACAATGAATGAGAAAGAAGCTTTAAAACTCAATTAATTCCCCTAGAAAGTTTAGAACATGCTAATGGCCTATTTTTCAGATAAGCTTTTAAATAGCTACGGTGTAGGAACTTTTACTCAAGTCTTATCTAACATTACAATATTTTAAAGCCTGTCCTAATGCCTGGCAATAAATTAATTATAAAAATATAAAGGTGGTTTGCTTTTCTCATGTGGTAATCAGGCTTTTTTACCGGTTCCTTGACAGATTCTTACAATATGATGAACCATGAGATTCTTTGAACTTTGTTCATCAGTATTCTGAAATCTAAAGATCTAGAAGACTCCATTTACCACTTTCACCTAATCTTTTAAAGTATGCCAATAGCCTCCAACCTTTATTTCTTGATTTCATAATAATAGTTGATTCTACCTATCCTAAAGTGATTCTTCAGTGTTAATGGGTTCACAATTAAAGAATTCACAGCAAAAAGGGAAATTTAAGTAGTCATAGATAATACAACCAAATAAGTTATCATCCAAACTGTACTGATAGATACTCCACTCAAAAATTTTAGTATATAAAATACCTCTTAAGAGGAGGGAAATATTTTGAAATAAAACTTTTTGTAAAGCATTTTGTACTTTCCCCTGCATTGTGAGAACACCTACAAGTGAGGATGTAGTTAACTTTGGATTTGTGTTGCTGCAAAGGAATGAAAAAAGGTGGTGATCTGTCTTTTCCATTCCCAGAAGCATTTTGACTTAAAAATTTAAAAACAAAAACCAAATAAAAAAATATTCTTGCACTACTTTCAGAAGACAGCTTCCACAGAATTTTGTTTTAGGAAAGAATAGATCTGGACTATGAGAGGACAAAGTTCAAAGAATCTCATGGCTCATCATATTGTAAGAATCTGTCAAGTAACTGGTAATAGTTTGAAAGAACAAGTTTGGAGAACAAAGGGTAAGCATTTGATTAAATTGTTTACCAATGGCAGAGGTACCTGCTCTATGAACTCTTATATAACCGACCTCTGAATGGGTGGCAGGACAGTATCAGCTGACAGGGGAGAACATTAAAAGCATTAAGAGTCACAGTAAAGCATTTTTGTGCATAAGCTGGGCATAGCAGCAACATAAATGCCCAGCTTTAAGAAGTTGGAGGCTCTGAGAGGAGAGAGAGGGAAAAATCGAATATGGGAGCATTTTTGGGACATCAGAATTGTCCTGCATGACATTGCAACGACGGATGCAGGCCATTATATATTTTGTCATAACTTACAACATTGTGCAGGACAAAGTGTAAACTATAATGTAAACTATAGTCCATGGCTAGTGGTAATGCTTCAATATGTGTTCATCAATTGTAACAAATATACCACACTAATGAAGGATGTTGTTGATGTGGGAAAATGTGGGAGGGGGAGGGAGTGGGGCATATGGGAATCTCCTATATTTTTTAAGTAACATTTGTATAATCTAAAGTTTCTTTAAAATCAATAAATTTAAATAAATAAAGCCATGTGAGTTTACACAAGAGTTATTCAGTGTTAACCGAAAACCAGGTACTCCAAACTATCTGAAACTCAGGAGGAGAGGGGACTCAATAAAACATGATTTTGACCGAATTTGCCTATAATTGAATGGGCAGTGGCATGGAACAGATGTTGTGATTTAGAGAAATAGGAGTAAAGGAATGAATTTTATGTCTGCCACATACCCATCAGAAAGGGAAGGGGAAATTTTTGTAAAAGAGGTGATTTATTTTGGTTATCCACACTTATTAAATTGACTTTTGGTACATTACTTTCTTTGAGACTTTATACTTTAACTATAAAATTCATTTTAATATCCAAAAGTCACAAACTATGGTTGATGCTCACAATAACTGGATAACCAGTCCTAAACTATTATTTTTCTTCATTCTTAGAGAATACTCTACTGACTTTGGTATGAATGGATTTGGCCTTGAAAGACATTGTGATACCCTAGGATTTTGGAATCTTGATAGTGTAACAAGCATACTGCTAGCAAAATCACAGCTGTTGTAGTTGTATCTGATGCCAGGAGTAACTCATCTCCAAGTATCATGGAGCAGATGGAACTAAATTTTAGAAGCTAAGCTTTTAGAAGTAACTGCTGATTTTTGCTTATGAGCATCAGAAATAAGATACATGGGTGGTGGCAGAAAAGAAAAGTTTTAATTGATCCTGATCATTTAAGTAAAAAGTAAACTGTTCTACATGCAAACATTTGAAAAACAGGCCGTGCTTATGCAATCCACTCACAATTGCCAGTTGTAATTATAATTGTATGTGAATATTATTATCAAACATCACCTACGGAACAAAACAGTGAAGAAAATTAAAACTGCCTATTTTCAAAGGCTAAAATGCACAGAGTATAAAATTCCATCTTTCAACCATGCTGAAGACTTCTCCATGTCAGTAAATAATTATCCTTTTAGTTATTTTAGGACAAATAAATAAATATTTGATTCCTCTCATCCTCTTATTCTTCATATGTAATTTACCAGCAAGTCCTGCCAACACTGTTTGATATATACCTAAACACCAATCATTTCTCAGCCCATCCATTTCTATTGCCTGGTCCAAACCATCATCCTCTCCTGCTTGGATTACCACAGTAGCTTCAGAACCGGTCTCTGCCTCCCTTCTTATCTTGCCATAGTCTATTCTCAACTTAGCAAGGAGAACAATCCTTTCAGATCTGTCAGCTCAGCCACAAACCCAAATGTCCTTGAAGATGCTCTACCTTTGGCACTGCCCTCTTGGGTAAATTCTGGAAAAGTACAGGTTATTTTTTTTTATTATACAGTGAAGGGAGGGTGAAGGGTGGACAGTTTCCACCCAAATTTATTGAGCCAGAGCTAGGAATCCCAGAAGTCTTATAATATGTGGATTGTTCCTGAACAGCAAATTGTCCTATCCCCTTTTCAGCTTTCAAATGGAGTAACAATTTCACAGAAGTGAAAAAACTTTAGTTTTTTGAGCTTAGAAACTCATTCTAATACATACAACTGAAGAATTTTCCAATAGTTTTAATATATGCAGAATGTTCCAGAAATGCCACTAGCAGTTGCTTTTTTAGAGATTACACTTAGTTCTGTTGGTAATTTAACAAGTGACCTTTAGAAACTCTCATCACTGTAGTATCGGAGTTGCCAATAAAATTCTGTTTGCACTTGTAACTATTGTAAAGAAACAGGTGTTAAATCTGGCAGGATTGAGGATTGCTGTCCTATATGATGCCAACATCCTCTCACCTTCACCCCTGTTATCTCTTCAGCATCAATTTCTACTTCTCTTACCCTCACTACCTCTGCTCAGCTCTAGCCACACTATCATCCTTGAATATGCTAAATATGCTCCATTTGCCTAGAATGCTATTCCCTCCATCTCTTATGCCTCACTCCCTCACCTCCTTGAGGTCTTTGCTCAAAGTCACTGTATCGGCAACCACCCTATTAAATTACACTGCCCACCCCACTCCTATAATGCATATTCTCAATCCTTACATTAATTTTCTCTGCAGTATTTTTTTGCATCTAATCAACCATATATTTCTTATGTGATTTTTGGTCACTTTCACTAAATAGAATGTAAGTTCTATGAGTGTGGGATTTGTGGAGGGTTATCCATTTTGTTCACTGATATATTCCAAGCACCTAGTACAGAGTTCTCCCTCTAAATGTTAAGCCTTCAATAAATATTTGTTGAATGAATGACTAAATGATTGCCACCTGGAAAGCCCTTGGGCCAGTATCCAGTATATAGTAAGTTATTAAATTATACTATTATTAACAAATTCCCATTTGCTTAAGTCATTGCATCAGGTTTTGTCACTTGCTAATGAAATGTCCTAATCAATAAACAAAAAATCCTAAAGCCAAAAAGCCTATTAAAGCAGCAATTGATCTTATGACAAAGTAATTATTAAGAAACCATATCTAGATATTTGAAAATGGTGTTTTATTAAATTCCATAAACTTTAATATATAAAAAAATCTGTCAGATGTTACCAATTATTAAAATATATAGCCTTACTAAGAATTAGCGAGGGAAGTTTTACTAAACTCAGATTTTAAAACAAGAGATATTTGTTTGATACTGTGTCACAATTGGTAGAGTGGAGTAAGAAATGCCTTCAACTTCAAGCATTTAAGCAAAGTTTCTAATCCATTAATTTCTCCTGAAGATATCTAGGAAGGAAATACTAAAACAGAATTCTAGGCAAAAATCAAATGAATATTTATTTAATTGATCTTCAATTTTGTTTCTAAAGGAGTATTTAAGGATAGAATATTACTCTTAAAATAAGGGGAAAACAAAAACAATATACAGCAGAAAATATTTCCTGGAACTAACTTAAATATTTGGAATTCTATTAATATGTGCATACATTTTTTTTTCTAAGTTGGATATTAGATATTTTTTATTTAAAAATTTGTAAAGAAAGAGGTAGTTTTTGAAAATTTAAAAAATCAGAATAAAGAAGGGTAACAGTTATCTGAAGATGTTTCTCTAAAATATTTGTAATAATATATGAATTAAAAAGTTGAAACAAGTCAGAATAGGGTGACTTTTAATAACTATCTCAGAGAAATAACCTAAAAAAGATTAGTTAATTTGGCTCAAATGAAATAGAATTCAGTGGCTTCTGCACAGAAACTTTATTATATTATTTTATAGGGATATAAGGATGTTTAATTCAATATATTGAGCAATTTTGTGAGTTTCTTTCTTGAGATTCAACTCTACGTACATCCCTAAGGTTCTAGAAATTTAAAAATGCAATGACACAGTCTATAAATGAATATAATAAAACAAATTCCAGAATATGAATGGAATATGAAGTAAGAGGCAGTCATTCTGCCTTTTTATTTTGTATATGGTGGGGAGTTTGTGTATGGATCTATCTATATCATTAGAGGGTTAGTAAAAAAGAGTGAAAAATATCAATATGAGAAGATAGTTTGGACACATAAAATAATGCAGATAAGAATATAACAAAATAATTTCTGTCAGCAGGTCAAGAACTTAGAAAAACCTCAAATGATAAATGTGCAAAGAATAAGGTTCTATAGCTATTCTAGGGTATATATCAAAGAAGTATAAAAATGTACATTAGAATGAGTCAGACATTCTTGGAACAGATGGGATGAAATAAAGAAATGATCAGAGAGCAGAAAACAGGAAATAAATGGCTTGGAAGTAGAGAAAAGACATGATTTTTACAAATCAATGGGAAAAATGATCACAGGTCTTTAGAGATACTGGATTTGAGGAAAGAGAACCTTATAAATAAGTTATCACTCTGATGGCAAATGGATTAGATGGGCTGAACAAAAGATTGCTTATTTCACTGCTTTGGCCTCAGCTGCCTACCTTCCTACACTTATAGTTTGTCACATGGTTCCATCCCCTGTCAGTAGCCCATTAGCTTGGGGATGGGTATGTGACATAAGAAAAACAGTTTACAGACAGTCTAGCAACCTTTAGTTATCCTGGTATTAAAGCCCTCCCCAGCAGTAGTAATAGGAACAAAATGAACCAGTTCCAGGAGATACTGATCAAAAGCGTACAAATGCACTCATAGTCTGGTAGTGGAGGCAGAAAACAAAACCCACATAGACAGAAGACAGCAGTAGATGCCATGAATAAGTGAAGGGGGTAAGAAACGAGAAGCCATGAGATGCAGAAATTGTAAAGAAATTATTTTATTTGGTATTACAGGAGTAGTACACCCAGACAGCTAGAGAGTCTGCTTTTTTCTGAGAGAATAATCTACTAGATCTCCCATCAAGTCACTAATGCAGCCAAGAGGCTACTGAAGTCATTGTGTGTCCCAGGCAATATTATGATCTATTTTTTTTTTAAAGATTTTATTTATTTATTCATCCATCCCCCCCTTGCTGCTTGCGCTCGCCAGGTCAGCCAACCACACCGTGCGGGTGGGCCTGCCCCCACCAGGAGGCCCCGGGAACCGAACCCAGGGCCTCCCATATGGTAAACGGCAGCCCCACTGACCGAGCCACAGCCGCCTCCCGATATTATGATCTTTGAAGCCAGGTACCACTGCTTTTAATTCTCTTACTTGGCTTGCATCTTTTAATAATCCTATCACCTGAGGTAAACTGAATAACTCTACACCATCAGATGTGGAAGTTCTTGAATTAAGCAACTCAGTAAGTGAACCAAAACTCAAAATCCTATTTAGATAGGATTACCTGCTATCACAGGGCCATCTAGAGACCAAAAAAAAAAAGGACTAATGACCAGCAGCATCCCAACAAAGGCATGTGGGAAAAAACAAAGAGAAAGAAATCAATGAAGCAGATAAAATATAAATATAGAAAGTATACTATGGCCTGAATTAGCTTTAAATTTGCAGGTGTGGACAGCAAGAAGCTGTGAAATATGAAGTGAATGAACTCAAAAAAGATATAAAAGACATCTCAGGATTGACAGCTATATTAAAATGTGTACAATAAAGATCACCTGAAAACTTAAGGGGCATTAAGAAAGGAATTATAGAAGCCAAAAGAATTAATTAATTAAAGATAGAGGTCAAGTGAATTAGTTTAAAAAAAATGTAAGAAATGTAAAGAATTATATTGTATGTGTATGTATGTGTATAAAAGAAAAATGTGACCCTAGAATTTTATATCCAGCCAAACTGTCCTTGAATTATTAAGGTTATAGTAAAACTGGCTTAATCATGCCAGAATCAGGGTATTTGATTTAGATAATAGGTTCTATCGATCTGAATAATGACTGGGACCATTTTGGCAAAAAGACTGATGATTAGCATATATATATTTATATAGTATTAGGTTTAGAAATAAAATTAAGGTGAGAGCAATGATGGAATAACAACATTTAAATATTTTATGTTCTGCCAAAGTAGAATTAATATGACCAAAATGGCAGAAGAATGAAGAAATAAAGAGGAAAGTACAAAGTGTAATAATTACTAGTTAGGGCAAACAAACCAGAGTAGTAGGTGAACTAAAGAAAAGGGGGACTAAAGGCATTATAAATGTGTTAATATAAAAATACTCCTTAGAATAAAAATATAAACTATCCTAAAAATCAAAAGCAATAAGTAAAGAAACTAGAACACATAGGAAAAAAAGAAAACCAAAGTAAGTTTAATGTAAAATAATATTAGTGTTATACCACATATATCTTTCTTATTAATAGCAAAAATGTGTTCAATTCACCTAATAAAAGAAAATATTTTCTGGAAGAAAGTAAAAACTAAGCTCCAAGCTGAGAATTATTTGCTGTAATGGTAACGTGTGTATGTGTAGATTTTAACCTAATTCAAATTCTACCCACCACTTCTTAGTCCCCCCCACCAAAACAGAAAAAGTACAGAGAAAAACTGTGAAACTGTGAGTTCCACTTTCTGAAATAACTTTTCAGATTATGTATAACAGGAAAATGTTGGAATATGGATTGGCTGAACTCAGAAGAGATATTCAAGAAAAAGAAATCAATGTGGGATTGAGGAAACATGTTTTAAGTTCCAAAACAGAATCTATACATTTGAATATATTTTGATATTTTATGACTCTTAATATTCTTATACTAAAGGGAAAATATAAATTCAAATGAAAAAATGGAAAAAATACATTTGGCAGCAAATGAAACAAAAATGACTCAAAATATGAAAAGACATTCAACCACATTAGGGTTTTGTGAAATGAAATGCAAATTAAAACTATGGAAAAACATATACCACCTCCCTTCAACACACAATTGAGAAAATTATGAAATCAATGCAAAATATTGGCAAGGATGTGGAAAGAGAGGGATGCTCAGCTAATTCTTGTATAAATTGGTCTTTTGGGAAATATAGTTTACCTAATCAAGTTAAACATGCACATATTAAATGATCCAGTTCTTCTATTGGTAAGACTATGTAGTGGCCATTAGTGCTGTTTAAACAACATTTCTGGTTCTTCTTCTGGTATAAAGTGGGGTTGCCTTTGCCCTCCCTCTTTAAAGTTAGGCATGGCTGTGTTATGTATTTCAGACAATGAAATGTGAGCAGAGTGATGTGTTATTTCTGGGAAGAAGCTGTAAGAGCCAGTGTGCCATTTATCAGGTTTCCTTTCCTGGTCTCAGTAATCATGAAAACATTTGTCAGCACAGGTGCCTGAGTGACCACAGTGAACAGAGCCCTCCTTCCAACCCATATTGGAAATTCAGTGTAACTGAGATACAGTTTCATTATGTATAACTTGAATTTGTGGGGTTATTATCACAGCATAGCTTACTCTATTCTTATTCATAAATATATTATCTGTAGGATGTTTCATATACTTGAATCATGTACAAAAATGTCCATAGCAGCATTGTTTTAATAGCAAAAAATATTGAAACTTGAATGTTAAGCAGAAGAATAAAGAAACTATGGTATATCTATATGGTGGAATAATACAGAACAGTATAAAAGAAAACTGCGTATGTTTGCATCAGCTGGTTGAATCTAAGAAAGCTGAACCAAAAAAAAAAAAAAAAAATTTCATAGAAGACCACATTTTTAGGATTCCATTAGTGTAAAAAGCAAAAATGTACAAAATAATATATTTTCTAGGAATGCACACTTTTTTTTTTACATGTATTGTAAGGATTTATTTATTTTTTTAACGTACATAAACAAGTGTATGGTGAAAGTTGTGAACTTAGAAAACAAACATGTATAACATCATACAGGGCTCCCATACATCACCCCACTACCAATACCTTGCATTGTTGTGAAACAGTTCTTAGAAATTATGAAAGAATAACATCAAAATATTACTATAGTACTAACTATAGTCCATACCTTATATTTGCTGTTATTTTTCCCCCAACCTACCCTATTATTTATTTATTTACTTTTATCCATTTTCACCCCCCTCCCCCACCCTGTTTTTGTGTTCATTTGCTGGGCAGTTCTCTGTGTCTGTTTCCTGTCCTCTCTTATCATCCTTCTCTTCCTGTCTTCACCGGGATTCTATCCTCAGAACCTCCGATGTGGGAGAGAGGCGTCCTTCCGCCTGCACCACCTTAGTTCCTGGTTTTTCGGTGCATCTTGTCTTGGCTCTCCTTTGTGTCACTCTCCTGTTATGTCATCATCTTGCTGCATGGCTCGGCGGGACCTGGCGGCGCACCTGCGCATAGGGCTTGGCAGCCCGCGTGTCTTCTATATTTTTCTTTTTTTAATTTTTACCAGAAGGTCCTGGGGATCAAATGCAGGTCCTTCCATATGGGAGATGGATGCCCAACCATTTGATTCACATCCGCCCCCCTGCTATATCTCTTAAGGTTGTTGACCAAAGATACCTAGAGGTACAGTCATTTCCCATCCAGGATGGTCACATAATAAATCAGGCTTGGTTTATCACCAGCATTCTAAAAACCAGATCTAAGGAGAAAAACTAGGTCTGAGGACACGTGCATGGTTTCTAATACAGTGAATGTTTAGCCTACCCTGATTATCACAAAATCAGGACAGTGAGAATATTCGCATTGCATACATTTTAAATAAGCAATTAAGGAAAGTAAATTATTAATACAAAATTCATGGGTTGGGGAGAGAGATAATATAATCAAAAATGTTCAGCTTGAGGGCATTTGGTATTATCCTATCAACTAGTGTGATAAAAATATACATGTTCATTTTACTGGTATTTTCTGAAAAGAAAAAAGGATACATATTAGATACATGTACTTTTTTTTTTTTTTTTGAGGTACCAGGGCCCAGGGATTGAACCCAGAACCAGATATGTGGGAAGCCGGCACTCAACCACTGAGCTACATCAGCTTCCCTGAGTGGGTTTTTTTTGTTTATTTTGCTTGTTTGTTTTTTTTTTTTTTTTTTTTCAGGAGGCACCGGGAACCAGACCCGGGTCCTCCCATGTGAGGGGTGGGCACTCAACTGCTTGAGCCACATTCGCTCCCTAAATACATGTACTTTTCTAATTATATGCTTCGCATTTTTAAAAGGAAAACAAAACTGAAAAAAAATGAACTGCAAACCGTTACAGGTATGCTTATGATAAAATTGGCAATGTGTTGGCTGTTTGGTTCCACAGATCTATGACATATTTTATTGAGTCTGCTTTAAAGCAATTGAAAGAAAGCCACAATCTTCTTTTCCTGTCTAACAAAAGTTTTGTTTTAAAAATTAGAATGCTATAATCTATATGTTCAAGACATTTTGTTCTTATTGTTTCGTGAGTTTCAGAATCACTTTAGATCATTTTCTGATTCTCCTTGTCCTATTTCTACCCCCTGAAAATATAATGAAATTGATTGGGCAATTGTTGAGTGTAAGTCAAAGTGAGGGTGTAATTTCAGTGACAAGAAGGGTATGGGGATAATGCTTCGACAATTTTAACTTTTTGTTACTTGTCAAAGTATTCATCTTTGAGACAAGAAATCTAATAGTTAGCATATCATAAAACCATATTACCTTCAGATATAGAGTAGAAGCTTTCTTGCTTGAGATCCACCTAACCATATCCCAGTTCCAAAGGAAACGTACTGATTGAGGCCTATGTTTGAGGATGTTCAGCTACTCTAGTACTCCAGGGAGTTTCTGCTAACCAAATATCAGTTTAACCATGTAGGGCCTTCTCAGTACCATATTACTATTCCTTATTTTCTTTCACATTTTTATTTTGATATTCATATATTTTACATCATCCTCTCTCTGGGTGAAGCCACTTATTCTTTCTATCATGTTCCCACAGCACTGTGTGCACATTCCTATCACATTCCTATCATATATTCCTATCATATCAATCCTACATCTAATTTGAATATAATCAGGAATATGTGGTTGTGATTACAGTGTCTTTACACTTTGAACATCTCTGTAAAGGCTTGGAATAGATACCTTGGATAACAGGGCCAAGTCACTCGGGGGGGGGGGCATATGGGCAAATGTACAAAATGAATCAAGGAAGCTTTTCAGTCCAGAGGATATATAGAATGCTCATTTGGGTAGCTATACCACATATATGTGGTCCCTAGAGAAAAGAAAATAACATATGGGAAATTTGAGAAACTACTATGTATATTGGTGTCCATCACATTAATGATGTAAAGTTATAGCCAGGGGAGCCAATGATTTATAAGGTGTTTAAATAGCAGGTTTAAGTGTCATTATAAGTTTTACTATTCTTACTCCTGAGTACTCTTTAAGGTAATGGAAACAGAGATTGCTTCTTAATTCCCAGTAACCAAAGAAAAATAATGTTAAAGATCACAAAATGTATCACAAAACTATATTTGGAAATGGCAGCAGGAACATGACTATATTTAGAAGTATGGCCCAGAGGGGAAAAAGTAAAAATTGAGTGACCATAAACTCAAAAATAAGTCTATTAATGGAAGAATTTATGGAGATAAAGGATGTTGCCCTGTAGATATCTTCTAGCAAAAGATAGTAAATTATCCAAACACATTTTTATAATTGTGCAAGAGGATATAATAGATGCATAACAATCTGAATTGCATTTTCCATGCATCTACAAAAGATTTGTGATACGCAAAACAACAACAACAACAACAACAACAATAACAAAAACGGGGGTGGAGATAAAGGTCCTATAGCTCAGAAAACTGAGCAGGAGTTGTTGGAAAGCCTTTAAAAGGAAAAGACCTTTTTTTGAGATTACCAGAGAATCACAATAAGATGCTTTCTGATAAAATAAAATTAAACACACACACACACACACACACACACAAATTGCTTCTATGTAGAAAGCTCTATGTAGAAATCTTTAAATCTGTAAGAATATGAACCATGGGTCATTCACGTCTTGGAGTCTTAGAACCAAATCAAATTGAGGAAAACTTGAAGTCTGAAGAAAACAGAGGCCATCTCCTCATTTGGATATACCAAATACAGACAATAAATAAGCATGACATAATTTCAATAATTGTGGTTACTGCTTTCTAAGAGTCATTTTCTATGACATGTACTATGCTTGAAACAAAAACTACAAGTCTTTGAGGTACATATTATCATTCCAATTTAATAGAAAAGGTAATTATGGTAGATTGAGTTATGTACCCCAGAAGAAAAGATGTTCTTAGTCTTAATGCCATTCCCTAGGGTGTGAGCCCATTGTAAATAGGATATGCCGAAGATGTTATTTTTAGTTAAGATGTGGCCAACTGAATAAGGATAGGTATTAATGCTATTACTGAGAACAATTAGAGAAAGTATCAGGGAGGAAACAGAAGCCAGAAGTCAGTAGGAATCCGGAAGAGAAAGGAGAGGACCTCATTGTATGATGGGAAAGACAAGGAACCCAAGGACTGCCAGTCAGCCAGAATGCTACCAACCCCAGAGGAAGCAAGCCTTCCAGCCTTCAAAATTGTGAGCCAAAGACTTCCCATTGTTTAGAACAACCCAGTGTTTTGTATTTGCTATAGCAGCGTGGAAACTAAGAGAGTAGTTAAAACCAGGAACGTTAAATAAATTGTGCAGGTGGCTTAGTTAGCAAATAGCAGAGTAGAAAACTCTGCATATGTCCATCATCCGTCATTTAATTGTTCTCCACTCTGGCTTCACTTTAGATCCCCCCTACCCCGAGAAGCTTTAAAAAGGGGAAGAAAGAAGTAAAGGTGAGAGAGAAGGGAGGAAGAGAGGAAGGAAAAGGAAAGGAAACAATGTGTGGGCCCCACCATTTCTTGAGACTCTGAATTAAGTAGTCTGGAAAGGAGTCTGGCATTGGCATTAATTTTAGAAACAATTTTAGGACATTCTAATATGGAGCCTGTGTTGAGGGCCACTGTCCTAAGTCAGTACTTATAAACTTGAAAGTACATATGAATCACAAGAGGAAACTGTTAAAATGCAGGTTCTAATTCAGTAGGTGATGTTGAACTCTGACCCTAAAACAAAATATGTTGGGCTATAAGTAAAGCCACCTGTACGAGGCTTGTCTAACAAGCTTCACTGAGGCACTGCATCCCAGGGAAGACTTTTGTAGAGAACCACTGGTCTAAAGTTCACGTGTTCAGGGAAAAGAGCATGAAAGGAAAACTTGAAGGTCTTGAAGTATGAGAAGTGTCAGGAGGAGTAATATTGAGAGCTCATGAAGAAGTGTTGGCATGGAACAGAGGAGAGTCACTTTTCCCTTGAAACAAGATGAAGAACATATGCCAACCAAAGTACATGTCATAGTAAGCAGGATACTGCGGTAGCTTTCACTTATGATCTTTTTTGGCTCTGTGAAGTAGAAGCAAATAGTATTTAACTGAGAGAAGAGAGATTGTGAATTTGGGAGTGTGAGGACAAGGTGGAAGTTTAGGGTAATTACTGAGGGAATAGGAGCGGGATCTGACTAGAGAAAACCACAATCACTGCCAGGTAGAAATGTGGACACAGCTCAGGTTGAAGACAATTTTAGTGTCCCATTAAACATTGTTTTGCAGCACTGTTAGATTCAAAGATGGGGTTTTGTGGACAAGGTGAGGTAGAAGGTAGGAAAGCTGTTGCTTAACACTTTAAATAATAATTGCTGATACTGTGTATTAAGCATTCAAGTTATAAATCTAAAAGATTCCTTTGGAAAGATAAAACAAGTTATATGTAATTTCTTCTAGAAAATGAATTAATATGCCTTAATATTTATTGTACTCTCTGTTTTAAACAAGTCAATGAAAAATAATTAGCAAAACCCTATTAGATTAATCAAGAAAAAGTAATTGTCAAAAATTAGGATCCGACAGATAGCAGCTGTTAAAAATCCAAATATATACTAAAGTCTTTATAGAAGGAAGCCACTTAGTTTTATTGTCAAAGTACAATAGGAAGGCATTTTCATGCCGCCTTAGGAACAAATAGTGTTCATATTGCAATTAATGAGTCACAGCCTCAGTCCTGAAGCATTATGAGACAAATAATTTTTTTTAACATGCTCTTTTAAAAAATATCTAATTAGTGTGAAAATAAAGCAATACAAATGACAATAAAATGGTAAATAGTTGATGTGACTCAGTATCTTAAAATAATTTGAAAAATGTTCTATTCTAGAATAGGACACATAGCAATTAGTAAATAATAGAGTCAGGGCAATCCTGTTTTTGATTGTTTCCATCTTGTAAAAAGAAAAAAAAGTAAGAATAGTTATAAATTCATAGAAACCAAAAAAGAAAGACTCCAAAAGATTACATAATAAGGACTTTGTTAAACTAATTTGAAGATTGCATATATCCTAAAGGAGAAATTAAAATGAGCTCGCATCTCTTAATCACAGTTAAAGGTACATCTTTGGTGATTTGGCACGAATTTTAGACTATTAAACAGGAAGTCAGGATGAAATAGAACCAATCTATAATTGAGCCCTGAGGTATATATAGATCTTGGTAGAGCTGTTTGTTGGATTAATTTCCATATATTTCTATAACGCCTGGCTTAACAATTATCATTATTCACTCGCTATCTTAAATACTAAATATATTCTTTAAGAAGCAGCTCATATTCTGGAACTGAGGTGAAATTTCAATAAAATTTTAAAATAGCATGTGAAATTCCTTTAAGTAATTTTAAATCTGTAAGTAACTGGAATTTTTATAGACTGTAGAATATATATTGAGTTATAGTAAGACATTTTCAAAAATTGAAAGAGTAGAATAATCTTTTAGCATAAGTAATTACTAAATGGATTGGATAAAATATTTATCATATGTCCATGAAAACAGACCTATATACAGAAAAGATCCTGATACAATTGAGATTATGTAGCTACTTTGTACCTCTCCACACAAATATAAAAAATGTGTTTGGATAATTTATTATCTTTTGCTAGAAGATATCTACATGGCAACATCCTTTAACACTGGAAATTCTTCCATTAATAGATTTATTTTTAACATTATGATCAAATAATTTTGATTCCCCCCCTTCCTAGTCATACTTCTGAAGATAATCATGTTCTTGTTGTCATTTCCCATTATAGTTTTGTGGTACCATTTGTGATTTTTAAAGTTCTCTTTCTATGGATATTGGGAATTGGGAGGCAATCTCTTTGTTTTTCTTTAGGCATCTTATCATTAAGACTGGATGCCAGAAAGCAAGGGAGCAATAAATTTATGTTTCTGGAGGAAATTGAGTTAAAATGTAGAATTTTTACCCAAACAAACTCAAATTGTGAAAGTGGGATAAAGATGATTTCAGGACATGTAGACATTTAGCAAGTTAATCTTCCACATGTCTTTTCTACGAAGTATCTTGAAGGAGAAAGCCACTGGAGATCCAGAAATAGTAGATCAAACACTGGAGGGCCAGGAAGAGAAGGCTAGGCTGCAGGGGGTTGAGGAGTAACCCATCCATGTCAAATTAGCAGTCTACCAGAGCAGACTACATCATGTAAATTAAATGACTGAAAATTTAGGGATATGATAAAGGTCACATTATGCAAGGGAAAAGTCAATCAGAAACTCAACGATGAAGAAAGTACTGTATAAGAAAGTCATATTTCAAATACAAAGCACAGAGAAATGAAGCATGATTTAAAGTGATTGAATAAAAGAGAAAACAGTCTACTCAAACTTGGTTAGAAATCCTCAGATTTAGGTGGCCCTGGGTCATGACATTAGACTCATAAAGGAAAAAAACTGTAAACCTAGACTAAAACTTGGACATGCGGTGAGTATTTACATATTTATATGAATGTATTGTAAATATTAACTATTGGCTTTTATGATGGTTTGAAGCTATATGGAACTCAGAAAATCATATTCTTAAGGTTAATCTGCTCCTGTGCACATAAACTATTGTAAATAGGGCCTTTTGATTAGGTTACATCAGTTGGAGCATGGCTCAAGGTGGATCTTAATACTCTTATTGGAGTCTTTCATAAGAATTTTAAGTCAGAGAAAGAAGAGATAAAGCCATGGAAGCAAGAAGCCGAAGCAATGAGACCAAGAAGAGAAGGGAGAAACCAGCAGATGCTACCATATGCCTTGCCATTTGATAGAGGAGTCCAGGATTGCCCACAGCCAGTCTTTTGAAAGAGAGAATAGCCAGATGAGGCCTTGATTTGGATATTTTTATCAGTCTTGGAACTGTAAGCTGATAAATTCCTATTGTAAAAGGCAACCCATTTCTGGTATATTATTTTCAGCAGCCCAGTAGACTAAAGCAATTTTCAACATTTAAAGTTAAATTATTGTCAAGGCATAAATACAACATGACAAAATGTAAAAAGAAGTAATAGGACACTGACAGCAGCTTGAGCAAATAAGGAAAGAAAGATGAAGAAAAGGGATGATTCTGTTCTTATAGTACAATATGAAAAGCTAATAATGAATGGAATACTAAATTAGAGATTTAAGTAAAAAATATAAAATTTTAAAAATAGTAAAAGATCCAAAATATAAAATAATTTTAAAATATTCTGTGTAGTGGGGAATAGGTGATGGGAATAGACTAATGTAAGTAAATAGTAAATATATAGTATAATAAATAAATGTATAATATGTATAGTTTTAGAGATAGATGCCCAAAATATTAATAAATGCCTAAAGGGAAAGACTAAAAAGTGGGAATAGGGTTGATGAAGGGTGGGGTAGCTTATTCTATATTCTGAGCTCCTCTGTACTTTTTTTCTCATTTTTAAATTAGAGGAGTTGTGGGTTTACCAAAAAATCATGCAGAAAGTACAAAGTTCCTATATACTGCTCCCCCCAAGACAGTTTTCCCTACTATTAACGTTTTCATTTTATGGTAATTTTGTTAAAATTGATGAAGCATTATTTTAATTATACTATTAACTATAGTCCATAATTTAAATTAAGGTTCACTCTTTGTGTTGTACAGTTATGTTTGTTTTTAAATGTTTACTCTAGTAACATATATACAACCTAAAATTTGCCATCTTAACCTTTTTCAAATATACAGTTTTCCTCTGCACCTTTGATTGATTAGCTGTGTGCATGCATCTACTTTCATGATGAAAAAAAATTAAAAAATATTAGTTTGAAGATTTTAAGGATGTCTAAGTTATAGAAATGACTGCCCAAACCCTTTGTTTTTTGTAGGCAATCTATCTCCACTTAATTCTTATGTTTTTACTTTCTTACTATATTACATACCTCTAACATTCTATACCATATTGTTATTTGTGAAAATATCCTCTCATTTTTGGTACTGTATATATATATATATATATATATTTTAAGCTACAATGGCATTTTTTTATTCCTCTGGCACAATATAATACAAATCATTGAACTGGCCATTGCTCGTGAAGCATATCATTTTCTAAAATTTTATGAAAAATTTGCATGCTGTCATTACATGCAGTGAATACATTTTAAGTAGTTTCAACCAATGAGTAAGATTTTAATGTGGAACAATTGCATCTTTAATATGTCTTTAGAATAAATTTTGACTACATTTTAAAAATCATGTAACATTGCATGTCTACAGCAAGAAATTATTAATATTGCATTATCTGATTTACCCTGTTTTATGGAAATGAGTGGAAGAAAAATGATAATTACATCAGTCATCTTAGTAAGCATTGGTGCCAATAATTCAAATTCTTTGACTTAGACTATGTTATTACCTAGTATATTTTGATGATGATCTTTTGTTATTTAAATGATGCATATTTTGTAACCTCTGGAGTGACATCCCGACTCACTTTGAAGTCTCAGTCATATAAACTCATTTGTCTTTATCCTTTCCCGCTTTTGGTCAAGGTCTGTTTTCCAGATGCATTGCTAGTTGGTGCTTGATAGCAATCCCTCAGTGTCAGGGAGGCTTATCCCCAGGAGTCATGACCCATGGCAGGGGGAAGGTAAAGCATTTATATGCTGAGTTTGGCTTAGAGAGAGGCCACATTTAAGCACTTCATGTCTCAGCAGGCTCTCATTGACTGCCACAGTAAATATTGCCTTAAATAGCAGGGCTCTTGAGGGCTTTGGCGATATCCAGACACTATAGGCAGGGCTGATAGCTCAGGACTTTAGTGCCCTACCAGTGGGCCCTACTTTGGAATTGATGCTCCCCAGTGTGACAAAGTTGGACTCAGTTGTCATTTCCCTACACCTGGCTCTTCTGCCCCTTCTATTTGAACCTATAGTTAGTACTAGAGTTGATAAGTTTATGTCCAAGAGACTTAAATCTTTGGGCTTTCCATGTGCCAGTTGGGCTCTGAATCTCAACAGAGTTGCAACACCTACTCTCCAGTTCATTGGACTCATCCAGTACAACTAACAAGGAGATGATGATGGACGACCATCCCAAGGAGCAGAGAGAGTCTACAACTGCAAGCAAGATAGCCCCATCCATCTGCCCCATGGGATCTATGCCCCCTCTCAATTAGCAGCAGAGTGGGCATCTCTATCCCAGAATCCTCAGGATTGGGGAATGAATGAGGGACCAGAGTAGATTTAGTGTTATTCTACCATGGACTTATTGTTATTCTAGCAATGGAAGAACTTTTATCATTGATGTGGAGGCAGTGGCCACCGGAGGTTCTGAGGGAAGGAAAAGGGAAAAATGGGTGTAATATGGGGGCATTTTCGGGACATTGGAATTGTCCTGAATGACGTTGCAATGACAGATACAGGCCATTATATATCTTGTTATAACTTATAAAATTGTGCAGGAGAGAGTTTAAACTATAATGTAAATTATAATCCACACTTAGTGGCAATGCTCCAATATGTGTTCATCAATGTAACAAGTGTACCTCACTAATGAAGGATGTTGTTAATGTGGGAAAGTATGAAAGGGGTAGGGAGTGGGGCATATGGAAATCCCCTACGTTTTTAATGTAACATTCATGTAATCTAAGTATCTTAAAAATATTTTAAGTCTATTAAAAAACAAATGGTGTATATTTTGCATGGATGTAGAGAGGTTTCTTAGGAAAACCTGAAAAACTTTAACTATTAAGTGTATAAGCTGAATCATGAAATTGAAAAATAGAATATTAACTTTAGTCTAAAGTATGTGGCTATTTACTCATAGGCTACACTTCTCCACCTCATTTTAAGTTAACATTTCTACCAGTAAAAAGGTATAGTGGACACTTTTGGTTGCCCAAACTACCACAGACCTCCCCTCTTCTTAAAATAATTTTATTTTTTGTTGTTTATATTTGTTTCCAAATATCCGCTCTAATACCAGCTTTATGTAGTCATCCTGATTAGTAAACCCACGAGGGCCTGCCATTCTCCTGGTAATTGAGATGATACGTCCAATTGGTGTTTGTAGTGGGAGATATATGGTATTAATGAACATGAAATCATAGGAACCTCATTGCCATTGGTAGCAACTTGTGGTAATAGGAAACTAGCTTGAGCATGAAGCTGATTTTACTAATGTTGACAGTGAGAAAGGGTATGATTTAGAAAGAAGATTGACAGCAAGGCCAAGACTAGTGTGAGATGTGTACAAAATGTAGGGAGATATTCTGTACTTGTATGACTCTTAGAGGATCTTCTTAAACTTTGCCCCCTAGGTGCCTCATTTGCCTCACCCTATTCTGGCCCTGGGTCACAAGACCCAAAATGACAATGTTTATAAGTCTATATTTCATTGCAGGAAAAGGATACCATAAAGCTAGAGCAATAAAGTCTGCCTTGCAGCAAGGTATTCAGAGAAGCAATTTTACTCCTTCTCTAAGGACTTATGTGCCATTCCAACCCAACTCCTGAAGGGCATGAGTTGGGGCATTCCTGAGACCAAAGAACACACTGGCACTGAATCAGATATAAGCTTTATTTGGATTTATGAACAGAAGAGAGTCTCTGGAGGTGGTAGTCTGGAGAATGAAGATATTGCTCTGCGGAGAGATGGGAAAATGAGGAGTGACATAAGGAGTTTCAGAACAAAGACATCCCAGAACATGAGTTTCTGCTAGGGTCCTGTGATGGCACATTTTGGGGTCTGGTGATGTTATTTCAGGAATGAAGTTTTACCTCTCTGAGGAGACTATGGTTTATGATACCATCTATACATCATCTCCCCTCTATAGAGGGTTGATAACCTTTAACTTATTTCTCGGCCATGCAGGCAGCTACATGCTGAGGACTTAGGGGAAGCCTGGGCCCTGGTCTCTACATGTACTTTCTCTTGGACCTACTCAAAACCAGAGTGCTCAAAATAAAATTTCTGGCCAGGATTTCATATACTCTGATGATCACCTAATCATATCCTTGCTACACAGCCAGCCCCAATGGCAATGGCAGAGCCCTCTGGGGATCTCTCTGCACATCAGCTCTCTCAAGATCAGGTACACATCATCAATCTCACTGTTTTCTATTAAAACAATGCTTACAAGCTGGTACAAACTACCTGAAACTTCTTAGATCCATGGTCACAAAGCAACACAATTCATCAGTATGCTTCATATTTTGATCAGAGTTCTGTGCCATGGAGGTACAATTCTTATTTCAGTAAAAGAGCTCAGGCCAATTCCAGATTTGCTGGAAAGGCACATGGGTAGTTGAATGTGGTTCAAAATGAATCCTAATGTATATAAAATGCATTAGTATTATAAATTATTTGGTTCCATGGCTGCATTGCTTACCATGAGTAGTCTTTGTGGAAGAGTATACTTAAACTTAACTATGATGGTCTTAAACCCTATTTATTTCCCTTTTCATATTTCTGTTTAGTAATAGTCCATGGCATTTAGGTTTTTTTGTTTTTTGTTTTTTTTTTTAGGAAGTACTGGGGATTAAACCTGGGACCTCATACATGGGAACCATGTGCCCAACCATTGATCTACACCTGCTCCCACATGGCCATTACATGTACTAATTTCATAATTGTCTAGTTGACTTTTATTTTTCCTATAGAATTTGATTATAAAACAAATTCTTTGCATTTCAGCAGAAGTCTACGCAGCGACATTAGCACCTTCATGTAACAATTCATTTGAAGAAATACATATATATTCTTCTAGACTCCTCTAAAATCAGATAGTCCTTTGATTTTTATCCTTTAGCCACTTGTACCAATGGAAAAATTTAAACAATTCTCCCTATTTTGTCATAAATGAGTCTTTCCCATTTATTACTTTTTAGAATATAAAATATTTCAAATTTTATGGTAAATAAGAGCAAACTGAGAAGGAGTTTGGAAATAGAACCTCCTACTTAAAACAAAATATTTTGTAAGAAGGCAAGTCAGAGCTGTGTAATGGCTGACTGTTAGAATTGAGCTGCTGGTGGAGTGGAACTGTGTAGGCAGGGAAGTAGAAAGCTTACTAATGACTCCCACTGTTGGGGAATTTTAATTTGTCTTTGTGATGGTGGTTTTGCTGTAGAAGAGGTCTCATCAAAATTCTTTAAATGATTCTAGATTATTAGATAATATATAGAGATAGGGAAAATGTTGGTTTACCTAAATCCAGACTGTGTTAAGTAATAAAGTAACAGATATGTAAATTTTGCTGCCTCATGATTTTTGAACCTTTATAACTTGTTTGAAAAATGTGGTCACAAATAAATGCATGGATTGGGTTTACTTGGAGCTAATTTTTATCAAGTTGATCTGATTCCAGTGTTATAAACTGACCAAATGCTTCTTTTAAAAACCCCAGGCGTACATGAAATGAATAGAGGTTTTTGAGAAAAAGAAATCTGTAGAGTAAATTAATATGTAATAGCAGGATGTAGTAAAGTATATTATCAAAGTTTTCAAATTGTAGTTAAACCTGAGGTCCTTTTATTTCAATATGGGAGTATATTAATCTACACATCCTATGTTTCTGATTATTTAAATATTAAAACAAGAATTTGATTATATTTAATTATGATATTCGCATATGACATCCACAAAGCTCTTAATATCTTCTCTACTTCATTTGAGTTCTTTTGAAGTAATAAAAACACTAAAGACTCACAAACAATACTGAGAATAAAAATGGCTTTAAAACGGGTATAAAATTACTTGGAAAGCATCATGGCACCATAAAATATGATACTAAAGTACACCTCAACAGACCTGGCTTTTAGTCTAATTTTTCAGTGGCTATGTGTCCTTGAGCAAATTATATAACTTCCATAGAATTCAGGATTTTAATATTTCAGAAGAACAGTTTGGACCATATATCAAAGATTTACTTCAGCTTCCTTTTTATTAAGTCTCAGTTACTATTATTTTATAAATGGCTGAGACTATATTTTTCAAGGTTTACTGATGTCATGTTATATTTGTGAATATGAACACCCTATAAGTAGCCAATTTCTCAATTGTCCTTTTACATCCACATCAACTGCTTTAAAATTTTGCCTGTCCAATTCTAACTACCTTAGTTCAGCCTCTACTGCCACTACAGAGGCAGCTTCTGTCACTCTGGTGATACTATCCCAGTGCAGCTACTGTCACTTCTGCAACCATATATTTCTGCCCTGGTGTCCTTGTCTTACAAGATTAAGATTCAAAGCTCATTTCCAATTGGTGATTGTAGTGTGGAGATACATGGTGGTAATGCCCCTTGTGCTAAGCTCCATGCATAGCAGTGAGAGAATTAGTCCCCACAACGATCACATAGAGCTCTTTGAAAGGGAGTCAAATACTGAGCAGCCGATACCTGTTTAATGTCCCCTCAAGAGTTTCCGCCATTCTGTTGAATATTGGGTCTCTATAATCTAATGTAAACTTATATGTTTTTGTTGATATTCTGTAAGGATTAAATTAGAGACTGAGTTTGAATATCATACTTAGGTTGTGTTCTAACTGCACCATTATCTGAGATGTGACTCCTGTATAGCGTAGCAGCTCCCAATGCAATGAGGCAGATAGGCACACAAAAGGATACCTCAAAGTATTATGGGAACACGAGAAGGAAGTGATGAATTCTGCTTTGGCAAGTCCAGAAAATTGTTTCAGAGGAAGTGATGTTGGAATGGATATTTGATGAAGTTTTGTAGCTCACCACCTAGGCAAAAGTGGGGTGAGCCATTTACAGGCAGTAGGCATAGCATGTGCTAAGGCAGAATATTTGACAGTGCTTAGTCGATGATTAAAAATACTTAGAAAAATAGGAATAAAATGAAATTTCCTCAACATGATAAAGGGCATATATGATAACCTCACAACTAACACCATACTCAATGGTGAAATGCTGAAAACTTTCCCTCTAAGAGATAGATGCCCAGATCTAGACAAGGATACCCACTGTCACCACTGTTATTAAACATTGTACTGGAAGTTCTAGCCAGAGCAGTTAGGCAAGAAAAAGAAATAAAAGGCATCCAAATTGGAAAGTAAGAAGTAAAACTTTCACTATTTTCAGATGACATGATCCTATATATAGAAAGTCCTGAAAAATCGATAACCAAGCTTCTAGAGCTAATAAGCAAATTCAGCAAAGTGGTAGGGTACAAGATGAACATGCAAAAATCTGTAGTGTATCTAAGGCACTAGTAATGAGCAAGGAGGAAATCAAGAAAAAATCCATTTACAATAGCAATTGAAAGAATCAAATACCTAGGAATAAATTTAGCTAATGAGGTAAAGGACTTGTACACAGAAAACTACAAAACATTGCTAAAAAAAAAAAAAAAAAATCAAAGAAGACCTAAATAAATGGAAGGATATTCTGTGTTCATGGATTGGAAGACTAAATATCATTAAGATGTCAATTCTACCCAAAATAATTTACAAATCCAACACAATTCCAATCAAAATTCCAACAACCTACTTTGCAGAAATGGAAAAGGAAGGGGGCCATGAATAGCTAAAGCCATCTTGAACAATAAAAATGAAGTTGGAGGATTCACAGTTCCTGACTTTAAAACATATTACAATGCTACAGTGTTTGACACAGCATGGTACCAACACAAGGACAGATATTTTGACCAATGAATTGAACTGAAAGTTCAGAAATAGGCCCTCACATCTATGGCCAATTGATTTTGACAAGACTGCCAAGTCTACTCAATTGGGAAAGAATAGTCTCTTCACAACAAATGGTGCTGGGAGAATTGGATATCCCTATGCAATAGAATGAAAGAGGACCCCTATCTTGCACCATATACAAAATGGATCAAAGACCTAAAAATAAGAACCAGAACTATAAAACTCCTACAAGAAAAATTGGGGAAGCATCATCAGGATCTTGTGTTAGGCAATGGTTTCTTAGACTTTACACCCAAAGCATAAGCAATGAAAGAAAAAAAAAAAAAAAAAAGGATAAATTGGACCTCTTCAATATTAAAAACTATCGTGCATCAAAGGACTTTACCATGAAAAGTAAATCTTCTCAAAGGAATAAAATATTTGGAAACCACATATCCGATAAGCATTTATAAAGCAACCCTACTACTCAACAATAAAAAGACAACCAAATTTTTAAAATGGGCAAAAGTCTTGAATAGACATTTCTATGAAGAGGATATTCAGATGGCTAAAAAGCATATGAAAAGATGCTCAACATCAGTAGGTATTTGGGAAATGCAAATCAAAACCACGAGATATCATTTCACGCCTACTAGAATGCCTACTATTAAGAAAAGAGAAATTTACAAGTGTTGGAGAGGATGCACTGAAATAGGAACAGTCATTCATTGCTGGTGGGAATGTAAAATGGTGCAGTCGCTTTGGAAGATAGTTTGGCAGTTCCTCAAGAAGCTAAATACAGAATTACCATAGCAATCCGGCTCTGTAAAATTTCACTTAAATTCATTTAGTGAATTAGCATCAATTAGCAAGAATTGAAAGCAGGGACTCAAACAGATATTTGCACACCGATGTTCATAGCTGCATTATTCACAATTGCCAAAAGATGGAAGCAACCCAAAAGTCCATCACCAATGAATGGATAAACAAAATGTATATAAATGCGATGGAATGTTATTCAGCTGTAAATAGGAATGAAGTCCTGATAAATGCAATAACACGGATGAACCTTGAGAACATTATGCTGAGTGAAAGAAGCCAGACACCAAAGGAAAAATATTGTGTGATCTCACTGATATAAACTAATTATAATGAGCAAACTCATATAATTAGAATCTAGAATACAGGTTATCAGGGGATAATTCTGGGCTAGAAAATGGGGAGTTAGTGCTTAATTTGTAAACAGAATTTCTATTTAGTTTTATTATAAAGGTTTAGAAATGGATGGTGGTGATGGTAGCACATTATTATGAAAGTAATTAACAGCACTGAATTATATAGGTGAATGTGGTTAAAAGCGGAAACTCTAGGTTGCATATGTTACTCAAATAAAAATTCAAAGACAAACCATAGGACTGTTTAACACGGTAAGCTCTATTGTAGATGATGGACTATAGTTAATAGTGCAACTATAAGAATGTTCTTTGATGAATTATAACAAATATATGACACTAATACAAGGTGTTAATAATAGGGTGGTTTATAGGGACAAATACATCTAGTGTAAACTATGAATTAATAATACTATTTTAATAATATTTCATTAATTGTAACAAAGGTAACTGCTGTTAAAAATACAATTATAAAAAGTGCTATCATCAGTTGTAACAAATGTTGCACACCGATTCGAGGTGTGGTAGTGTGGTATGTGGGAATCCTGTATTTTATGCTTGACTGATTTGTAAGCCCACAATTTCTTTAATAAAAAATGGTAAATGTGGAAAAATTGGGGCATAAAGATATTTATTATAGCTTTATTAATGATAGGAAACTGAAGTCAATCTAAGGGGAACAATTAAACACAGTATTAAAGGAATATTATGCAGCTATTTTTTTAAATGTTTGTTAGGACTTTGTAGTTATATGAGAGAGCAATGATTATAAAAACATAAAAAGAAAAGGATGAGATAACTAATGCAGCATGATCACAACTGAACAAAATAAATCAATGCTTGAAAAGATGGGGGAGGGGGATTCAGAATGCATGGAATCTAAAAAATGGGAAATGGCCAGGGAAATTGCTTGCTAGGTAGAAAGGCTGTGATTGAGCTTTTAATGCTGGGCCTAGGAATCTGGTCTTCATCCATTAAGCCACGGAAGCTAATTGAAAAATTTTTAGATGAGAGAATAACATGATTTTATTTGCATTTGCTAAAATGTATACTAGTACATACCAATAGAATTCTTCATGATGTGCCCAGAGCATGCATTATTCCTTTCACATAAGGAGTTAATATCAAGTTACAGATACCTTATTGACAAAAAAAAAAAAAAAAAAAAAAAAAAGACATAATATTAAGTGATGTGCAGTTTACTTAGAAAGACTCAGGTCATTTAGTCATATTTTATAATTCCTAATTTCAAGTATTCTTTATTTAAGAAAGATTTCTTTGAGTTAAACAGGCAGACCATCAAAAACATTCATAGAACATTGGCTAGGCAAAAATTACTTTGTCTGCCATCCTCTAAAACCTGAAATAGAACATATTTTTTTCTATAGTATTCATTCATAAGAAATTATATTTCTAACATAAATAATCTTTTGAAAAATGAAGGATGAATTTTTAATCTCAAACATTGGATCCAATCATCTTTTGACTAGAAAACTTTATATGTTCTGCATTCATATTCAGTTATATACAACAGAATTTTGCCCTAGACAAAATTCTGAAATTTTTATTTTGTTATATGTAGTGTTCAAAATAGACATAGGAGAATTATCACTGAGCATTTTCTTATAACTCTGATGTTAAGGAGAAAAAGTCCCAAAAAAACCTGTGAACTCAAGTTTTACATAGATGTCACAATTGATAAATTGATCAATTAAATTGATTCTCTGAAAAAAGTTAAATGAAAAGTGAGCAGTAAGTCACATTAATTCTGTCCCAGTCTCCTTTCTCCTTCAAGAGTTTCTTGCTAATGTAAATCTTTATAAAGCAATGGCTTAACTGAAATATACTTCTTACTTTGCTTGGAATAATAGCTTGATTTGTTATCCAAGAAGTCAAAACAGTAGGAGCACTAATGATATTATCTATGCATTAAAACCAATTAAGCAGTGTTCCTAACTAGGATTCTTTCCCTAAATTCTATAAATGACTATTCATTCTGTTTAACTATCAAAAATATTTACATTTTCGGCTCTGTAAAATTTCACTTAAATTCATTTAGTGAATTAGCGTACTTAGCATAATTCATTTATGTGAATGATAAAGTTGTATTGCTTATTGATGATTGTTTCTTTATATGTTCATTTAACTTATTCTTTTGTCTGATAGTAGTTTAAATTCTTTTGCAAAAGTAATTACAAGTACTAGAAAATGAAGAATGGGGAAAATATGAATAATAAATATTTATGTTTTCATGTTACCTTTTGAGCTTGAAATTTAGTTTTAAACTTTAGATAAAAATAGGAAGCAGTAGTTATATTGTTTTAATTACTGGAAAAGAGAAGTATCCTGGTCCTTTAATGGATATAAGCATCTTCCTGGAAGTAAATCCAGAAAGAAATTTCTCAGTTGGGTGTTCACATAAAGTATTTATTTGATAAATTAAAAAAAAATAGATTCTATAAATCTATTTATTATAATTAACTTTGAAAATAAGTCTAAGGACAGAACAGGGAGCAAAAATCTAAAGTTGCCTTAAAGAGTTCGATTGTACAATTATTATTTCACTCACTCCAGTTCCCAAACATAAAATTCTATTGTTCCAGCATTATTCTCATCAGAAACTCCACAGACTGCCTTCTTTTTTCCCAATCTATTACTACTCTCTTCTTCCTTTGGGGTTACACTCAGATTGTGGGATTTGATGCTTGTGAACTATTTGCAGGGCCTATTTTAAGAAAAAGAGTATGATTTTATAAATCAAACACAAAATTGTCAGAATTCCTTGCAAGTCCTTAGAAGTGGCCTATTCAAGGGAGAGGGTCCTGAAGCTTAAGCTTCATTAGCTTTAAATTAGCCGCTGTTTATCCATTTTCCTCTCCAAGTCAGAATTGAAATATATCACTCAACCACATTCTTGAAGAACTCAAGTCTTCATCTCCTCAGTCCCCACCTTCAGATAACAAAAAAAACCAGGGACATGGAAAATCATCTGACCTTACATATTACCACCACTATAGGTTTATAATCAACCTGCTCTGAGGTCTCAATGCTAGCTTCAAATTCTACAATATTTCCCTATTTAGCTCTTTCCTGTTCTTCATAGTGTCCAACACTCCTTAAATCTCAACAATCCTTAAATCTCTGAGCCTCCTGCCTTTCCCACCAGTTTCATTGTGGAGTAATGAAAATGTTTTAAAATTGCAATTTTAAAACCTTTTCATTACTCCATAAGGAAAAAATACCATACCTTCTTATACCCCATTATCGTTGTCGCTATAATATCTGCTTTTCCATTGCTGCAAAATATTTACACGATTATTGTTAACTATAATCCATAATTACATTAATTGAAATTTTACCATGTATCAACATATACTTAACACTTTTTAAAGGAAGAACATTTTTATACTAAGCCACAATCATCTTCTACCACCAAAATCACTGTTATACAGTCTCTACATTATTCTCTAGCTTCCTTTCAATTGAAATATTACATTCACAGACTACCCCTTTCAGCCACAATCACATTTATAAATCAGCAGTTTGTAAATTGAAGTATATCATTTATATAAGAACATATATAAATAATAAGTATACAATAAAAGTTGTGAATTTACAAAACAAATATGCATATCATCATACAGGGCTCCCATATATCATCCCACCACCAACACCTTGCATTGTTAAGCATTCAGTAAAAACTATGAAAGAGCATCGTCAAAATATTACTATTGACTAGAGCCCACATCTTACGTTTGGTGTATTTTCCCCCAATCCACCCAATTATTAATACCCTATATTAGTATTTTATATTTGTTATAGTTCACGAGAGAATGTGCAACAGATACTTTTAAATTCAGATCTTATTAACATTTCTAGAACACTTTAATATTTTAATTAAATGTCTTGTTGCCTTTTACCTGGTTTCTTTCCCCTAATATATATACTAGGGTAAAAGATTCTTCTTATGCTATGTTCCATGAAGGGAGAAAAAAGTTAAAACTATGCTTTTAGTTAGTTCTAAGAGTCTATAATGTTATAATTTGAAAAGCAGATAAACCATATATGCTGAGATATGAAGCCATGAAGCTTTTTTTTTCTTTCAGTCTGTTTATGTGGTGTATTACATTGATTGATTTTCTTATATTGAACCATCCTTGCATACCCGGGATGAAACCCACTTGGTCATGGTGTATAATCCTTTTGATATGTTGTTGAATGCAATTAGCAAGTATTTTGTTAAGGATTTTAGCATCTAGGTTCATTAGAGAAATTGGTCTGTAATTTTCCTTTCTTGTGGTATCTTTATTTGGTTTTGGTATTAGGGTAATGTTGGCATCATAGAATGAGTTAGGGAATATTCCTTCTACTTCTATTTTTTGGAAGAGCTTAAGTAGAATTGGTGTTAGCTCTTTCCGGAATGTTTGGTAGAATTCAGCTGTGAAGCCATCTGGTCCTGGACTCTTCTTAGTTGGGAGGTTTTTAATGACTGAGTCTATCTCTTTACTTGTAATTGGGCTGTTGAGTTCATCTATTTCTTCTTTCATCAATGTCGGCTGTTTGTGGGTTTCTAGAAACTTGTCCATTTCCTCTAAATTGTCATTCTTGTTGGCATATAATTTTTCAAAGTATCCTCTTATGATACTCTTTATTTCTGTGGGGTCAGTAGTGATATCACCTTGCTCATTCCTTATTTTATGTATTTGCATCTGTTCTCTCTTTTTCTTTGTTAGTCTGGCTAAGGGTTTGTCAATTTTGTTGATATTCTTGAAGAACCAGCTTTTGGTTTTGTTTATTGTTTCCAGTGCTTTCTTATTCTCTATTTCATTTAGTTCTGCTCTAATCTTCGTTATTTCCTGCTTTCTACTTCCTTTAGGTTTAGTTTGTTGTTGTTTTTCCAATTCCTCCAACTGTGCAGTTAGGTCTTCAATTTTAGCTCTTTCTTCCTTTTTTATATATGAATTTATGGCTATGAACATCACTCTCAGGACTGCTTTTGCTGCATCCCATAGGTTTTGATACGTTGTGTTGTCGTTTTCATTAGTTTCAAGGTAGTTACTGATTTCTTTTGAAATTTCCTCTTTGACCCACTGTTTGTCTAAGAGTGTGTGGTTTAACTTCCATATCCTTGTGCCTAACCTGTTTCTCTGGCCCTTGGTGATTTCCAACTTCATTCCTTTGTGGTCAGAGAAATTACTTTGTATAACCTCAATCTTTCTGAATTCATTGAGTGTTGTTTTGTGGCCTAGCATGTGGTCTATTTTGGAGTATGTTCCATATGCACTCGAGAAGAATGTAAATCCCGCTGTATTTGGGTGTAGTGTTCTGTATGTGTCTATTAAGTCCAAATCTTCTAATGTATTGTTCAGTGCCTTAGTTTCTTTATTGATTCTCTGCCCAGATGTTCTGTCTAATGATGATAGTGGTGTGTTGAAGTCCCCTGCTATAATTGTAGAGGAATTTATTTCTCCTCTTAGTTTTCCAGAGTTTGCCGCACGTATTTTGAGGCACCTCGATTAGGTGCGTAAATGTTGATGATTGTTCTCTCTTCTTGAGAGATTACTCCTTTTACTAATATGTAGTGTCCATCTTTTTCTCTTACAATAGTTTTGCATTTAAAGTCTATTTTGTCTGATATTAGAATAGCTACTCCTGCCCTTTTTTGGCTATTGTTAGCTTGTAAAATGGTTTTCCAGCCAATCACTTTCAGCCTCCTTGAATCCCTGGGCCGAAGGTGGGTTTCTTGTAGACAGCATATAGATGGATCATATTTTCTTATCCATTCTGCCAATCTGTGTCTTTTGATTGGTGAATTTAATCCATTAACATTCAGTGTTATTACTCGTAACAAATTTCTTACTTCAGTCATTTTTTCTTTGGGTTAATGTATGTCATATGTTGTTTTGTTTCTCTTTTTGAGTTTTCAGTTGTTTTTAAACTCTCCTCCAACTCTCTCTCCTTTGTTTTTTCTTTTTCAACTTGTAGAGATTCCTTTAGTATTTCTTGAAGTGCTGGTTTCTTCTTTACATACTCTCTTAATTGCTGTGTATCTGTGAATATTTTGAACTCTCCATCATTTTTGAATGCCAATTTTGCTGGATAGAGAATTCGTGGGTGGAAGTTTTTTTCTTTTAGTGTTTTGACTGTCATACCACTGTCTTCTTGCCTCCATGGTTTCAGCTGAGAAATCAGCATTTAATCTTATTGTGCTTCCCTTGTATGTGATGGTTCTCTTTTCTCTTGCTGCCTTGAGTATTTTCTCTTTGTCTTGAGCATTGGACAATTTGACAAGTATATGTCTTGGAGTTGGCCTGTTGGGATTTATAGCATTTGGGGTGCGCTGTGCTTCCTGGATCTGCACATCCATCTCTCTCAATAGAGTTGGGAAGTTTTCAGCCATAACTTCCTTCAACACTCCTTCTGTTCCCTTTCCCTTCTCTTCTTCTTCTGGGATGCCCATAATGCGTATGTTTGTACATTTTGTATTATCGGTTAATTCCCTGAGACCATGCTGGATTTTTTCTATCTTTTTGTCTATCTGTTCTACAATCTCTTTGATTTCAACTGTATTGTCTTCCATATCACTAATTCTTTCCTCTGCATGTTTAAATCTGCTGCCATGTGAGTCCAGCATCTTTTTCATTTCTTGACTTGTGCCTTTGTTCGCCATCATATCCATTACCTTTTTATGTGTGTTAGCTATTTCTTCAGTATGTTCTCCCAGTGTCTTCTTTATATCCTTAATCTCTTCCTTCAGTTCTTTAAGTTGGTCCATGATATTTGTTTGGATAGCTTTGATTAGTTGTTCGATGTTCTGCATTGCTTCCTGGTTTTTATTTTGTGCATTGGACTGGTCCATGTTTTCCAGTTTCTCAGAGGCATTTGAATTTTTCTGTTGCCCTCTGGTCATCATATTCTCTTGATGGGTTTGTTCAGTTGATTAGCTTTTCTCTATGCTCTAGAATTTTATTTAGCTGTTGGTTCTGCATGTGAGTTAAGTTTTCTCTTTGGCAGTTTTTCTTCTTATTTTATTTCCTTGCTTCTTTCTATGTTCCCTTGAAGGCAAAAGGTTAGGGCCAGAGGAATCAAAAGATGTAAGGAAGGCAGAAGGATAATAGAAATATTGATAAAAGTTAGAAGAGGGGCAAAATGAGACTTAATGAGATGAATATTTAACTTGTGTAGGCAGTGTAGAGTACTAGGAAAAAATATGGAGTTCCTACAATGGACTGGGAAAACAAATGGAGGAATATATTTATAGTGATTTAGAAGGCTAGAATTATGAGGAGGGAGAGAAATAGTAAAGAAAGGTCTGAAGGGAAAAAGTTAATACTAATAAAAAAAAAAAGAAGAAGAAGAAAACAAAATAGATGGAATAGAAATTGACACCCTTAAGTTGTGGGCCTATGAAAAAATGTTGTCTCTAAGAGCCACAACAGAAAACAGAAGGCAGAAAGATGCAGGAAGGATAAGCGATAGTTTGTAATACAGAATCAATATATACAGCGAGTGGGAAATTACTGAAAAAGAAGCCCAGCAAAGAAGCGACAAGCTGGCAGCCCCTATATAAAAAAAAAAAAAAAAAATAGAAGGAAATCGGAAGGGGGGAGGAAAGAGGAAATAATAGCAATAGACCAGAAAGTAACAGGGAGAAACCAATGATCCACACAGGCAAGCAGTCAAACAGAGCTAAGGGGGGTCAATGATTCCCCTAGGGTCCACGTGGATCCTTCCTGCCTACTTGTGTTTATCAATGAATTTCCCCACAGGGTTCTATATGCAGGTCCTGAAGCAGCTTTTAGCTATTAAACTAAATTAAAAAGAATTTATTTTTCAATTGTTGAGGTGACCTCACTTTTTTTTTTTTTAATTTTTATTTTTTTAGCCAAATGCAGGACCCAAAATAATTCCTCCTCTAGACCAACCCCCTTACGGAAGAGACCCTAGCTGGGCCCGTGGAAATTAATCAAGCACGTCCCAGTTTCCAGACTCCCCAGGTTAGCTGTAGCTCTGTTGTTAGTCAGTGAGGAGTGCTAAAGAGGGCGGATTCCGCCCCTTCTGGAGCCGAGCTCGAGCGTCACCGGGCTGTTCAGTAAATCACTTTGAGTGCAGTTTCACGTCTTCTCTCAGGCTAATGGTGCTTCAGGTTGGCTTATCTGCTCCCCAAAGCTATGGGGCGGTGCAGGCAGCCAGATCTATGTCTAAAAATATAAAATACCCTTCTCTGTCTTCCAACAGAACCCTCCCTTTTTTGGGAAGTGTCCCTTCTTCCTGGCTCGCAGCGGCCCGGGTCTTATCCCTGGGTGGCTAGGGAAATCAGCTCCGTTCCCTAACCAAAATCCCTGCTCCGGTTCACCGGGTGCTGATTAGCTCGTTTGTTCTGTTCACACAAGGTCCAAGGGGTGCCAGGCAGCCAGATCCCCAGAAAATAAAACTTTTTCGCCCCGCCCGCAGCTCCAAATGGCTGTTTTATTTAATTTTATTTTTTTTCCCCTAACCGCGGGGCTCAGCCGCCCATGCCAACCTCCACCGGCAGCCTCAAAACTCACGAATCTCCACCATTCCGTCCACGCCGCCAATCCGCGCAGATAGATGTCCCAAGTTTCTCACTCCACGCGTGCACAGCACAGACCCCCGGGCAGGACCCCGTCCACAATCTGCCTTGCTCTGGGAGCTTGCAGTGTGTGCCCTCCTACACTAACACCATCTTGCTTCTTCCCCCATTTACTCTTGTTCGCCATGAAGCTTTTCATGCCAAATATGACAGAAGTCCAAGAGGTAATTTAGAAAAGCACAATCAGCATAGGGACTTAAAATAAATTTAGAAACAAATGCTTTACTAATACTTATGAGACATAACCATGATATTAGATTATAATAGTCATATAAAATATATAATTTTATCTTAACTTTAAAAATATTTGTATCCTATTAGATAGTTTTCTAGTTTCTTAGCTACTGTTACACAAATATGTTAATATATGTAGTATTGCGTAACATATAACACAATATGCAGTAATGTTGCATAATGTAACATAACACAATGTAATATATTTTCAGCTTGTAATTTTCCCTTATGAGAAGTATATTTCTTTAGACCATGAAAGCATACAAAGTCTTATGGTGGAAGAATAAGATTGTCAAATAAAATGAACATAATTATAATATCAATAATATAAAAATCTAATTTTTACATCAGTGAAAGTTCATGAAGTTTCTGCAGCACATTAAAAAACTTAAACTAATATCTGAGTCTCTGAAAGTCATAAAATTTTTCATTTTTGCCATTTGAATGACTGGAAGTCTACAAAAAGAACTTTTGGGTAATACACTATTAACACTCCAGCCCAGCATTTCACAAATGACATTTCTCAAGGGGGAAATAACACTTTCTGAATTTTACCTTGCTTATGTTCAAAGACTCAGAACTGGATTTCTTTTAAAGAAATCCTTAATTTACCATCACTCATAATTAAACAAAAGGGTGAATCCATAACTCAATGTAAGTTATGCTGGATATATAATAAGAGTGCAGTTAGGGAATGTGATTGACGTGAACTTCTTTTGCTACGCATTTACATAAATTCATCTATGAATAATCTGTCTTGGTCTATGACATATATCATAAGAACTATAGTAATATTGAATAAAAATTAGGATTTAAAATTATGTTCTATCTTGATTCTTTGGAAGATGTAATTATCATAAACATTTTGTAAGGTTATGACCATGAATGAGGGCTATGGATTTCCATATCGAAGTCAGAATTTTCCAAATTATTTCTTCTTGAAAATGTAAAGTGAATGTTAGCTATGGACAACTTTTGATCTCTTGGGTTAGTTTTAAACTAATATATTTATATCATTTGTTAATATATATCATATTAGTTAATACATTGGATATGTGTGAGATGAAAATAAAAATATTTCAAATCATGCTACTTAAATGCATATTTCTTTAGGACTGTGAGCCAAAACTACCCAAAATGTGTTCCTTTTTTTTTTTCTCTCACTCTGTTATTTAACACTTCTTTGACATTGGGGATCAAATTGTTCTTTAAACATTCAGATACTTATCATAATATTATATATAACTTCAAATTATAATTCCATTCTAAAATTACACATTTTATTTTATGAGATTCATTTAGACAATTTAATAATAGTTTAAGCTTTTTCTGAGACCATGAGGTGTAGTGGTAATAAGAAGGGATTTTTGTAGTCAGAAAAGCCTGGCTTTAGTTTCCAACTCTATTACTCAGCCCTAGCTTAGTAATCTGTTCACTTGCTAATGTGGAGTTAAAGACAAAAAAGGTTGGTGTTAAAATTATCAGTAAATGGGAACTGAGGTGGCTCAAGCCATTGGGTGTCTCCCTCCCACATAGGAAGCTCGGGTTTGGTTCCCAGTGCCTCCTAAAAAGAAGACGAGCACACAACAAACAGAGAGCAGACAGCAAGCACAAAAAAACAATGGGGGGGGAGGGGGAAATAAATAAAATAAATCTATTAAAAAATTATCAATAAGGTTGCTGTTGATATCTTAAAGTTGTAATTAATTGCAGGCTAACAATCACAAAAATGATTAAATTTAATACTGATAAATATTTTTGTCTAGTGTATGCATTCATGCTCTTGAGACACCAATTAACATTGATTTACAATTCATAATTTTAAACTCAACAATCACGTAATTGTGATTGTATTGTACCATTAGTTGTGCTCATCTCTGGTAATATAATGATGAAATATACATTGTCAATGCCATCAAAGGTCTCATGGTACTCTAATAATTTATAATAAAAATAAGAACTTAAATTTTACTCATTTATGTAATGGGTAATTGTAGCACTAACTAAAATGAGTAAGTCATTAATTAAAGTACTGTGAGCCACTTATAAGATTTATATTTAAAATTTGTTTGTTTTTACAACCATGGCTTAAATATTAATAGCAACATCCATATTTCAACATTTTGAAATAGAACAAATTTTTTGGTTGTGTCTAAACTGAATATCTGATGCAGAGCAAATTTTAAATATGGTTTTATTCTGTTTCTCAAATACTGATTATTCTCAGGGGTAAGCCTGGGTCTTTGGAATGATAAGAGATCAATGAGGGGTAACCTGGATTTCCATGTGTTTTGGGAATCCATCATGTCACGTGGTTACTGAGAGAGAGAATAAATACTTTTGCTCAGACTTCAAGTTATCAGTAAACCTTTAACTGTCAAATTTATTTCCCTGTTTTACATATGAGACAAAATTCCAGGCTCAAATTTTTTACATTTTTATTTACATTCTCCCAAATCTTCTTCAAAAGAAATTAAATTATACAGATGCTTAATTAAAAAAAAAAAACAAACACACAAAGAAACAGCATTTAATGATTTTGTCAAAAGTTCTTAAAAGGCAAGGAAAATATGCAGGACTCCTTTGGCCTTTACTTTGAAGACTTCTGAGAGGAGAATTGGAGAGAGAAGGTGATTGACTTCTTGGAGCATGCATTGTTTCTTTAAAAAAAAAAAAAAAAATTAACTTTATACCCAGGAGTTTTCCCTCTAAAGTCAAGAGAAAGGGATACCAAGAGAATCACTCAAAAAATTCAGATGTGTTTGTGAAAATGGAGAGACTGTCCTTTATGGTGAATTGAATATAAGCTTAATCACAGATGTATTGAGTTGTTAGCATTCTACCAGACGGCCAAAAAGTCTTGAAGAGAGTGGTGTGGTGGAATCACAAGGTCCATTAGGGCAAGGACTAAATAAAAAAAGAGACCTTCTGTACTCACAACACCTAGATCTAAGGGCGATGATGATATATTATATTGAGGCATGTGGGGAAGCCAGAGATTTCTACCATTTTGGACGATAAGCCCATGTATTCAAGTTTATCTTGGGTTGAAAGATGAGTCACCAAATGTATATTACTAGAGTTCACAATATCCAGTAAGGATGGAAGTTCTTTCTCATTGGCTTTTGATGTGAACATCTGCCCACCCTGAGAATACAGACACCAACCTAGATCAGCAGCAGTGGTGACCAAAAGAAAAGAAACTGAAACCTTGCCATAGACCATAATGGAAGTCAGTATCTAAGTTCTTTTCCCCTCCTCTCTCCTCTAACAACAGAGGATAAGTGCAGGGAAATAAGGAGCAAGAGAGCAAACCCAACCCCTCGTAGCCTCTACCTCACAAACCAAAGTTAGAGTCTAGGTTCCTCCATGTGGGAGAAGACACTTTAATTGAATGCAACTGCATTTTTAAACAAACATAACAAATATTTAATGGAAAATAATATTTTTCTATACAACATGACTATAAAAATTTGGAACCAGACAGAACTATTTTTAAAGGAGCCAGATACCCACCAAGAATAGTAGTTTAACTATTGAGTTGTTACTAGTGATTACATAGAGCACATTTGGTAGCAATTGCTGTAAAAATAAAATATTCATGTTTCTCTTAAAATGAGTTGAGCTTCCCAACCAAAGTGGCTAGAGAAATAATAAAAGTAAACATTTTCACACACTGTTTTTTCCCTCTCTAATGGTTACAGTGGTGTGATATACACTTGATGTACTTATGCATTAGGGAAAGGGGAAAAGAAAAAACCTCTCTAAGAGCTACTGTGCTTAAAAGGTTTAGGAGGTTGGTCTTAATGTAGGTAGAATTTTTCATTAGGTTGATTGTAAATGTATGGAACTGAATAGAGTTGATAGTAACACATTTTGGTGAGTATAGCTAACACTGCTGATGTGATTGTAGCTTAAAAGGGCAGTCTAGGGACGTAAATGTCAACTGAAAGAAAGCTAGAGAATAATCTAGGGACTGTATAACAGTGAAATTAGTAGTGGATGAGGATTGTGGTTAATAGTACAGACATAAAAATGTTCTATGAACTGGAACAAACATGTCACTATTACAAGGGGTTAAGAATATGGTGATGTATAGGAAAATATAAGTAATGTAACTTATACATTATACTTAACAGCAATATTGTTATAGTCTTACATCAATGGCAGAGTAGATACTATACTATTGCTAAAGGTCAGTAATAGGGGGGTGTAGCAGTTTGATATTGTTTATGAATTCCAAAAATAGATATCGGATTATATTTGTAAACTGGTCTGTACCTGGGTGTGATTAAATTATGGTTAGGGCTTTGATTGGGCCACGTCAGTAGTCCCTTGGTGGGCAGGGACTCGCAGAGAAAAGTCACGGCAGAGAAGAGAATTGGAGTTTTAATGCTGGAGTTCAGGAAATAAGGACACAGAGGAGCAGAGAGAAGGCTTGATTAGACATGGCAGAGGCCCCTAGAACAGAGACAAGCCATTTGCCTGAGAGTCTACAGCTGGCCTTGTGGAGATAGCAGAGCAGCTGAGCCTGGAGAGAGGCAAGCCTTGGGAAGAGAGGAACCCAGGAAACCTGAACATTGCAGACATTGGCAGCCATCTTGCTCCAACATGGGGCAATAGACTTTGGTGAGGGAAGTAAGTTATGCTTTATGGCCTGGTAACTGTAAGCTTCTACCCAAATAAATACCCTTTATAAAAGCCAACAGATTTCTAGTATTTTGCATCAGCACCCCTTTGGCTGAGTAATACAGGGGGTTTGGTTCTTTTTTCTATTGGAGTAAGGAAAATGTTCTAAAATTGACTGGTGATGACAGCACAACTCTGCGATGAAACTGAGAGCCACTGAGTGTACACTTTGGATGGGACTGTATTTAACAGTACAAATTTGAGAGCATTTGCTCATGAACTATGACAAATGGACAATAATAATACATGGTGTTTATGGAAAAATATACCAAACATAAGATTTGGACCATAGTTAGCAGAATATTTTGATGATGTTCTTTTATAATTTCTAACAAATGTTCCACAACAATGCAATGTGTTGGTGGTGGGGTGATATATGAGAATTCTGCACCTTATGCATGATTGTTTTTTAAGCTCAAAACTTCTCTAAGAAAAAAAAAATGTTTTAAATTATATGGGAAAAAGGTTTAAGGGGAAAAGGAATTTCTTTACATTTCTATATAACCCAATATCCCATCAGGTAAGAGAGGAAATGCATGATTCAGAGCAGGTCCTAATGAAGGAACATTTCTGAGACATTACGTCTGCCCTCTCCCCAGCAGGTCTATGAAGGTTGGCTTATGACTGGATGGCAATATGGGTAGGAAACAAGCTGGAAGCCTAATTCCTTGGGTGATCACAACCAGCACACTACAATTTGTAAGATATTATTTTGAATACTAATGCCCTAGATTTAAATTATACCCATATTTTATACATAGATTTTCTCTGAATGGAGCAAGGTCATTTTGGAAAATCACTGGAAATACTTTACAATCACTCTATGTTTTTTCTTCACATTAAATTTAAGTTTCTTCTCTGATGTAATTTTAGCTGGATTGCCTCTTCTGTGCCTAGAAAGATTTCTTCAACGTGTGTTGAATGACCTTCTCCAAAGCAAATACCACAAACAAGGTGAATTGCTAACTCAATTACTATGTCAGAGCATTGAGCATTTACTTGGAATTGGGAACAGGATGCAATAAAGTCTGACTTTGGTGATTTAACTGTGGAATCTAAAGTGAGGCACATAGCCTATACAGTTTAAATCTTTCTCATTAGAAATAAGGGGCTATTTATCATAACCACAGCAACTAACAAGAGTCAGACAAAAATATCATCTTCCAGAAATCATAATGATTGATTTTTAGTTTCATAGTGTTTAATTATTTGGAGTAACTAGCATCAAGTGAAAGAAAATAGATGTCCCTTTTATTAGGGCAGTTTGAGCACAAGTGACACTATGGCCAAATTGAAGGAATGAGTCACTTGTAGTGTAAAAGAACCAATTTCCATTTGCTAATGTGTTGTCAGGAAAGTCCACTGGCCAGCCTGACTGCTGTCATACTTGGAGCCAGCTGTCAGGCTAAATTAGCAGAACCATTTTTCTTTCCTTGTATGAACTGTTTCTAGCTTATCAAGAGGTAGAACTGCATAGATGCACTGTTTTTCAATGGATGGAGGAAAGGTTGTAGAGCCAACAGACCTGATTTGAGTGTAGAGGAATTTTCTTTTCACTTTTTAATACTAAAATGTAAAGATGGCATGTATTATAAAATATTAAAAATAATACATGTATAATAAAAGTAATAAATACATATTAAAATAATACATACATAAAATACATATCTAAATATATATATATATATATATATATATATCTGAAAAATAAGTTTCTATTTGCCTGACACTTCCAGGTTGCCCCAATCCCTTTCAAGAAATAATCAATGTTAGCTTCTGGTATTTGTCTATTTTTTCTCTCTCTCTCTCTTTTGCCAATCTTTTGTTTAGTTGCTGCATATCAATTCATTCTATTAATGTCATATTATAATTTAGCCAGTCCCTAATTGATATTTAATTGGTCCTCATTTCCCATCTTCATTCCCACAGTGTAAAGGGTACAGTATCATACGATGTAAAAGGAAGAATTAGTTTGAATTCCAGTTTTTGCATTCACTAAATATATGACTTTGGGTGACTGATTTACCCTTTCAAAAATGTCAATTTTTTTATTTGCAAGTATGGAGAAAATAATCCTAATCAGTATTGTGGTAAGAACTAAATGAGATGATATAAGTATAGCACGTCAGCTTGGTATTAGTGTAAATAGTACTATGAGCAAAAAACATACATAAAAACAAAATGTTAGATCCTTTAATTTATACTTTTGACTTCCTACAACAAATGGCAAAGTATGTTTTAAGGAGAAGTAAAAGTAACATGATACTGTAGACTTTCGAGAAAAGGAGAATAATGAAAAAAAATAAAATAAATTGCTAATTTTTTACCAGTCACTTTGAAATTGGATTTGTTCTTCTGAATATTGATATATCTGAAATAGAAGTGGTAGATGACTCATGTTAATGAATTTCGGATGGATTATACTGGAAGGTTTCTGATAGATTATACTAATGTTCTTTCAAAATGTGAGAAGATGGTGACATCATCAGTATGGTGATGTCACACATCCCCGAGAAGAGCCTCCCCTAAGATTCAACAAGTGAAAGGACAAATCCCACTTAATTAGAATTCAGAAGGAGAATAGACTGGAGAAGAACTCCACAAATGCTGAATCAAAGAAAAAGAAAATCAACAAGGTTAGGTAGGAAATTTCCACCTGATTCCCACCAGGCTGGATTCATCCCCTTCACTAGATCCCATGCAGCTTGGGAGTTGCACAGAGGCAGCATGGCCCAATTTCTTCCTGCCATGGAAACAGACTAGATAGCCCCTCATATGAGTGAGTTAGAACCCTGCACATATCCAGGCACAGGGACCCGCGTCCACAGAGACCCAGGGCAGAACACAAGCTGCTAAGTCATGATGCATACAAAAGGGACCCTGGGGAAATGAGAGAGAGAGAGAGAGAGACAGAGAGACAGAGACCATGGCAAGAACTGTTGGCAAGAGCTGCACACATTCAATGCAGTTTTGGTTGGCTGGAACATCTAAATACAAAATGGACTCTTCTGGATTAAACAACCTTTCTAAATTGACCCCATCTGGATTTCTAGGGCAGGATACCCTAATGGGGAAGAAACCAGAGGCAAAAAAAAGTCTGACAGAAAGAAAAAAACATAAATAAAAGGAAAGGTGTGTTGAACTTCTGTAAGAGAGGATGGATTCCAGAATTGAAAAGTTTAAGGAAGAGGGTACACTGCGTGAGGAAGAGAATTTAAACAAATCATAGGAGCTGGGGAAGTAATTCTGCACAGAAACAAACAGATCAGGAGAAGGAAGAGAGGAAAGGAAGCTTTCTTCTGGAGGTGAAACAATTGCAAATAAAAGGAAAATCTTAAAAATTGTAACACATATTCAGGGCAAGAATCAGATGTAGGACAGCAGAGAAAATCTATACCGTCAAACTTGGGCTACTCTAAAGAGCCAGAATAAGTTGGACCAAGAATCAAAGAAGAGCCTTAACACAAAGCCAATCAATAATAAAACCCTAGATAAGAGGAAGAAACTGACCTTCAGAGTTACCTTATTAAGATAATCATGTGACCAGACATCTGCAAAAATGTACAAGTCAACTAAGAAACAGGAAGATATGGCTCAGTGAAGGGAACAAGTTAAAACTTCAGAGGAGAATGAGAAGTTGGAACAATTAATCAAAGACATTCACACAAATCTAAATCAATTCAAGGAGATGAAGGAAAATTTGTACATAGAGCAAAAGGATATTCAGACAAAGTCTGAGCATAAGAGGGATTTGAAAGTATAAAAAGAAACATAACAGAAATGATAATAAAAGGCACAAAATAGAGATGAAAAATGCACTAGAGGCACATAACAGCAGATTTAAACAGGCAGAAGAAAGAATCAACAAATTACAAGACAGACAGAAGGACTGATAGAGAAAAGAATGGAAAATTTCAGGAGTGTCTTAAGGATTTGCATGACAGCAGGAAGCACACAAACATATGTGTCATAGGTTTCCCAGAAGAAGAGAAGGGAAAAGTGGCAGAAAGAATATTTGAGGAAATAATGACCAAAATTTTCCTAATTCTTATGAAAGACATAAATTTACATCTCCAAGAAGTACAACATACTCTAAACAGAATAAATCATAATACTCTGAGACATATACTAATCAGATTGTCAAATGCCACACATAAAAAAAGAATTTTGAAAGCAGCAAGAGAAAAACGATTCATCATATCCAAGGGATCCGCAATAAGACTAAGTGCTGATTTCTCATCAGAAACCATTGAGGCATGAAGGCAGTGGTATGATAAATTTAAGGTAATGAAAGAGAAAAACTTCTAGCCAAAAATTCATCTGGCAAAAATGTCCTCCAAAAATGACGGGGAGTTTAAAATATTCTCAAATAAACAGAAATTGAGACAGTTCTTCAACAAAGACCTGCCCTACAAGAATTACTAAAGGAGTTCTGCAGGTTGAAAGGCAAAGACAGGAGAGAGTAGCTTGGTGTTGTGTGAAGAAATGAAGATCTTCAGTGAAGGTAACTAAAATAGTAAAAGCAAAACCCAAATAGTACTGTGTCCTCAATATACCTTTCTACTCTAATTCCTATGAGAGTCAGAATACAATTGAACAAGAAAAAGGCATAGTTCCTGATAATGGACATACAAAATATAAAGAGGTATTGTGGGATAAAAACATAAAGATGATAAACAGAGGGATATGTTAGCAGAGAATTCAAATGCTATTGAAGCTAAACTGGTATCATTTCAAATTAGTGGATGATAGATGTAGATTGTGTAATATAAACCCCAGGGTAACTACAAAGAAAGTATTTAAGAATATATGCAGAAACAGTAATCAGAAAGTCAGATGCATCACAAAAAATCAACTATACAGGAAAGGAGGTTGCAATAAAGGAAGATATGACATATAAAACCCAAAGGACAATATGTCTGAATGAAGTGCTGCATTTACAATAACAACACTGAAAGGATTAAACTCCCCAATGAAAAGACACAGATTGGCAGACAGATTAAAAAAAACAAAAACAAAAAAAGCCCCACACAATTCAGCTATACGTTGTTTATGAGAGACTCACCAAAGACACACATAGGTTGAAAGTGAAAGGATGGAAAAAGATATAACATGTAAATAATAACCAAAAAGATCTCTGGTAGCTACACTAATATCAGACAAAATAGACTTTAAGTAAAAAGCTAATATAAGACAAAAAAGGATAATATATATTGATAAGGGGACAATCCTATAAGAAGAAATAACAATCATAAATATTTATGCACCTAACCACAGTGCCCCAAATTACATGAGGCAAACACTGGCAAAACTGAAGGGAGAAATAGTCACCTCTACAATAATAGTTGGAGTGTTCAATACACCACTCTCATCAATAGATAGAACATCTAGACTGAATATCAATAAGGAAAGAGAGAATTTGAATAATATGATAAATGAATTAGACCTAACAGATATATATAAAACATTTCTACCCAAAAGAGCAGGATATACAATCTTCTCAAGTACACTTGGATCATTTTCTAGGATAGACCACATGTTAGGTCACAAAACAAGTCTCAATAAATTAAAAAATATTCAAATTATATAAAGCATCATCTCCTACCACAATGGAAAGGAGCTAGAAATAAAAAACAAGCAGAGACATAGAAAATCCACTATTATATGGAAGTTAAATGACACACACTTAAACAATCAGTGGGTCAAAGAAGTTACAAGGGAAATCAGTAAATACCTTGAGAAGAAATGAAAACAAGAAAACATATAGAAACTTATGAGATGCACCGAAGGCCATGCTGAGAAGGAAATATATAGCCCTAAACACTTACATTTAAAAAGAAGAAAGAGCTCAAATCAAAGACTTAAATGCACACCAGGAGGAACTAGAAAAAGAATGGCAAACTGAACCCAAAGCAAGCAGAAGGAGAGAAATAACAAATATTTGTGCCAAAATAATTGAAATTGAGAATAAAAAAAAAAAATAGAGCATTAACAAAACCAAAAGTTGGTTCTTTGAAAAAAGCCATAAAATTGCTTTTAGCTGGATAGACAAAAAAAGAAAGAGGATATAAATAACTAAAATCAGAAATGAAAAGGGTGACATTAATTCTGACCTCACCAAAATAAAAAGGATAATAGGATACTCTGAACAGATGTATGCCAACAAATTATACAACCTAGATTAAATGAGTAAATTCTGAGCAAGACATGAACAACCTACATTGATTCTGGAAGAAATAGAAGATATCAACAGACCAATTACAAATAAATAGTTTTGAGTTAGTCATCAAAAACCTCCCAACAAAGAAAAGTCTAGGACTACATGACTTCACAGGTGAATTCAACCTATCATTCCAGGGAGAATTACTACCAATCCTGCTCAAACCCTTCCAAAAAATTGAACACAAGGGAATACTACTCAACCCATTTTATGAGGCCAATATCACCCTTATACCAAAGCCAGAGAAAGATAAAACTATAGACCAATTTCTCTAATAAATATAGGTACAGAAATCTTCAACAAAATACTGGCAAATCAAAATCTACAGCATATTCAAAGAATCATACACCATGATCAAGTGGATATTTATCCCAGGTATGCAAGAGTTGTTCAACATAAGAAAATCAATTAATGTGATATACCAAAATTACAAAACTAGGGGGAAAGCACATGATCATTTCAATTGATGTAGAAAAGGCATTTGGCAAAATCCAGCATCCTTTCTTCATAAAAACACTTAGAAAAATAGAAATAAAAGGAACCTTCCTCAATAAGATAAAAGGCATATATGAAAAACTCACAGCTAACATCATACTCAATGGTGAAAGACTGAAATCTTTCCCTCTAAGATATGGAACAAGACAAAGGCTGCCCAGTATTACCACTGTTATCTGACATTTGTTGGAAGTTCTAGCCAGAGCAGTTAGGCAAGAAAAAGAAATAAAAGTAATCCAAATTAGAAAGGAATAAGTAAAACTTTTGCTCTTTGCAGATGATATGATCTTATATATATAGAAAGTCCTAAAAAAATCTAGGCAAATCTCCTAGAATTAAGCAAAGAAACAAGATACAAGGTCAACATACAAAAATCAGTAGTGTTGGTATACAGTAGTAATGACCAATCTTAGGAGGAAAACAAGAAAAATTCCATTTACAATAGCAACTAAAATATAGATAGAATTGATATCTAGGAATAAATTTAGCCAAATATATAAAGAACTTATACAAGGAAAACTAAAAACTTTGCTAAAAAAGAAATGAAAGGAGACCAAATAAATGGAAGGACATTCCATACTCGTGAATTGCAAGACTAAATATAGTTAAGATGTCAACTCTACCCAAAATGATTTATAGATTCAACACAATCTCAAACAAAATTCCAAAACCTTCCTTTACAAAAATGGAAAAGCCAATCATCACATTTATTTGGAAGGGGAATAGGCCCTGAATAGTAAAAAAACATCTTGAAATAGTAGACCAAATTTAGAGGACTCACAGTTTCTGACTTTAGAGTTTATTACAAAGCTATAGTGCTCAAAACAACATGGTACTGGCACAAGGATCGATATATAGACTAATGGAATTAAATTGAGAGTTCAGAAATGGATGGTCACATCTATGACCAATTGATTTTTGACAAGGCTACTATGTCCACTCAGTTGGAAAAGAATTGTCTCTTTAACAAATGCTGCTGGGAGAATTGGATATCCATATGCAAAAGAATAAAAAGACCCCTCTCTTACACCATATACAAAAAATAGCTCAAAATTGACCAAAACTATATGTAAGAACCAGAACTATAAAACTCCTAGCAGAAAATGTAGGGAAGCATCTTCAAGATCTTGTGCTATGCATTAGTTTCTTAGACTTTATACCCATAGCACAAGCAACAGAAGAAAAAATAGATGAATGGAACCTCATCAGAATAAACTATTGTGTATCAAAAGACTTTACCATGAAAGTGAACAAAAAAACCCTACTCAATGGGAGAAAATATTTGGAAACCACATACCCAATAAGGGTTTACTATCCAGAATATATGAAGAAAATCTACAACTCAACAATAAAAAGACAAATGACACAATTAAAAATGAGCAAAAGACTTCAACAGACATTTATCTGAGGAGGATATACAAATGGCTAAAAAGCATGTGAAAAGATGCTCAACATCAGTAGCTATTAGGGAAATACAAATCAAAACCACAATGAGATACCATTTCACACCCACTAGAATGGCTACTATTAAAAAAAGAGAAAATTGCAAGTGTTGTAGAGGATGTGCAGAAATAGGAACATTCATTCATTGCTGGTGGGAAGGTCAAATGGTTCAACTGCATGGAAGACAGGTGGTTCCTCAGAAAGCTAAATATAGAATTACCGTATGATCTCGCTATTTCTCTACTGGGCATTTATAGAAAAGAATTGAAAACAGGGACTTGTACAGATATTTGTACACCAATGTTCATAGTGGCATTATTCACAATTACCAAAAGATGGAAGCAACCCAAGTGTCCATCAACCGATGAAGGATAAATAAAATGTGGTCTATACACACAATGGAATATTTTTCAGTCATCAAAAGCATTGAATCCTGATACATGTGACATTGTGGATGAACCTTTACTGAGTGAAATAAGCCAGACACCAAAAGACAAATATTGTATGATCTTACTGATATGAAACAATTAGAATAAGTAAACTCATAAAGTTAGAATATAAGATGTAAGTTACCAGGGCCTCAATTGGGGATAGGAAATGGGTATATAATGTTTAATTATTAGCAAATTTCTATTTAGGGTGATTGTAAAATTTTGGAAATGGATAGTGGTGATGGTAGTTCAATACTGTAAGTATAATTTACAGCACTGAGTGTGGTTAAAAGAGGGAAAGCTTTAGGTTGTATATATGTTACTAGAATAAAAAAATTATAGGATAAAATATAGGATTGTAAAAAAGTATAAGGAGTTGTATTTGAAGGGAAAAAACATAGACAATTTCCAAAATTAAACCTACTGGTGGGACAAGGCAGAAAAATATCCCTGGAATAGTTATAAACACTAAGTCACTCAACTAACATAAATTGAGATAACTTAGAGAAGATGTACACTGGAATATTATTATAAAGGATATTTCACTCATTTTACAAAATAGTCTTTTTTTGCAAATAGTCTGTAATCAGACTTACAAAGTGCATTGTGATATATCCAGTTAGATAACATTTTTTTGTTGTTGTTTTAAAAATGGTAAATAAATGCTTGGGAGATTGTTAGACTCATAGTAATATATTCATATTGAAATATAGTGTGATTAGAGATATAAGCACTCAAATACTTTTTTCAGATATAATTTCTTTTTTCTCTGGAATGCTTATAAAATCTCAGGAAAAGAAACATGGTAGGTAAATATAAACATTGTATATCCAGTTTAGGCATATCTGCATGAAGAAATTATTTGTATGATGTATTCTAAAACATTTGAAGAATAATTCTATGTACCACAATTATATTTTAGGGATGAACCTTTGTTTGAAATCTTGAGGTAAGAATAGTATCTCAAAACAATAGTAACTCTGCTAACATTGTTTTGTCTTAAAATAAAACATAAATATTCAATTTCCTGTAACAGAGACCAATATGTTTCATCATTTACTCAATAATGCAAATGTCAGCATAGTAAATTTAGTGTCTCAAAGGACTATATAGTGAAGAATGCTGCATGTGAGAGAAATTATGATGTGTTCATTGATTTTAATCTAATAAAAGCCTAAATAAAATTTTGGTCTAAGTAAAATTATGCTAAAAGTAATTTTTCTTATGGTATATTATTTTAGTGTCAAAATCTGTGTAGCTACTATGATAATCCATGTTTTAGCCAATGCAATTTTACCCACACTTTACCACATTTTACTTCATGCATTCATCTTGAGACCAGAATATTTTAGTCAAGTAAGGGAGAAATAGGAAAATGTTTAATAATAAATATAATGCAAACATCACATTTGCATTTGAAATATATGATAAATTATTATTTATAGTTTTAAACTTTCAAATTAGATGTACTTTTCAATTGTCAGTTTGGTTTATGATAATTGACATTATTTGAATATGTTCCTTTCTTTTAAATTTTGTTTTATAAATGATGAATGACTAATCGTATTTAGCATCAAATGTATCTAATTTTATGAACCAACAGTGCATATTTATAAATAATTCTTATTCATTTTGTGACATTCTTTGCCAAGATTGGAGGTCCATGTCATCCTAGCTGCAGGTAAGAAGATGGCAGCTGGAGAGTCTGCACACATGCTTTGTGCCATCCCTAATTTACCATGCCCCTTAACCTAGACCTTTCTGGTCATCTAGTCACTATAACTCTGAATTTTGAAACAATCTCACACTCTGCAATTCCTACCAAACCCTTCTATGACACTCTCTAAAACTGCTGTTAATGATCAGCACACACCTTTATACCTTCAACTTATACCTGTTTAATCTCTCACTTTCCGTGTAACTCGGGATCTAGAGATATGGTTGGTGTCATTTAGCTCCCCACAGCTCCTTCCAGACTGTTGTTCTCCTTATCTTTCAGGAGAAAATCCCTTGCTCTTTCAGGCTAAGACCATCCCCATACTTTCTTCCACTCTTCGTTACTAGAGCTTACTGATCATATTTCTTGTCTTGTGGTTATGGTTGTGTGATGGATTTACATTTTGATTTTCAAATGCTTGTCCCTGAAGCCTTGTGATATACTTTTTCATGTGCACATTGGCCATTTGTATACATTTTTTGTGTGTGAAATGATTATGCATATTATTTGCCCATTATTTGGTTGTCTTTCTTAAATATATGTATTACAAATATTTTCTTCCATTCATGGCTGGTCTACTCATTTTCTTAATAATGTCATTCTAGGAGATCAGATGATTTTAATTTTGGTAAAACCTGATTAATCTTTTTTTTCCTTTTATATCTATTTTCTGTTATCCCAGCGATGAAGAGAGTTTATTATGTTTTCTTATAACAGATTTATGGTTTTAGCTATGATAGTCAAGTCTATGATCATTCTCAATTCAATTTTTGTGCAAGTGTGAGTTAAGTGTCAAGGAGTGATTTTTTTTCCATATGGATATCCAGTATCTGATACCATTTGTTGAATAGAGTATTATTTTCGTATTGGATTGTTTTGGTCGACAGTCAAAGAACCAAATAATTGTGTGGGACTATTTATGGTTTCTCTGTTTTATCTCATGGATTCATCTATTAATTTTTATACCATACCACTATGTCTCAATTACTGTAGTTTTACAGAAGTCTTGAAGTCAAGTAGTAAAAGTCCTTCAACTTTTTTCTTTATTAATGTTACTTTGGGTATACTAGTCCTTTGCATTTCCACATAAATTTTAGAATCAGCTTCTCACCTTCTACATAAAAAGTATATTGGATTTTGGTGGGGATTGCATTAAATCTACAGATCAGTTTGTAGTAAATTTACATTTTAACGATACAGATTCTTCCAACATGTGAGCAAGGTATATCTCTCCAGTTCCTTGAATCTTCCTGAATTTCTCCATATAATATTTTGTGCTTTTCAGTGTGGAAGTATTGCATATCTTTTGGTTAAACTCATTCCTGTGTTTTATATTTTTTATCTCAGTGTAAATAAATTTAAATTTTTAAAATTTTTAATAGTTTGCTAGTGTATAAAAATAGAATTTATTTTGTAATTTATTATGTGATTTTATATATTTCTTATATATATAGCCAATAACCTTCCTAAATTAATTATTAGTTCTAGTAGTTACTTTGCATATTTTTCAGGTTTTTTTACATAAACAATCATTTAATTTACAGAGAACTTCTTACTTATTCATTTTCAGTTTCCATGATTTTCTCCTCATTTTATTGGCTTAATTTAATGGCTAGGACCTCTAGTAAAATGTTGATAGAATTGGTAGGAATGGGTATTTTTACCTTGATCATAATCTTCAAGTGAAAGAACTCACTATTTCCCATTGGATATGATAATAGATTTTGCTTTTTGTTTTTGTTTCTTTCTAGACACCCTTTTTCAGAGTAAGAAAGTTCTTTGCTTATTTTAGGGGTAGTTTTTCCATCAATTGCTGAGTATCATGAAATATTGTTTGACTTTTTCATTTTTTCCTGTGTCTATTGAGATAAACATATGGTTTTTCTCCATTATTTACTTAAAAAGATGAATTATTTCAATTGATAATTTCAGCCATTAAACCAACTTTGCTTTCCTGGAACACACCCCACTTCTTCATCATACATTATTTTTGTAATATATTTCTGGATTCTGTTTGGTAATATACAATTAAGTATTTTCATATCTATGTTCATGAGGGAGTTAGGTCTGTAATTTTATTTATTTGTAATGTCATTGGCAGGCTTTGATATGAGTTTTGTTGGCCTCAAAATGATTTGGAAAATGATCCCTTTTGTTTCTTTTATGAATGAGTCTGTTTAAAATTACCATTATTTTTTCCTTAAATATTTCATAGAATTAAACAGTGAAACCAATGGGGTCTGGCATTTTCATCATGTATAATATTTTGATAATGAAAACAATTTTTAAAATAGATCTAGATATGTTCGTGTTTTCTGTTTAATCATGTGTCAGATATAATGTTAGTTTTCATAAAAATATCAATTCATCTAAGTTTTCAGGTTTGCTGCTATAAAATTATCCGTGTTATTTTCTTATCATTCATTCAATGTCTCTATGATCTGTAGTAATAACTTTTTTGCTCCTTATTTTATTAGTTGTGTTCTCTTATTTCATTTTGTCATCGGTCTCTTAGTTCTTTTATCAATTTTGATGATCTTTTCTAAAAACCAATTTTTAACTTTTTTTTTTTTCTCTATTTTCCCCTCCTGAGATGGCTCCCTCATTGTTTGCTCATTGTCTGTTCCCAACTGCTTGAGCCATATCCGCTCCATTTTTCTCTATTTTTTTTGTCTGTTATATATTTCATTGATTTATGATTTGACCTTCTTTATTTTTCTTCTACTAATTTCTTTTGTCCAGCTTCTTGAGGTGGATCTTTAGGTCATTGATTGGAGCCTTTGTACTTTTCTAATATAGACATTAAAGTTATGAATGGCCCTCCAAGTACTGCTTCAGCTGTTCCAACTTTGGATGTATATGTTATATTTCATTATCATTTGTTAGACATATTTCCTGATTTTCCTTGTGATGTCTTCTTTGAAGTATAGATTGTTTGAAAGTATATAATTTCCAAATATTAGGTCTCTACTACGTATCTTATTGTTATTTATTTCTAATTTAATTTTATTGTGGTCTTAGAATGTACTCTGTATGATTTCAATCTTTTGAAATTTTTTAAACTTACATTATTGTTTTAATGTTTATCTTTTTAAAATCAATTTTATTGATACATATTAATAACACATAAATCCATCTAAAGTATACAATCAATGGTATTCTTTATAATTACATAGTTGTATATTCATCGCTTCAATCATATTTAGAGCATTCTCATTATTCCAATAATAATAATAATAATAATAATAATAATAATAATAAACCAAACAAACAAACCAAAAAACTCATCACCTTTCAATGTCTCTATGCTTCTCCTGCCGTACATAGCTGCTATTCTGTTTCCATTTCTCTAGTTTATTTGTATTTATATTTTGGAAAAACAGTCTTATATGTGCAATATCACCCATCTTTGTATTTTACATGAGGTTTCAGTATGTTATACAGTCCCATGTTACATTTTTTAGCTTTCCTTCTGGTAATACACATGACCTTAGACTTACCCTGTCAACCACTGTCACACCCATATAATAACTCTGCTAGTTACAAACTCCATGATATGATTTCCACCATTTCTATTCATTTCCAAAGACCTTTTTACTGGTAAAACAACCTTTTTACCAGTTCTGCACAGATTAACCCTCAGCTTTCCATTCTCTACCCTCATTCTATTTTCTAGTGACCTATATTCTAATTGTTAACTCTATGAGTTTACACAATATATTTAGTTCATAATAGCAAAATCATACAGTATTTGTCCTTTCCTGTCTGCCTTGCTTCACTCAACATGATGTCTTCCAGTTCATCCATGTTGTGATATGTTTCACAACTTCATTTCTTCTCACAGCTATGTAATATTCCAATGTGTGTATATATCACAGTTTGTTTATCCATTGATCAATTGGTGGACACCTGGGTTGTTTCCAACTTTTGGCAATCATGAATAACACTTCTGTGAATATCAGTGTGCAGAAGTCTGTTCATGTCACTGCTCTCAGTTCTTCTGGGTAAATACCTAGTAATGGTATTGCTGGGTCACATGGCAAGTCTACATTCGTCGTCCTTAGGAACAGCCAAACGGTCCTCCACAGTGGCTGTACCATTCTACAGTCCCAACAACAGTGAATAAGCATTCCTATTTCCACAACCTCTCGAACATTTACAGTTTTCCAACTTTTTAATAGTGGCCAGTCTAATAGGTGTGTAATGATATCTCATTGTATTTTGATTGGCATTTCCTTTTAACTAGTGATGCTGAACAATTTTTCATGTGTTTCTTCACCATTTGTATTTCTTCTTTGGACAACTGTCTTCTCAAGTCTTTTGCCCAATTTTAAAATTTGGTAGTTTTTCTTTATATTGTTGAGTTGTATGATCTCTTAGTATATCATGGTTATTAAACCCTTATCAGATACGTGATTGCCAAATATTTTCTACCATTGAGTCAACTGCATTTTCACCCTTTTGGCAAAGGCCTTTGAGGTGCAAAAGTGTTTAATTTTGAGGAGGTTCCAGTTATCTATTTTCTCTTTTGTTGCTCGTGCTTTGGGTGTAAAGGTTAAGAACTACTGCCTACCACAAGATCTTGAAGATATTTTCCTATATTTTCTCCTAGGAGTATTATGATATTTGCTTTTATATTTAGGTCCCTGATCCATTCTGAGTTAATTTTTGTATAAGGTGTGAAGTAGAGGTCCTCTTTCTTTCTTCTGGATATGGCTATCCAATTCTCCCAGTGTCATTTGTTGAATAGACTATTCTGCTCCACCTGGGAGGGCTTGACCACCTTGTCAAAATTCACTTGACTGTAGATGTGTCTCTTTCTGAGTTCTCATTTGGTTCCACTGGTCAATCTGTCTGTGTTTATGCCAGTACCATGCTGTTTTACCACTGTACCTAAGTAATATGCTTTAAAGTCAGGAAGTGAAAGTCCTTCAACTTCATTCTTCTTTTTAAAGTCATTTTTTACTTTTTGGGGCCTCTTATCCTTCCAAATAAATTTGATAATTGGCTTTTCCATTTTTGCAAGAAAGGCTGTTTGGATTTTTATTGTGATTATGTTGAATCTGAAAATCAGTTTGGGTAGAATTGACATTTTAATGATAATTAGTCTTCCATCCGTGGACACGAATGTCCTTCCATTTATTTCTCTTCTTCAGTTACTTTTAGCGATATTTGTAGTTTTCTGAATACTGGTCCTTTATGTCCTTGATTAAGTTTATTCCTAAATATTTGATTATTTTAGTTTCCATTATAAATAGATTTTTTTTTCTGATTTCCTCCTCAGATTGAACAACAGTATTATATAGAAACACTAGTGATTTTTGAGTATTAATCTTATATCCCACAACTTTTCTAAACTTGTCTCTTAGTTCTAGTAGCTTTGTTGTAGATTTTTCAGGATTTACAAGATATAGGGTCATATCATCAGTAAGTAGTGAAAGTTTTACTTCTTTCTTTCCTATTTGGATGCCTTTTATTTCTTTATCTAGCCTAATTGCTCAAGCTAGAACTTCTAGCACAATATTGAATAACAGTGGTGACAGTGGCCGTCATTGTATTATCCCTGCTCTTAGCAGGAAAGTTTTCAGTCTTTCACCATTGAGTACAATGTAGCTATAGGTTTTTCATATATGCATATTACCATATTGAGAAAGTTTTTATCAAGAAAGAGTACTGTATTTTTTCAAATGCATCAACTAAGAAGAGCATGCACTTTTTCTTCCTCAACTGACCAATGTGGCTTATCACACCAATTAATTTTCTTGTGTTGAGCCACCCTTGTGTACCTTGGATAAAACCCACTTGATCGTCGTATATGATTTTTTAAGGTGCTTTTGGATTCAGTTTGCAAGTAATTTTTTGAGGATTTTTATATCTATATTCATTAGAGAAATTGATTTATAGTTTTCTTTTTTGTTGTTGATTCTCTCTATTGTTTTTCTATTGTTCTGAATTTCATTTATTTTTGCTCTGATCTTAACTGTTTTTTTCCTTCAGATTTTTTGGGGATAGTTTGCTGTTCCTTTCCTAGTTCCTCCAGTGTGCAGGTAGATCTTCAATTTTAGCTCCTTCTTCTTTTTTTGTTTTTATTGTTTTCTTTGTCCTTCTTCTTTTTTAATGTAAGCATTTAGAGCTATAAATATCTTTGACAACTGCCTTTGTTGTGTCCCATAGATTTTGATATGTTATATTTTCATTTTCATTCATTTCAAGATATTTGCTGAATTCTCTTGCAATTTCTTCTTTGACCCACTGATTGAGTGTTTTGCTTAATGTCCATGTCTTTATGAATTTTCCCTTTTTCAGTCCATTATTGATTATCAGCTATGCTCCGTTATGATCAGAGAAAGTGTTTTGTATAATTTCCATGTTTTTAAATTTATTGAATCTTGTCTTGTGAGTCAGCATATGGTCTATCCTGAAGAAGGATCTATGAATGCTTGTAAAGAGTGTATATCCTGCAGGTTTGGGGTGCAATGCTCTATTATGTCTGTTAGGTCTAGTTCATTTATCATATTATTAAAGCTCTCTGTTTCTTTAATTATCCTCTGTCCAGATGTTCTATCCGATACTGAGAGTGGTGTATTGAAATCTCTATCTCTTACTCTAGAGATATCCATTTCTCCCTTCAGTTTTGCCAGTGTGTCCCTCATGTATCTTTGGGCACTCAGGTTAGGTGGATAAATATTTAGTATAGTTATTTCTTCTTGTTAAATTGCCCTTTAATTAACATATAATGACCTTCTTCATCCCTTATAACTGTTTTGCATTTAAAATCTATTTTGGCCGATATTAGTATCACTATAACAGCTCATTTTTGGTTACTATTTGCATGGAATATCTTTTTTCAACCTTTTACTTTGAACCTGGTTGTTACCTTACATCTGAGGTGAGGCTCTTGTAGACAGCATATAGATGGCTCATATTTGTTTTTATCTATTCTACCGGTCTATGTTTTTTGATCCAGGAGATCAAACTATTAACATTTAATGTTATTATTGTAAAGGCATTACTTACGTGATCCATTTTGTCCTTTGGCTTTCAGTGTCATCTTACTATTGTCTGTCTTTTTTACTCTTTAATTTATCCTTTTTAATAATCTTTATTTCTAAACTCTTCTCCAAATCTCTCACCCTTGTTTTTTTTTTTTTTTACTTTCAGACTGCAGCATTCCCTTTAGTATCTCTTGTAATTCTGGTCTTTTTGTAACATATTCTTTCAGTTTTTCTTTGTCTTTGAAGACTTTGAACTCTCTCTCATTTTTGAAGGTCAGTTTTGCCAGATACAGAATTCTTGGCTGGCAGTTTTTTCTCTTTCAGTACCTTAAATACATCATAACACTTTCTTCTTGCCTCCATGGTTTCTGATGAGAAATTGGCACTTAATCTTATTGAGGTTCCCTTGTATGTAATACATTGCTTTTCTCTTGCTTCTTTCAGAATCCTCTTTTTATCATTCTAAATAGCAGGTGTCTTGGGGTATGTCTGTTCAGATTTATTCTATCTAGGGTGTGTTGTCCTTCTTGGATACTGATACTTATATCTTTCATGAGGATTGGGAAGTTTTTGGTCATTATTTCCTCAAATATTCTTTCTGCCCCTTTTCCATTCTCTTCTCCTTCGGGACACTGACATGCATATGTTTGTGCATTTTGCATTGTCATTCAATTCACTGGGACCCTGTTCCATTTTTTTCATTCTTTATTTTTTCTCCTGTCTTTTCCACTTCAGATGTTCTGTCTTTGAAATCACTAATTCTGTCTTCAAGCAATTTAAATCTGCTTTTATCTGCCTCTAATATATTTTTTTATCTCATCCATTGTGACTTTCATTCCCATAATGTCTGTTACCTTTCTTTCCAGGCTTTCAAATTGTTTTTTTGTTTGTTTGTTTGTTTGTTTGTTTGTTTTTTAACTCACCCAGTGTCTTCTTAATATCCTTTATCTCTTTAGTCATATTTTATTTCAATTCTTTGAATTGATTTGGAAGAAATGTCTGATTATCATTGATTAATTGTCTTAGATCTTGTACCTCTTAGAATATTTGGTTTGTTACTTTTGCTGGGCTATCTCTTCCTGTTTCCTAGTATGACTTGTAATTTTTTGCTGATGTCTAGGCATCTGATATGTTGGTGAATTTACTCTAATGGACAATTTCTCTCTTTTGCCTATTTTCTTTTTCCCACGGCTCTTCTTTGATATTTGGTTCAATTTATTCTAAGTCTTTAAGACATTTGTTCCCCTCTCAGTCAGCTGCCTTGAGCCAAGGGTTTTATCATCACTTAATATCTTGGAGACGGGATGGAAGACCTTCCTGGAAACCATGGGGTTTTGGTAACTCACGTTTGTTGTTTTGGGTTCTTCATCTCTCTGTTCCTCACCCTCCTGGGAGTTGTATAGCACTGTCCTGGTCTGCTGACCCCCAAAGCATGTCCCTCAGACAGCTTTTGGCCTTTTCTCTGTTGATTTTGTGAAAGTTGAGCCCTGATTGCTTACTCCAATGCCATCTTCCCAGAACTGTGATTTGAATTTTTTGAAACATTTTATTGCACTGCATATGTCTATTCTGGTGAACATACTGTGTTCACTTGGAATGAATGTATATTCTTCAGTTGTAGCTCTTAGTGCTCTCTCTATATTTGTTAGGCCAAGGTGATTGATAATGTGGTTCATATTATCAATGCATTTATTTATTTTGGGGGGTAGCTCCCAAAATAAGCTGAGAGAGTTTAAGATCTCCCTAAAAATTCTGTTTGTACATATTTTGAAGCTCTGTTATTAGTCATCTATGTATTAATATACCATTATTATGATGAATTATCCTTCATTATCTTTGGCCAAACTCTATGTTTAAATGTCTATTATATTTGCTATTGATATAGTCACTCCACTGAATAGAGGACTGGTATGATGTTCTGCTGAATGTCAAAATGATCAAGGTCTCTGTGTGCTATATTATGACAGACAGCAAGAGAGTTAACTTGCTCTGGAACACTGAATATGTACTTCCATCCTTCCTGTGAAAAAGTGAACTGTTTTGATCTTTTTGTTGATGGAGATTGTGATAAATGCACTCTCCAAATTAATAGCTCCAAATTAAATTGCCCAGACTGTTTTTTTTAAAATCTGTTTTAGTAATTATCACAACTAACTTGGCAGCTAAGTTTGAGGCTACCACTCAAATTATGGAAACATACCGTCATGTACCATATTCTGTTTGGATGTTGTGGGGGCCAGAGCAGTGAATCATATGGGAATAGTGTTTACCACTATCCTTATATTATTTAAGAATTTGAGTATGGCACTAATTTCTGCCATTTCATCTGCTATACAGTATTACTTTATAATAACCATATTGGTCTCCAGGGGAGGTGGGATTTCCCCCAATTTTTGCGACTTCCAGTTTGCCTTCCTTACCTTCATGACTTTTACTTCACTTCTCAGGTTTTGCTAGGTGTTATGAAGTATGAATTCAGAAACCTGGAAAATTATAATTGGGTAAGTTGGCATACTATTGGACTTAGTATGAGATGATCATGGGTCAGAACATCATTCATCAACTGGCTCCCATCTCCCCCACTCAAATAGATGTCCAAGATAGCATTTTACTAGTTTCAGCTTAGATTCTATATCTAACAACCTTGAAAAATCTATTTCCCAGTAAATGGTCAATGATAATAAATTACTTTGTGGAAAAGCTGGGGGGATATTTGTCTTATATACTATTGGTAGCACTGCTGTGTTCTTTCTCAAGGGAACCTAGCATTCCCTTCAATCAATGGACATTGGATCTTTAAAGTGATTTATATCTGGAACCTGGCTGAAAACTATGATTTTCCACTTGGTGGCTATCAGCCTTCTATTTGAAAGCATACTTGTTTTTCTTATTATGCAAGTTAATAAAGCTCCCTATCAATTCTACTGGGAACACCATGATCTCTCAGTTACCCCCACTGATCCCTGAGAGCCAAGGCTCCCTGATTGCTACTCAGAATTTGCTGCCCAGTAGTATAATTATATTTACTTTGCTTCTGATGATTAATTATTGCTATCCGGCCCATTCAGCCATTCTGGAATTCTTTGAAAGAGATGCCCAGTTCCATCTGCTCACTCCAGCCTGCACTGGAATTCACTACTGATCTTCAAAAAGGTACCTGTGTACCCACTACCCCCAACTCCCCACACGTAACCACAGCACATCATCAATGCATTACATATTGCTTTAATGAAGACAGTATCCTATAGATGTTCCTCTTGTCTTTCATAATTATTCTTACATTTTCATCTTCTGAGCCTTATGCTCCTTCAATATTCTGCCAATGCAATTTTGGAATCTTTACCTCATTTATTCTGGCCTACAATTGTGTGTAAACTTCAAAGGAATAGTCCCAGCATGGTATTAGAATTGGTTCCCAATGTCCTTGCTAGGTCACTGAACCCTGAATCAAGGGTGAATGTTCTCAAGTTAATAAAATTCTTGTTTTCCAGGCTCATGTCCTGTCCGTTCTGGTCCAAATATAATCAAATATGTTTCCTCTATACTTTATCTGGGCCCTGTGTTTCCTTGGGTAGAGGGGAGTTGCTATTTCCATCTGTTTCTTCTAAGGTTGTACTCATGCTTAATCCTATTTTTGGTCTATAGATGATAAAGTCTGTGGAAATGAAGATATTAAGGAGGACAATAGCATCTTTTTTTAAAAACAATTTATTTAAGTATATCATTCATACATGAACATACATAAACTATAAGTGTCAGTAAACATTGTGAACTTACAAAACAAACATGCATAACATCATACAGGGCTCCCACATATCACCTCACCAAAAATACTTTGCATTGTTGTGAAACATTTATTAACAAATTATGAAAGAGCATTGTCAAAGTATTATTACTAACTATAGTCCATATCTTACTCCCCTATACCTTTCTTAAAGGATTTATTTATTTATTTACTTTTATCCATTTTTACCCCCTGTGGCAGTTTGATGTAATTATGAATTCCAAAAATATAATTGAGTCATGCTGGTAAACTGATCTGTTAATCTGGGCATGATTAGGTTAGGATTAGGGCATTGAGCCCCACCCCTTGGTGGGTGGGTAATAGAATATAAAAGGCAAAGCAAAGAACAGTTAAAGCAGTCTTTTGAGAAACAGTTTTGATGTTGAAAAGAAGGCCCCAGGGGAAGAAAAGCAAGCCGTTCGCCTAATCATCTACAGCTGAACTTGTGGAGGAAACAGGAGCTAAGCCCAGAGAGCAACACAGCCCCGGGAAGAGAGGAAACCCAGAAGCTTAAACCCTGGCAAACGCCAGCAGCTGTCTTGCTCTAACACGTGGCAATGGACTGTGGTGAGAGAAAAAACTTAACTCTTTATGGTCTGGTATCTGTGGACTTCTACCCCAAATAAATACCCTTTATAAAGGCCAACCCATTTTTGGTATTTCACATTAGCACCCCTCTGGCTAACTAATACACTACCCCCCCCCATTTTTGCTGTTTTTGTGTCCATTTGCTGGGCAACTCTGTGTCCATTTCCTGCCCTCTCTTCTTATCCTTCTCCTCATGTCTTCACTCAGATTCAATCCTTTGAACCTCTGATGTGGGAGAGAGGCGCCCACCACCTGTGCCACCTTAGTTCTTGGTTTTTCAGCACGTCTCATCTTGGCTGTCCCTTGTGTTACTCCCCTCTTACGTTATTATCTTGCTGCGTGGCTCGTGGGGCCTGGTGGTGCACCAGCACGTGAGGCCTGATGGCTCACCTGCTCTGGGGCCTGGTGGTATACCCACGCATGGTCCCTAGGGGGCTCACCTGTGCATGGGGCCTGGTGGTACACCTGCACACGGGGCCTGGTGGCCCACGCGCCTTCTATGTTTTTCTTTTTTTTTTTAATTTTTACTGGGAGGTTCCGGGGATCGAACCCAGGTCCTTCCATATGGGAGATGGACACCTAACCATTCGAGCCACATCCATCCCTCTGCTATCTCTCTTAAGGTTGATAAAGATACCTAGAGTTACAGTCTTTTCCCATACAGGATGATCATAAAATAAATCAGGCTTAGTTTATCACCAGCATTCTAAAAACCAGACCTAGGTCTGGGGACACATGCATGTTTTCTAATATAGTGAATGTTTAACCTACCCTGATTATCACAAAATCAGGACAGCAAGAATATTCTCAGGACAATAGCATCTTGTGAGGCATTTGATTCAGGTGAGATGTCTTCAGTGTCTCCACAAAAAAAAAAAGGGGAGGGCGGGGAGAGTTTTTTCCTCTTGTAATGGTAGGAAGCTGCCTCTAAAAGTCTAGAAAATAGGAGATACAGTGAAATATGTGGTTTTGAGATTCTCAGAACTGTCCTTACAAATTCCCCACCTCAGATTCTCAGGGTCTTACTCTTTCCCTATCAAAGCTTTGACCTTAAAACTTGAAACCTGTTGAACCAGTGAAACCCAGATCCTTTGTAACTCTCCAGCCCTTATATTTAGATCCTATATCTGATTTTCAGAATAGTTTGACCTGAAGGACACAGGGGTTTCCTTAAACAACACAGGACTTTACAGTTTACACACTTAACTTTTCACAAAATGCCTTGAGTTGATATTATCTGATCTGCACCTGTCATTTTATTTTCTCAAAGATGCTAAAGCAGTTAAAATTGTATGAGGCATAATGGATAAGCACTTTTCTTTTTTATATATATCATCTTTTAATGTCTTATAGAATGAATGTTCTGCATACTACTTCAAAATACTCTTACAAATATTACACATGGAATCATTGAAGAGAGGCTACATTTTATTATTTTAAGTTAATCAAATTAAGGTACATGAAACTTGGCTTGCCTAAAGTCATATGGCATTTATATGGAGAAATTACTAGTATAACTTAAAAAATTTAAACAATCTTTCAGCATTCTTTATTGTTCTGGTTGCAAGATTTTCAGGTTTTAACCATAGATGTAAACTTCCTCTTTAAGGTTGTTTGTTAATTTATTTTTTAGATATGAGTGTAAGTCAACATAATTCTCCAATTAGTTGGAATTTTCATATAAAACCCCAAATCCAGTAGAACCTTGAAAGTTCCATTCCTATTTCTTCAGGCATGTAATTACCTGATGTTATACCTGCCTCACATGCTGCCATTCACCTATTTCTTTCCAAGAGAGACCTTGCTAACAGATCATGGTACTTTCTTTCCCATTGACTCTAGGTATGCCCTTAGATTCTTTCTCAGCATAGTGTTTTAGAATGTCATAGTTAGAATATGAGATGAAATACATTGCTATTTCTGGAACCACTTCACTTCAAACAGAAAACTATCATTTTCTCTTTACTTACTCCCTTCTGTGTATTATTTAATAAATATTTCACACCTGCACCAACATGTCTCCACAAGAAAGTTTTTTTTAATTTAAATTTAAGCTCGTTAACCCTTTGTTAAGAACCCCTGGTTTAGAGTGTCCTGCCATCACTGTGGCAGTGGGGGCATGGCTCAGGAATTCAGCACCCTATCAGTGGGCCTTACTTTAGAATTCATGCTCCCCAGTGTAACCGACTTAGACTCATTTATAGTTTCCCTACACATGGCTTTTCTGCCCCTTTTATTTGAACCTATAATTAGCACTATACTTGTTAAATATATGTCCCAGAGACTTAAATCTTTGGTCCATTCAAAGTGTCGGTTGAGTCCTGAATCTCAGTAGAGTTGCAACACCTACTCTTCAGTTCATTGGACTCTCTCCCAGGACAAATAACAAAGAGAGGCTGATGGACAACACCCATCTCAAAAAAAAAAAAAAAGTATCATCAACTGCACACAAGATAGGTCCATCCATCTGCCCCATGGTATCTAAGCTCCTCTCATTTAGAAACAGAGTGGGCATCACCATCCCCAAATTCTCAAGATTGGGGAATGAACAATGGGCTAAAATAGACATTATTATTCTATTATATACTTATTATTATTCTATCATAGACATTATTATTCTATTATAGACTTATTATTCTTCTAACAATGGAAAAACTTTTATAATTGATATAAAGGCAGTGGTCACCAGAGGTTCTGAGGGGAGGGAGAGGGAAGAATAGGTGTAATATGGGGGCATTTTGGGGACATTGGAATTGTCCTGCATGGCGTTGCAATGATGGATACAGGCCATTATATATTTTGTCATAACTTACAAAATTGTATGGGACAGACTGTACATTGGAAACTATAATTTCCAATGTACATTATAGTTTATAATGTAAACTATAGTCCATGGTTAGTAGCAACGCTTCAATATGTATTCTTCAGTTGTAACAGATGTACCACACTAATGAAAGATGGGCTGAAGTAGACTTATCATTCTATTATATACTTATAAAGTGGGAAAGTGTGTGTGTGTGGGGGGGGGCATACGGGAATACCTTATATTTTTTATGTAACATTTGTGTAATCTAAAGCTATTTAAAAAATAAATAAAAAAATAATCTTACAAAAATTTGCCAATAAAAAACCATGCATTTATACACATTATAACTTTTTGGATATTTGAAAACTGATTTCTCTTTAGGCAACATAGTTATTATTGGAAAAAAAAATGGGGCAGAGCCCAAATGTCTTAATTGGCCCTACTGTGTGCTAACATAGAGTAAATTGGCTAGTTAGTACATAGGACAGGTAAATTTTGGTGAAATTAGGAAAAAACATTAGGTCATGTCCATGGAAAGCACCCATGGAAGGGTGTCTGAATTGAGGCTTCACAGAAGGAAACTGAGAAAACAGAATGCATATATTATTTATACGAGTGAGGGGTCACCAAATTTTGTGATTGACTGCCCTTGGAATCAAGGCATGTACTGTTATTTTGCATTTTTGCTCTCACAATGTGATTTGGGATGGCTCTGTACTAGAAAATTTACTGAATTTATTGAAGCTCAAAATGAGTTTCTGGGGATGATTTTAAGTCTTTATTTTCCAGATTTCCGGGAATCTTAATGACCATCTTAGTTTATTGAAATAGTTAGCTTTCTAGTGGCACCTCTAATTTCTTTTAGCACTTAAATATAATTTAGGGAATAAGGTAAGACTTAGCAATTCCCTTCCATACCCCTTCTAGAATAAACAGCTCTTATATTAAGGTACCAGACCAGACAGCTTCTCTTTGTGCTAGTCTACATGTCTATAATTAATACAGCCTCAAAGTGAGGAAAGAACTCAGAAAATCTCCAGGTTTAGGATTTTGTGCCTTAAAAGTGCTACCTCTTTGCTCTTTGTCTTCCATTTTTTTTTGTTTTTTTGTTTTTTTGGTTTTTTTTTTTTGCTTCTGAAGAAGCTATAGTTCCTTGGCTTCTCAAATATATAATCCTTATTTTCATAATCTTAGAACCCTTTTAATACCCCAGGAATAAGGGGAGTCAAATTCACTACCACCACCACCCCCAATTGTTCAGGAGCAATTTTTTCCAATGTATTCCTCAATTACTTCTCATTAGACAATGGGAGTATATAAACCAATTAGCTCTGATAGCAAATGGCATGTAAAAGGGTCACTGCACTCATACTATTAAATGGGGTACAGACCAAGTCAGTCCAAGTAATTTAGGCCCTGGAATTCACTAATTAAAGGAGTTCCAGGGGTTGGCATTTAAGAAGGTCAGAGCTAATCCAATGACTCAAATATAAAGTTTAAAAATCAGCTTTAATGGTTTCTGAATAGGGGAAAAATGTTAATTTTCTGATCAAAAGGAAATGGAACCCATGAAAAATATCAAACTCCATTTATATGTCAACTTTGAAAAATCACTAAATTCACAAAAATTATCCCCAGTAAGCTATGAATCTATATTTCTGAACCTAAGTAATATCTGCTAATTTAAACAAAATTTAATCCATTATAATAATTCATCTTGTTACTTTTATCTTATTTACTCTTCATGAGAAGATAACTTTTTAGGGGGTATGTGTTGAAATGTTTACATTATTTACAAGTGGTTGATTTTCTTGTTTGCCACTATTTTGATAAAGAACATTAACTGTGTATATATGGATATTTCCCCAGAAATGACTCTATTCAAGTCATTTTCAATTTATCACACATATATTGTGAAAATCATTTGAATGATTATCACAATTTAAGTTCTGTTTTGTTCCATTTTAAAATTTCTGTCTCTTTACTAAGACTCTCATGTTGCTCATTGTTTTTAAGATACCCTTTCATTCTTTCTCTATTTTCCTTCATCTCCTTGAGCATTTTTAAATCAAATTTTTAAATGTTTTGTTATATCCAATTTCTGGTCTTCTTTGTTGGAGTTTTCTGGTATTTTATCCTCTTCCTTTTGATGGGCTCTCATTTCCTGTTTCTTTGTCTTGTATTTTTTGTTGTTGTTCTACCTGTTATGTTTAATATTTAAAAATGTTAACTAGAATTTATTCCCTGAGATTCATTTCTTGGTTTTGTAAGCACCTGGTGATTTCTTTAGCTTCAGCTCTCCTATCAGGAAGGTCTCCCCAAGGCAAATGCATTGGGTAAGATTTTCCCTGTCTTTCTGGCCCTCAGTCTTGTCCTGGGCATTTGTTTGTTAGTTGTTTTAGAATTACCCTGTTTACAGAAATTTGGTTCTCTCTTTTTCCCAGGAGACAGACCTCCATGTTCCAAATGTTTGAAGCCAGCAGACCTTTGTCTCAGACTGTCTACCTCTATAGATTTTTACATTCCTTTTGTTGTCTCAAAGTGTTTTTGCCTGTAGAACAAATTCTCAGAGGAGAGCACCTTAAGAGGACTTTCTCGGCCAAAAGAGGGCCAGCAACAAACAATGGGGCCAAAGACCAGCTCCAAAGTTCTCTAGGAGTGGATCAGAAAGATGCTAAGAGTTTCTCCAAAGACTCTTCAAAGCTGAGCTTTCCTGGCCTGTCCAGCAAATTCAGTCATTCAGCTAAGTGTCTCCCATAGACCTTTGGAAGGACAGCATCTTTAAGTTTCCACTGCACTGCCCCTGGCTAGGGCAGGTTGAAACAATGGCTGCTGCTGCCCTTGTATGGGCACATTGAAACATTGGCTGCCACCACCTTTGTCCAGGGCAGGTTGACACATTAACTGCCCTCAGAGCTATGCCCTGAGCAATCCAAAATCACTAATCATAAGCCATGATCAGTGATCAGCTGTGCCTGCCCCTATTCTTGGGGAAAAGGATTTTTATATCCCTTTCTGTTACCAGCAGCTAGACAGGGTCTGGACCCTGTGGCATCCTGCCACAAGAGTGGGAGGATGGGTGCTGGTAGGTGCTGCATAGAAAGAGTAATTGACTGTTCTTTACCATAATTTACCAGCCTCTTCTCCCACGTATCCTAGGATGCTATACAGTGTTCTGGCCTCTGGAGTTTCAGAATAATTGTTTCAGACAGTTCCTGTCTGTTTAATAGTTGTTTTGATGAGAGGACTGAATCCTGGCACTCCTCACTCTGCTATCTTTCAAAAATCCTCCCCAAATAGCTTAAATTTTCTAAATTTAATTTTATTCTTACTATTGAATGTTAACTAGATCTTCTTGCTATCAATATCTGTGGTGGAAACATTATATTGAGAGAGAAATTTTTGGGTTGGCTTAAGAATATGCAAAATACCCTAGATCAACATGAGACTACAGTATAAAGGCATTATGTAATAGCTGTCAAAATTATCCAAAAAGCAGAAAAAGGAGAACTATGTTTTCTACTATTTTTTCTATTTTATTTATATTTGAAGAGTATAATATTTGGAGTAAAAAATGTGGCAGTCATTATATGGTAGATAACCTTACTTCAAAGATGAGAAAACTGTGGCTCATCGCATGTTTTGTACTGTATTTTATAGATGTTCTAAACATCTCAGACTTCTGTATAATTGCCTCAATTATGTCAGTGAGAAGACCATTGCTCTCCTTTTTGTTTTAGTCACACTTATTTCCAAATCTTTAGAACTAATCCAAACTTTATTTATAAAAGAATTATGAAAGAACTTCATTTATAATATTCTAAAAGGTTTTTATATTTAAGTCCTTGAGCCTGGGTCACTACTCACTAGTATCTTTTATTTTAATTTTTACTTTTTTATTATTTTTGTTGAGGTACCGGCGCCAGGGATTGAATCCGGGACCTTTTATATGGGAAGCTGGTGCTCAACCACTGTGCCACATCTGTTCCCCACTAGTATCTTTTGTTAATTGACTAATAAGCTGTGACTTCTCTTTGAAACCATTAATGAATTCCAGGATTATTATTCCAGATAATAGCATTTAAATGAGGCAAATTAAATAACATCATAAAGATAGATCTCTCATAAGATAGTTGAAATGGGAAGTAACAAAATGATTTTGTTCAAAATATTGCTCCAGGATAAGAACTACTGCTTCTAGTTCCCTTATTTATTTTAGATAAAGTCAATTTAATTGTCACAATGACCTCAATAAATTAGTATAATTTATATATCTGTCAATGATTTCCCTCAGAATATAAAATATAAATCTTGATCCCCCTTCTCTCTGATAAAATCATACTCAACATTGTTTCTCATTCATTAAGAATTCATATCACTCTAAAATGTTTCCTCATTTTAGAATGTTTCAAAGTATTACTATTTCTGATATGAATCCTATTTACTAAAGTAATTTAGAGCCTAATAAATATCGTCTTGCCCATTCTTATCTAAGGAGATAACAATTTAAAACATTTGATTATAATTAATGGCCATTGATTTGGAAAGCCTGGGTCTTCTGTTCTAGTCTTGTCACCAGTAGGATAGTGGAGGCCTTCTCTTTGTCAGTTTCATTGACTTGTCTAGTCAATGACAAGACTGGTGCTTCAAAGCAAACAATTCTCTACTTCTTCTATTAAACCACCTGTCTTTATTATATCTCACAACTGGAGGCCTCTATGGAAGGCAGATTGCCTGGAAAATATGAGAACATTTTATGGCATAGTTGAAATTCAGTAAAAGTCTTGGCCACTTGCAGAGAAGTTGCCAAAATGATAGATTACTCTTTTTTGTGAAAAGTTGGCTGGTTAGTGGTTTGAATTACTTTTATTTAAATTCTATTATTTTTCATTAAAATTTTACCATGAAAAATTATATAATGTATAATTATATAATTTAACTGTTTCAATATTATACTACTATTAAAATAATACAAGAATATGTGGTTCCTAATGGAACCCCTTAAGTTTTGCAATTGTGCTGTCAGAATGTCCTCAGGGTATAATATATTTAGATACAGAAAAAATTTGGATTGAGTCCATTTAAATCAAAATAAATGAAGTTGGATTTAGTATATGTGTCTCTTCTCTTTGCTTTATCCCTGTTTGCCTGAAAATTGGAGCAAAAAAAAATTTAAAACTTCCAAAGGGAAGGAAAACTTACTTGACAATAAGAATATTGACTATTCAGGCAGCTTTCCAGTCTTTACTTAGAGATGAGGAGTCATTGTCCTAGGCAACATTACAGGTACAAGGGTGACTAAAACATGATCCCTAGCATTATAATATTAGAAGCCAAATGGGGAGATAGTGATATGCAAATAGAACTATAATAAAAGATGATCTGTTAGAAATATTATTTGATAGGTATAAACCAAAAACAATGAGTGTTAAGAAAAAGGCAGAGAAGGTGAAGTTAAAAAAAAAAACCTCAAAATAGTGACTACAAGTATATTTGATGGGGATGATAGACAATGTCAGACTCAAACATATTATTAAGATCTTAAAGTTAAAAGAGATCTTTGCTACTTACTCCTACTCTCTCCACACACCAACTCAACACCACGATCCTAACCACCATTAGCTTTTTAGACTCTTCTAAGGAGAGTTTGCAGAAACTTTGCTGTGGTAGCACAGTTACCTCAAGTCCCTGACTCAAAATCTTTTGGAATCTACCATGACTGTTCTCTTCACCACCACCGACCAGCATAGTCAGTCCTATTTATTATTTATGCACATTTCTTCCAAACAGTACTTGAGATGAACTGCATTGTTCATTGTCACTTTCAATTGATTTTTCCTTTTAATCTATACTATACAATTCTCTAGATTAATTATTTGAAGCTGGGAGTTTAGCATAAGTTTAAACTTTGTTCACCAGGAAGGTTTAGATCTAATTCAGTATTCTCTGGACGGATTCAGTGATAAATCATAGAGATCAGAAAGGGTCAATGGTCTTGGTACAGCATGCCATTCATCACTTGTATTTGTTCCTTTACCAGCCTTTCACAGTCCGTTGACTGAGTCCTGAAAAGGGATAGTGGTTCATGTAAACAATGGCTAGCACTGTTTCCATTTAAACTTCTGGCAGATACTTAGTGCATAACACACACTAATACTTGTACTTTGTTTCACATTTAACTTATTATACTTATACAGCTAATAGGCAAAACTTCAAAATTTATTTTTTTCTTAAAAGATTAAACCCTGGCTACAAGATTAATTTCATCTTAATAATTTAAATGACAATTGTATACTTATATGACTGCCTCGTTGAAACACTTCACACATCTAAATTAATAAACAGACAAATAGAATGATTATACATTATATTAATATGCTTATATTAGAATGCTTATATCAATGCAATTGATTTTTTATTTATTTTCTCTTAACTTATTGTATACTTTCTTAGAGCTACAACAATTCTTATTTTTACCAGCCAATACCCTTTTTAGACTGAAAATAAAATAGGATAACATCATATTAACATAGTTTAAAAGGTTTGGATTTTCAAACAGTTATTGGTCAGGGCATTTTAATTAGTTGCATCTTATAAAGCAATTGAAACTTAGGCTGTTGATTGCTAGGCTTATCCATTTTTGTTGACAAGGGTAGTTGTTATTTCTATGGATTCTAAGTCTACACTTTTTATATATGAACTAAATGAATGAGGGGAAGAGTTTCAGGAGAAGTCAGGGGACCAAAAGTATAGGGAGGATTTTTAGCAAAGGAATGCTATGACATGATTTATTCTTTTAAAAGATTTATCCTGGATGTTGTATGGAGAAGAAAGGGAGATGATACTTTACTTTTAAAAAAGTGTGAGTTAGTAGCAGAGGGATAAAAAAGGATTGGTAGGCTGAAAACACATAAGCCCAGACAGACTGACCTGTAGGAAGATTTTCCAAGTTTTAAAATAAAACAGATTTGAGGGTAGCCACTGTTTTATTTGTAAGAAAAAGAAGGTGAGCTAGAACTGATGTTTGATGTAATTATGAATGGAATGACCTTTTGCCATTCTTCAATAATTTTCTATAAATATTTAACCTGCTTTTCAAATATTTTTGCTTTCTGACTGGTATTCCATAATGTGATTCCTTGCCAACTCAAGCTACAGGCATTTTTGAACATTTGGAACTTGGAGGTAATTGGCAAGAGATTGAAATACTTCATTGCTAGACAAATATTTTAGAAGACAATTTTAAATCATTTGTACACATAAGTTCTATTTTCACTTTTATAATATAAATAAAATTCTTAAAATTTAAATGCCATGCCATTTTCTGTTGTCTGTAATAGAAATAGGTAATGAATACTTGGTTGTTTCTGTTACTAACATAAATAGATTATAACAAACTATGTCAATAGTAAATTTATTTCAAGTTTTGTTATTACTTTTACTGTGGCAGTGTCAAATGGTAAGAAAATTTGAGCATAAAATCCAATCAGGATTAACTGGTTGACCAAAGAATGTTTTCACAAGAGATAAGATGGGGGGGGGGGGGAGTAAAAGTAAGTCAGAAGACCCTCAAGTGTATAGCCTGCATTCTACCAAATTATTTTGAGAATATTTTTAAAATTTTTAGGAAAGAAACTTCTAATGCACAAAATCATAAGAAGACCTTTCTAATTTCTGATGCTTCCATTTTACATCTCCCTTACTTAAATTCCCTTCACCAGAGGTAGCTTTTGTCAACAATTTACTAGGACTCCTTTAAGTTCCCTTTTTGTACATTTACATAAACATGTATGCTCACATATCTTTACTTTACATAAATTATGCCACACTGTGTAGTGATCTGTGACAAATTCCTTTATGTTAATAGGTCTTTCAAGTTTCTTCATGCCAGCTAGTGAAAACAGTTATGGCCATGTACAGTTGCATATTATGGCACCCATTCTGATTGGTCCTTGCCCACCAGGCATTCCTTCTCTGTAGTTTGTGCCTATGCTGTACCAGTTGCTAAAATTTTAGAATATCGTTAAACTACTTCAACTTTTTAATGAAAAACTAGATTGTGGCTCACTTCTTAAATAATTACAAGTATTTATAGTTTGTCTTTCTAGTTTGTTAATATATTTGGAATTTAAAATATGGAGTGATGTATGAGTCTAACCTTATTTTGCTAAAGATCTTTGGCCAATATTTTTTAATACTCCATAATTTGAAATGTAATTTTTTTTATATATAATAGATTCCCAAATAAATTTGGGTCTGCCTCTGCACTTACCACTTGATCAATTTATTTGTTCCAATACCGAAAGCAACTTAATAACTTTTTAAAATTAATCACTAGTTGATATGTTGTAGAGAAAATAGCTATGAATTGTCAGACTTTAAAACATTTTTTCTAGTCTGTTCTTATTTATTCCTCCAAATACATTATAGAATATACTTGTCCATTAAAATGAAATCCTGCTGATGATTTGATTAGAACTGAAATTTCACTTCCAGACTCTAAATCATATTACCCAGCTACAGTGGCCTTTCATTCTCATAAGATCTGCTATTTTTCTATATATGCTTTCAAATTCTTCTTTGTGCTCACCCAGTGTCATCTTAATATCCTTAATCTCTTTAGCCATCTCATTGAATTTATTAAGGATATGTTTGAACACTTATGGTTAGTTGTCTCAACTCCTTTATGTCATTTGGAGGCTTATCTTTATTCCTTTCACTGGGCTATGTTTTCCTGTTTCTTTGTATGGATTGTAGTTTTTTGTTGGTGTCTTGCCATCTGGCTTACTAGGTGTATTTATTTGGGTCACAGTTTCTCTCTTTAGTTTAGGGCTTTCTTGCCCTTTCTCCCTTGCTGGTTGTCTAGGGGGGCTGAAGATGTAGTTGGTGCTGTAAGCTGTGGCATCTGAAGCTGCCTGTGTTACCCCAGGAACCAGTGAAGCTTCTGCCACCGTTTTCCTCTGCCAGGCATACAGACAGAGCTACAGCCACATGTAATAATTCAAGCCATGCAGGCAAAGACCACTGTAGTTGTCTGGAAAGACTGATGAAGCTTCACACTCCTTCCTCCCTTGCCTGGTGGGGATTGGAGCTGCAGTGTAGGCAGCAAAGTAAACTATGTCAATCAAAACTGACTGCTACTGACCTAGTAGACTAACGTAGCTCTGGTCTCCCTCCTCCATCAGGGGTGGGGATGGACCCTCTGGAGTACCCAAAAATCTAATCTGTGTGGACCAAAAGTACCTGCAGTTGCCCTTAAAGGCTGAGGAAACACAATTTCCCTTCTGCCTTATCCTATTGGGGTGCAGGGATGGAGCTACAGGTGTCCAAGTACCCAGTCCGTATAGGCTGGAAGTGCCTGCAGTTGCCTAGAGAGCCTGAAGAAATACCAGCTCCCTCCTATCCTATGGGGAGGCAGGGATGGAATTGAAGGGGCTCAACAAACCAGTCCGTGCAGGCCGAAAGCACCTGTAGTTGCCCAGAGAGGCTAAGGAAACACAGCTTCCCTCCTATCCTATCGAGGAGTAGGGATGACACTACAGGTGTCCAAGTATCCAGTCTATGGGCTAAATGTGCCCGCAGTTGCCCAAAGAGGCTGAGGAAACACCCCCCCCCTCCTATCCTATGGGGGGGGATGGAATCAAAGGTGCTTAAGAAACCAGTCTGTGTGGGATTAATGCACCTGCAGATAGCCAGGGAGGTTGGGGAAACACTGCCCCCCACTTGTCCTTTTGGGGATGATGGTTGAGCCATGGATGCCTAACAGTCCAGTTTGTGTAGGCCAGAAGTGCCTGCAGTTGCCCAGAGAGGCTGAAAAAACACCAGTCCCCCTCCTATCCTATGTGGAGGTGTGTGTGGAGGGCGAGAATGGGATCATAGATGCTCAACAAACCAGTGCACGTGGACCAAAAGCATTTGCAGTTGCTCAGAGAGGCCCAGGAAACACCGCTTCCCTCTTATTCTTTTGAGGGTGGGGATGGTGCCCCAGGTGTCTGACTATCCTGTCTATGCTGACTGAAAGCATCTACAGTTGCCCAGAGAGGCTGGTGCAGGTCCCAACAGCTTCTTCCCTGCCAGGGCTGGGGCCTACGTTGCAATCTGATCTGGGTGGAAAGGAGCTAGTTGCTACCATAACTGTGATTCTCAACCAGCCCCGCTTCCCTTCATGCCATGGGCGGAGTTAAAATGGCAGCTAACTGCCTCTTTCCAACTTGGACAGGTTCAAACTTTAGCTCTTCTTAGGAGTATACTTTAGCCAGCCAAATTTACTCATCAGTAGCTGAAGTCAGTGGCCAACCATCTTTCTTCCCTGTTTGTGGGAAATAGAGCTTCCAACTCCAACCACAGAATAGCTCCCGAGGCAGCTTGTGCTGCCAGTGGAGGATGGGCACTGGCCCCTGCGGCAGGGAGTGTTCTACTCATGAATCTTCACTGCAGATGGGCAGTCTCCTCCTTCCATTCTTTCAATGACATTGCAGGATGCTCTTCTGGTCTCCTGGGCCCCCCAAATAGGTGCCTTAGATAGCTCTGGGTGATTACTCACTGCCCAGTAGGACAAGCTGTCTCTTGGAGTGCCTTACTCTTCTATCATCTTGTTTGTTTCTCCCAAGTCTATATTCTTAATTCTACTATATTACATATAAAATAAAACACTAAAAAGATACTTGAAAGTTAAATCTGCGAGGAATGAAGTTAGTGATTGCTTCTCCCTTACTTCTTTTTTCTCCCTGGGGAGAAATTAAGAGTACACAAGTATACTCTTCTGATACAGTGATCCATAATCATTGCAAGGCCATGAAAAGTCCAAACTGAGACACCATCAGAGATGCTTTCTGACCAAAGTCAGCTACTGTTGATCCTGTATATAGTTTGCTTTTTGACAAATTAACTTAGCTCTATTTACTTAGTGTTTTCTCTGTCTTCTCCATAACCCTCTTCAATCATATTGGCTATTCCTGCAAAAGGGAAAAAGGAAATCTGAAAATGAACTTTTATTCCTATTCCTGTTTAGTAGTTTATATTTCATGTTCATAGGTTTATTTTTACTTGGGGACTGCAGGATGGGTGGGACTTCCTGTTTATAATCAAGCTACAAAGACACTGTGAGATATATCATTTATTTGGCAAGTGGGGATATTTAACTATTCTAGGGAAATGTAGGAAAAGGCAACACATATTCCTGAATGCAGATAACAAAATACCTGTTTATGAGACTATTCTATAATGGATTGTTGGTTTTGTTATTTCATAATCATATTAACTGATTAGAGCTGAATGTTTATTTTTTTTAATACAGAGATGTATGTGGTGTTTATTTGCCTTTATTTTCCTATGTAATTATTATTGCTAGTCACAGTGATTGTCACAGTGATTATAGGCATACTTCTTAAAGCATCTCTGTTATTGCAGTTGCTTCTCTTTTGAGCCTTGAGAAGAATAAGAACTTATTAAAAGTGGAGTAAATCCATATTTTCAAAATATTAACATTATTTATAGATAATTTCATTTAGATTTTTTTATTTTTGAAAGGAAAAAGAATTGAAGTAGTAACTCTTTTACCAAAGCTATATTATTCACTCCCTCTTCAAAAATAAAATAGAAAACTGGCACATCCAGCCCACTGCTTGAATACAGGGTATTCAAAAAACTTAGATCACTTTTCCTTTCCAAGTATTGATCTTATTTCCCATTTAATCTAAGCAGACATTCCCCTTTCATGTCTGTGATTTGTCTTATATTTGAAAGTTGATGATCTTTTAAAATTTAAAATTTTGAGAATTACTTTGTGACCTCAAATCACTTAACTTTTCAGAATCCCACTTTCCTCATTGTAAAGTGGGAACAATAAAACATCTCACAGGGTTATTGTGATGATCAAACATGATAAAATATATGATACTTTATGGAATGCACTATAAAATGGCAGCTGTTATGTCGATGTACTTGTCATAAGTAAATTACACTTTAAAAAGTTACTTTAATTATTTTAAAATTAAGAGTTAATATCTTTATCTTTTCAGTCAGCATGCCAGCAGTTTTTCCATATCCTGCTGTAGTTCAGCAAATCATTGATGTCATTTTTATTTCAAATAAGACCATTAAAATGATTGATTTGCATAGATTGGTATATTAGTCAGCCAAAGGGGTGCTGATGCAAAATACCAGAAATTGGTTGGTCTTTATAAAGGGTATTTATTTGGGGTAGAAGTCCACAGTTACCAGGCCATAAAGCATAAGTTTCTTCCCTCACCAAAGTCCATTGCCACTTGTTGGAGCAAGACAGCTGCCAACGTTTGCCAGGATTTAGGCTTCTTGGGTTCCTCTCTTTCTGGGGCTGTGTTTCTCTCTGGGCTTAGCTCCTCTGTTTCCTCCACATGGCCAGCTGTAGACTATGAGGCTCTCTAGGCTTTGCTTCTCTCCACAAGGCCAGCTGTGAACTCTCAGGCAAATGGCTCGTCTGTCTCTATCCCGGGGCCTTCTCTCCTTCCTCACCAGAACTCCAACATCAAAACTGCTCCAACACTGTTCTTTGCCATACCTTTTATATTTGATTCCCCCACCCACCAAGGGGTGGGGCTCAACACCCTACTGATGTGGCCCAGTTAACGCCCTAATCATAACTTAATTATCCCCAGATTAGCAGACCAGTTTACAAGCATGATCCAATATCTATTTTTGGAATTCATAATTATATCAAACTGCCAAACTGCTACAATTGGTAATGAATTTAAAAAGCAAATGAATTTTATCTAAATTAATTTTCCATTCCATATTAATTTTTTTTCTTGATAATTTTTTTCTTAGTCGTATGGTACCATTAAATTTTATATTGCCCCTATTTTCCACATAAGAGAATTGATGAAATTCCTTTTGGGCAAAACATGTTAATGATACAGCCATGCTGTTCATCAAATTGAATTTCTCAAGAGGCACTGGAAAATTGATGAATGCATGGAAAAATGTATGACATCCTGGAATATACATATTGTAAAAGAAGACACTTTTGGAACTTTACATAAAAGTGTATCACTTGGGAACTTGATATTCATCATTAATTAACTGGAGCCTGTTAAGTAAGGGATTGGGGGGCAGAGCGCAAGTGAGTAACACCTAAGGGGACTCAAGACAAGAAGTAGATCTACTTGAAAAAGTAAAAGGTGTTTGGCTATAACACCTATAATAGGTCAGCATTAAAGATTTAAAGAAAGCACTGCATATAGAAAGATATGCATGTGTACCTATATCTATAATTTTCTCTGTATGTGTATATATATACACACATGTACAGCTATGTATATGTACATGCATATGTAGGTATTATATAGTAAGCATATGTATTTATGTATACATATAACTATTTCCATGTAGGCCCCAAATCATTATTCTCAGTTTTACTACTCATTTCCTACAAATGTTCTCTCCATGGAATGACTCTGTTTTTATGGAGAATGAAATCTCAGGGATACTAAACCATTATCATTGAGGAAAGAGAGCATGGCCAGGGTAGAATGTGAAGGTAAAATAGAATGCATTCTCACTCTACCATTAGAAGGGCAGTTAGAAAGGCAAGCTACCCTTTTTATGCAACTAATTCTTGGAGCACTAAGCCTTTCTATCAACCACATTCACACCTTTGAGATACTTATTTGAAACAAATATGGATACATAGGGAATGGAGGTTTTGATTGCATTTGAGGCAGTGGGGAGAGGATTGATCAGGTGCATAGGTCCTGGGAGACAGCACAGCAAACTTGAATGTCATGTAGAATTCCAAACCAAACATCTGGAAGGTAGTGAGGATGAGTGAAACAGGAAGTGCAGAGGAAACACTTAATTCTGTAGTTGTGTGCTTCTTTACTCCACCACTTAGTTTCTCAAGAGATTTTTTATTACTTCCCTATTATATGAAGACATTATACTGAAGGGACACCACCTTTCAGCATCTTCCAAGTACAGTAAGAAAAAGAAGACATGCTTATTACCACAGTACCAGGTAGAAGGTTATAAATGCTATTCAAATATATCACTTCAACTTGCTAGTTTTAGAGGTGGGAGGGACTACTTTTCCTATCAGGAGATGGAAAGGATTGGTGGAGAAGGTATATTTGGAACTAAGGTATTAAGAATAAACAGTATTTGGGCCATGAAAAAATATGTAAAAAGGATTTAAGGGAAGAGAAAAAAGAAGAGAGGCAAGAAAATTACATACTGGAGAAGCAAAAGTAACGCCTTTGACTGTAGTAAATAAGCTAAATGAAAGTAAATAGTGGTACTAGAGGTTCCAAATCTAGGTTGAAAACTAATTTGGAAGAACTTGAATATTAAAATAGAGTAGTTTGGGTTTTATTAGTTTCTTAGGAAACTAAGAGCCATTGAAGAAGTTCTGCACAAGGCAGTGCAGTGATGTGATACTTTAGAAAATATATCCTGTGGAGGCTGGATTGTATAAAATAAAAATTGGAAGTAAAGGACAAGGTAAAATTCAAACTAATTGATTTAGTTACTTATTTGCAGATTTTCAAAAAGAAATGCATATATTTATTTATCAAGACTTACTTTAGCAGATAAGAAAAAGGACATTAGAAACTATGATTCTGCATCCGTGATGAAGTAACAAGTGTCAGTTAGCAAGCTGGGAATTATACACCAACCCAAGCCATTTATTGACAGTAGTAGTAATAAACAACAAATATTTCTACAGCATTTATTATGTGCCAAGCATTGTTCTAGACCAGGGGTTCTTAACCTTTTATGTTCCACAGACCACTTTGTCAGTCAGCTGAAAACCATGGACCCTTTACTAAGTCCACACTATACTGTGTCTTATTTAATAATATATCACACCTGCACCAACATGTCCTCACAAGAATAATGGTTTTTTGAATTTCAATTCAAGCTCACGGACCCCTTGTTAAGAACTCCTTTTCTAGGCACATAACTAATATATTAGCTAAATCAATTCTCAAAGCAACCCTATGAAGTAATAGTATTGTTATCCCTATTGTACTGATGAGAAAATAAAGTTACAAAGAGATTAAGAAACTTTCGCAAAGTCATGCTTCTAGTAAATTTTAAACCCGTGATTTTGATTTAGGCAATCTAGAACCAGAATCAGTGTTCTTAATCTCTCTCCAGAGCTGTGTTTCAGATTTACTTTCAAAATGTGGCTAGAACCTTAGAAGTATGTTAAATATGAAAATTTGTTTATTTAAAACATGGCTGCTTTCTACTACTGAATAAAAAGGAAACATAAGTCCACAGTGAAATCTGCCAAGGTGGGTGTGGGGCAAGTTGCTACAATGGTGCCTCCTGGGAACACAGGTTCAGGGCACAACAGAAACTTTCAGCAAATGATCCCTTTGTTACTTTCACAGTATGAAGAGTCCAGAAAGGGCAGTTTTCTTTGTCACTTACACAGCAAAAGGAATAGAAAAAAGCAGGAGAAGTCCTGTCACAGCTGGTCTCCTGGGTGGTTAAAAACTGCTTCAGGTCAGGGTCAGCAGATAGTGGCTCTTCACACCCCATTTTGCACGGGAGAAGAGACAAATCTATGGTGTCTGAGTGTGGTTTTTATCCACCTCCTGAGAGAGGAAGCCCTGCCACTGAGAATGTAGATTAGCATCAGGGACTGTTTATTCTAGGTTTCTGGGTTTAAGATCTGGCTGGCCCTTTTCATTAGACTTAATTCTCTCCCAGGAAAGCTGGAGGATATCCACTTAGCATGTGCTTGTAACTTCCCCAGAAAAAGTGGTGGGGATAGTGAGGTCTGGATGATTGCTTTGAAAGGTATCTGATTTTCCTAACAGTCCAGAGGAAGGATGATGAACATTCCTTGTTTCTTTTTTATATATAATGTTAATAGAATAATTTATTCAAAAGAATAGTGGATAAACTGTTGTTACATTATTTCTTAAGTATTAAAAGGTTTAAAGCATGTGTTAGAGTTCCTTCATGTAAAGAAAATATGCAGATATACCATGTATTCATAAAATAAAGTTGCTACATTCTATTATATGAACTTTTGTTCCCATGATAAGATGTGGGAGCCACAGTAGCTGGGTTTGATTCCAGGTTCTGTTACTTATTAGGTTTTTTTTTTTTTTTTTTTTTTTTTAGACACCTCACCTTCTCTCCAATATTCCACTCAGCAGCTGCTCAAATTTTCTCTCACCACCTTTCTTCTGGGGAGGACCCTGTGAGGTACCCATCACTCAGATTCCCCTTCAGGAATGAAAGACTTACTTGCACAGCTGCTGGAAGCACTGCCAGCAAAGACAAGTTGATAGTCCCTTTCTGTGGTTGACTTGGCTTAAGAGACCCTCCTTCCCAATGTCATGTCTTCTTCCCAGGATGGCTGACATCCAAAGACCTCTCAGCTAGAGCTGCGAAGGTGTAACTATGACTTCATCACCTCAGCTCAGCCAGCTCAGATGTCTCCTTCCAGCTTCAGAATTCCCCAGGAGATTGACTGAGACCAACCTTTGAAGCTCAACCTTTGCTCAGTCTTTTATTTTCTTCCACAGGTGTGAATCCTGAGAGCACTCACTACTAAACCTCTGGCACACTAATCTCAGTTTAAAGGTCTGCTTTTAGGAGAATCCAACCTGTGACAGCTTCCTAGAAACCCCTATAAGATTTCTCAGGCTCACTCCCCACACCTTCTTTCATTCAGCTCTCCCAGTTGTATTAGTCAGGGTTCTCTATGGAAAAAGAACTGACAGGAGATATCTGCAAATATATGAGATTTTATAAAATTGTCTCATATGACCAGGGGGATGCACCAGTCCAAATTCCATATGGTTGCAAGCCAGGGGCTCTACTGAAGGCCTTTCTTGAGTTCTCCAAGAGACTCTGGCTGTCTGAATTAGAGATGGGAATTCTCTCTCTAAATGTTGAAATCACTTCTCCTTTTAAGGCCTTCAACTGAAAGAGACATTACTCATTGCTGATGACAATCTCCTCGGTTGACTATAAATGTAATCAGCAATCTATGCAATCAACTCATTGGTGATTAAAGTCTATGGAATGCTCTTGTATTACAATTAATCCAGTGCTTGCTTGACCAAACAACTGAGTACCATTACCTGGCCTAGTTGACACATTAGCCTAACCATCACAGTTCACCCCTTGTCAACTTGGTAGCCATACATACTTTAAACCATACTTAATCTCTAAATATAATAACATACATATATACATGAACACATATGTTTCCTGCCTAAATATAGTCAATTGTCTTCATACCACTGGAAACACTAAATCTCTCCAGAATAGGGTGCAAGTCCTTGGGTAATATTCACTCTTAAATCTGACATTCTTAAATACTACAACATGAGACTAATACAACTTATGTCATATGATAAGGAGAAAAATAGGGAAGAAAACAAAGATATTTGTTTTATATACATATACAAACATGCAGAACAAAACAAGGAAGAAATATTCATGACCATTTTAGTCCTTGTTTCCATAACTGGTCATGCGGTCGAAGTTCATATTTATCAATACCTTCTTCCAATACCCATTCCATGTTCCCTTTACCCTCAGCTGGCTTTGGTTATTTGTCTGGAGTGGAGGGGAAAGGTGACAGAAACCTTCATTCCTGAATATTCTGGGCCATTGTCAGTCCTGCCTGGATTGAGTTGCTGCAATGCTCCATTGACTTTAATCACAGGGCATGGTAATACTAAGAGATGCCCTAGGGGACCTCCTATATTCCAGGCAAACTCCGCTTTACCTCCATTGTGTAGGCACAGTCCTATTTCCCAATGATAGTCAGAATCAATCAGTCTAGCCAGTAGAGTAATCCTCCTCTTTGCCTGTTTATTCAAAGGCATGAGGAACCCAAAATGACAGTCTTAACTTCCAGTACAATAGAATCATTGTATTCTCTGGTGGAAGCACTCCTGCTTTAGGAACTAAGACCTATAGACCATCAGAGCTTAAGGTTGCAGGGACAGGAAACAAAAATTTTCCTAGTGAATCACTAGGGCTTATAGTAGTGCCTCTTCCATTTCCACACCTTGATTCCCGGACCCATAAATCCTGGCTGTGGGAGAAACAGCATCATAGAGTGGATGCTGATTTAGAACATACACAGCCTCCTGGAGAACATTTGCCCTGCAGGGTATAGCCACCTAGTTCATGTCATAATTTAGTCTTAAAAAGGCCATTCCAGAATCCTATCAATCCAACTGCTTCAGGATGAGGAAAATGGTAAAACCAGTGAATTCCATAAGCATGTGGCCAATCCCACATAGCATTTACCTTGAAGTGGTTCCTTGATCAGAAGCAATGCTGTGAGGAATACCATGGTGGTGGATAAGTCATTCAGGAAGTCCACAGATAGTAGTTTTGGAAGAAGGATTGCATACAGGGAAGGCAAACCCATATCTGGAATATGTGTCTATTCTAGTTAGAATAAATTGCTGTTCCTTCCATGACTGAAGTGGTCCAATGTAATCAATCTGCCATGAGGTACCAGGCTGATCACCTCGGGGAATGGTGCCATATCAGAGGCTGAGTGAGGGTCTCTGCTGCTGACAGATTGGTCACTCAGCTGTGGCTGTAGTCAGGTTGGCCTTGGTGAGGGGAAGTCCATGTAGCTGAGCCCATGCATAACCTCCATCCCTACCACTATGGCCACTTTGTTCATAAGCCCATTGGGCAATGACAGGAGCGGCTGGGGAAAGAGGCTGACTGCTATCCACAGAATGAGTCCTCTTATCCACTTGATTATTAAAATCTTTCTCTGCTATAGCATTCATGTGGGACACAAATATTGTCATGATTTTTGCCCACTCAGAAATGTCTGTCTCTTCCTCAGACCTCTTTGTCACCAATTTTCCAGTCATGTTCTTTCCAAGCCTCTGACCATCCAGTGAAACCATTGACAACAGCCCATGAATATCGTGCAGAACCATCTGTAAATCAAACCTGATTTTTTCTTCCTCAGTCAACTGATTGTAAGGAATTTCCCAAGAGGCCAAAGCTGTGGTCTGGAAAAGAAGGTAATGTGGCAGGAGTAGTGACCATGGGCATTTGGTCCACTTCTTCATGTAACTTGTGCTTTCAGAACCCACTCAAGCCCTACCTCATATATACCACTTCCACTTTATTATGGAGTGTTGCTGTGCACACCCAACCTTATGGTTAGGTGGGACAGACAATAACCAGCTCATGATAAGTAACTTGGGTCTCATGGTAACTTGATGGCCCATGGTTAAGCATTCAGTCTCTACTAAGGCCCAGTAGCAGGACAAAAGCTGTTTCTCAAAAAGAGAGTAGTTATCTGCAGAGGATGGCAGGGCTTTGCTCCAAAATCCTAAGAATCTGCATTGTGATTCCCCTACAGGGGCCTGTCAAAGGCACCAGACAGCATCTCTATTTGTCACCTCACACCCTAGACTGTCAGTGACCTCTTGATTATCGGAAACAGAGTCATTAGTGCTCTTGAATTTAATCAGAGTAGAGAGCCAATTGAAAAAATCCCAGAACCACTTCAGAAATCCCATTTTTAAGACTGTTTCTCAAGAACCACTTAGGCTAACCATCATACCACCTTTCCAATCTTTCCTTTTTTTTTTTGTTTTTCCTTGGACATCTCCTTGCCCTTGCTATACAAAACAGTTATGTTTTCTTGGCAGCTTACTATCCTACTTTGTCTCCTTTCTTCCTGATTAATGTTAAAAAGGGTAAAAAAAAAAACAGAGCAGTCTTCTTCACACATAAATACACACACACACTAACTCCTTTGAAGCTGGGTGAAGGGGAAATATTGAGAATACTTATACTTTAATGCACAGCATGTAAATATCATTTACCACATCAAAGCCAGAAACATCTGTAAACACCCTTTTCCTCAAACTCTGACAATAAGAGATATTTTGTAGAATCATTCACAAAGTGCATTGGCTTCGGCAAGCAGCAAACAAAATATCTCTAATAATTCTACCACTTTACAAATTTATATAGCAAAATAGGGCAAACACACACACAAATACCATTGGTTAACTCTTTGTGTTTGAGTTAGAAAGTGTTTGAACTCTTTAGCCTGATTTGTGAATTACTGAGAAGCTTTGCTATGGATATTAAGTCTGCTAAAAAGAAGCGATAAGGTCACATGAGAGAGCATGGGATACAGAAAAGAATCCAGACCATGATGACAAAAGAAAATGAAAAACAGTACAAGGATGGAAACACTATGAAAGCCAATCTCCATTAAAAGGTTTACTCTAGTAAGTGCAAATAGGACTAGAGAAAAGGATAAACCACATTTTTATTAGTCTTTTTATGTGTATCATTATTTTTTTTAGTAATAGTACATTGCTCATACCTTAGGTTCAGTTTAGATTATTCTACATGTTTTGATTTTTCTAAAAGAAATTTTGAGTTAGAATCTTTTGGAAAGGCTGAATAATAGTATTGCGTCATAAAAGTTAACTACTCCAGGAGGATATAGCTTACTCTGTCATCACTGTCTTGGTTCTTGGCATTTGCAGAGCAGCAAACAGCGTTCCTAGAGAGCGGTGCCTGCTTCTCTTCAATTGAGCTAGTCATTAACTCTATTTAAAGGCAGTGTAAAATCTACCTAAAATTTGTAGCCCTTCTTATCTCAGTTACCCTGAAACTTAGTTATCAATGTCACTGCTTTGAGGTCCTTTGATTATTTGTATAGTTCCTTTTGATATGGGTCCTTTTCAAATAGAGAACTCTCATTTAATGTTCCATTGTGTAATGGGATTATTTGTTTTATGTATTTTCTTATCTGTGAATAGTTATACATGACAACATTTCAGAAACTGGGATTTATGGCCTGCAGGAGATTCACAGGTGTTTTCTCCAGAGGTCTACATTTCTTGTATTTTAAGAAATAGGTTGTGCTGCATGTTCCAAAAATTTTAAAAGTTGATCACACTTCCATTGAAAGCCTATTAAATATCCTGATGTGTCAATTTTAATTAAATCTCAAAATGAAACTATGTGCACTCCACAGGAATCTTTTTATTAAGTAACTGTATAACAGATCATATTTTAAAAGAAAATACATATTATTGAATTTACCATTTTCATTTTCAGTCCTGCCTCAATAATGCAGGTTTTGAAATGTCATCACAGTTTTGCACATTGATATAAAATGAGATGAACATAATAGTTAAAATAAGAGTTCATGGAATCTACGAAATCATGCAAGGATGTTTGTTATTCCTTGAAATTGCAAACAGGTTTTTTTAAAAGATGAAACTTGGAATATATTCTGAATGCAGTGCTTTTTTTATAGAGGGACAGAGACACCTAATTATGTGATTTGTCATTCATTTTACCAGGTGTACATCTGCTTGTGACTGAAAAATGTTTTTTCTGCTTGGTAAAACTGTAAATTATTAATAGTAATTATGAATCACAATAATTTGACTTGTACATATTAATAAGGCAAAAAGATGACATTACAGAATAACTGTAGGAGGAAGCCTGGAAGTCACATTTTCTGGTACTATTAAACATAAGGCACTATGAAAGGAACAGAATTTGCAATAAGACATAAGTGTCTAAGGTGCCATTTAAATGGTTTTGTTATTAAAATACAAAAATCCCATGAAAAAATGATGCATTCACAATTCAATGCATAGCAAGAGAGAAATTGGAGAGAAAATGTTCTCAATTTAATGTTTCTTCAAAAAATGATGGTCATTTAGAGCAGAGATATTAAACTAGTGATCAGAAGCTGACTGTGGTCACAAATGTGGTTTATTTGGGCAGAAGGAAGTTTTAATTTCTAGAACATTTTAAAATTTGCATGTCTTTTGTGGTAGAATGAAAATAACGGTCACAACATTTGCAGTTTCTTGTATCACGAGTTGAAGTCTACTTGCTTTAGCCAATGCGTTATTAACAAACATAAGGCAAGATGTGGGTGGGGTACCTGCTCACTCTTGCTGCTTTTGGAATCCAGCTGGGATTAATCTATTACGTAGTGAAGAAAACTAATCCAGCTGCCCCTTTGCTCCAGCAAACAGCCATACTTAAGTATGAGGTTATCTAGTAACTACCAGTTCCCAGCTAACCTGCCAAAAGACTGTAGCTTCGTGAGTAAGCCCAGAAAACACCAGCAGAACCAACCAGCTGAGTCCAGAGCACACTGACAACCCCCAGAATCATTTATTAAAATAATTTCTGTTTATCCCACTAAGTTTTGGAGTCCTTTGTTATATAACAATAGCTATGGCATGCCTTCTCTCAGTTAATTCTAATTCTCACCATCTCATCTTGTATTACATCACATAGATTCCCACATTAATATTATCTAGTTGGCTCCTGAAGGCATTTAAGTTCTGGGCCTCTGTTCTAACTCACAGAAAATCTCTTCTTTAAAGAATGAAACTTTGGATACATATTATGTGTTCATGAATATAATGAAACATCGGATGTCCAAATATGAATAAGACTACTCAATGAATTTCTGACAGGAAAGATAATTCTGCATGCAATTAGTATGTGGCTGGCATCATATGCCTAAGGGTACAAAGGCAGTCACCGCAGATTGTAAATTTCATCTCCCCATCTATGATTTCAGCCAAGCTGTCCAACCTTTTTCTATGGTTCTCTATATTTCATACCCAAAGCATTCCATGGTACACAAAAATGTATTTACAAAATAATCTTTAAGTCTTTGAAGTCAGATTATAGGGAAGTCAGATGATGCTTTGATGCTGGATACCACCCTCACTGGCAGAGGCACTTGTGAGAGAACTTCGTAAACCCTGCCCTGCTATCTCTAATGAAGCCTGAGGTTAGCACTCTCTAGGTCAGTGCCTGAAGAATGGCTACTGTGTCCCAGCCCAATAACCATTCCCACAAATTCAAGAAGCCCTGGCTGCTTCTGTGTTCTCCTCCAGTATAAAGTGGAGGAGAACTCCAGGAAAAGTTCACTCCAGTCCCCAAGTGTTGTGCAAGGCAACTTTCTCAAAATCGCTGGACATTCTTAGGAGAGAAAGGAAGACTCAAACCACCTGCTTCTGCTGATGCCAGCGTCAACTTAGTTGTGTTGTGCCGTGAGCTACTGCTGAAGTGAGGATAATGCCAGGTAGGGAGACGTGAGGTAAGGAAAACAGATCTTGCCAGGTGTCATTCATAGCTGTGTTGAAACACTAGAATTTTCACGGACCAAGTGATTGACTCCTTAAACCAGGGGTTTTTAACAAGGGGTCAATGAGCTTCAATTTAAATTCAAAAAAGCATTTTTCTTGTGGGGGTGTGTTGGTGTGGGTGTGATATATTTATTAAATAATTCACAGTATAGTGTGGACTTAGTAAGGGGTCCACAGTTTTCTCCTGACTGGTAAAGGGGTCTGTGGAACAAAAAAGGTTAAGAACCCCTGCCTTAAATCTTCTCATGCTTGACTCAACCATTGTCGCAATTCCTGCTATGTACCCTCTATCATTTCTTTCATAACATTGTGGTTTCTTATATATAAATGGGGATTTTTCTCTTCCTCTGGTATTTAATAGTAAAACAATCCAGAGTCCCCAGGTGTTACAGTTATTTTAGTCACTCCCCAGCCTCACTCACACATCCACATCCACACACTTCTGATATACACAGTACTCAAGAACAGTTTCATTCCTTCACTTTCTTCTTTATACATTACCTTGAATTTTTTGTTTTTTAAAAACTTTTTATAGTAGTAACATATATGAAACTCTAAATTTCCCAGGATATACTACAGCATGGATGAACCTTGAAGACATCATATTGCATGAAGTAAGCCAGACACACAAAAATATTGATTAATTTTACTTATGTAATATACCTAGACTAACCAAATTTGTAGAGACAGATTATACATTACTTTTAATGCTATATATTCTATTAAAAGAACAGATGGATAAGCATGAGTTCTCCCAACTTCTTACAAGGTTGAGAATAAGACATCTTTTGATATTTGGACCATCATTCAGTGTACTGATATAGACTGCCGCCTAATTGAATTCACTCACAAACTTTAATATCCATTCCTTTAAACTTTCCACTGTGGTAGACCATGGACAGACTTACTTTGCTTAATTGTATTCAATCCTTGTACTAGAAGAGACAACTAACTGCATGTGTCCACTAATGGACATCATTAGTTACTTGCAATAGTATATGTACTCTGTGAAACTCTGACTTGTTATAAAAGATGTTGATGTGTCATTTTGGCACTAATAGTGTAGCAAGAAATAGAACACATAATTAAAGGCAACTTGGAAGACATACAGGTAATTAAAGTATTGGAAGATAAAAGGCTTTGTGTAACCTATAAAAATCTCACCTTGGATGGGCAAAACACTATTACTATCATCAGTTGTGTGAGGAAATTCAAGATTTTTGCTGAGTTTCTGGGATCAATTTTTGGTAGAAGAAGCCAGAAGTAAAAATATGAGAAGTCCATTTTGAAGCCAAATTTAAAGATATCAATAGTAGGAGGGGGCATTCTAGAAACCATAATTCTATTCTAAGATAATTGTATACTTAGTAGCAGTCTTTTTGGGGGGAAGGTGAGGTGGGGTAAAGGGGACTCTGTAGAGGTGGAGGGGAACCTAGAAAAGATGATTCATTTTTGAATGCGATTTTAATAGATACATGATATTTCTTCACAAGATTGTCCTATACTTATGTTAAGTAATCTATTATTATTTGACCTTTGGAAAGCTTCATTGAAACCTCTTAGAACAGCACATCCAATAATTTCTTTGAAATAAAGTCCTCAAAGTGGAATTACTCATTTGAGTCACGAGTTTTCAAGACTCTACATGAACATATTTCCTTTTTAAAAATAATTTACATGAGGTTGCCTGTTTTACAACACAATCACCAACTTTTGAACTTTTACTTTATTTTTTTTATTGTTAATTTTTGTATCACTGTCTTCTTCTCACAATAAGAATTCCAATCCCTACTTCATGATTTTTTTTTTTAAATTGACTTCAAATTCTTCAAGGGCAGAGATTGTGGTATTTGTTGTAGAAGAATATTTTTTTTGTCTTCCCCAGCACCAAGCATATAATGGACTCAACAAATACTTTTGAGTGCTATATTAACACCAGTTACTTGAAAAATATAATAGAGAAGTTATAGGTTTACAGGAAAATCATGCAAAAATGCAATTCCTTTATAGCCCCCCTCACAGAAAGAGTTTTCCCTATTATTAGACTTTGTTTTAGAGTTGTACCTATGTTAGAATTGATGAAACAATATTATTATAATATACCATTAACTTCAGTCCATATTTTACATTAGAGTTTACTGTGTCATACAGTCCTGTGTGTTTTTTTTAAATGTATTCCAGGAAAATATATACAACCTAAAATTTCCCCTCTTAACCACAAATGTATAATTCAAAGATGTAAATTACATTCACAAAGTTGTGCTGCCATTACCAAAACTTTTCCATCACCCCAAACAGAAACTCTGCACCAAGTAAACATTAACTCCCCATTCCTTACCTGCATCCCTATCCCTGGAAACCTGTATTATAGCTTTTGACTCTATGTATTTGCTTATACCAATTACTTCATACCAATGAGTTCATACAATATTTGACCTTTTGTACCTGGCTTATTTCATGCCACATGTCTTCAAGGATCTCCATTTTGTAGCATATATCATAGTTGCATTCTTTTTATGGTTGAATAATACTCCACTGCATACATATGCAACATTTTGTTTATCCATTCATCTGTTGATGGGCACCTGGGTTGCTTTCCTCTTTGGGCAATTGTGAATAATGCCACTATGAACATAACTGTATAAATATCTGTTTGAGTCCTTGCTTTCAACTGATTTGGGTATATACCTGAGGTGGAAATGCTAGGGAATATGGTTATTCTACATGTAAATTTCTGAGGAACTGACAAAATATTTTCCACAGGGTGCACCATTTTACATTCCCACCAGTAATGGATGAGTGTTCCTATTTCTCTCTATTCTCTCCAACATTTATTTTCTGTGTTTTAAACAGTGGCAATTCTAGAGGGTATGAAAATTGCATTGTAGTTAGATTTGCATTTCCCTAATGGCTAATGATGTTGAACATCTTTTCATGGTCTTATTGGCCATTTGGATTTATTCTTTAAGAAATGTCTATTCAAGTATTTTGCCCATTTTTTAATTGGAATGTTTGTCTTTTTGTTTTTGAGTTCAGGGATTTCCTTATAAGCACTTATTGGACATGTGATTCCCAAATATTTTCCTTCATTGTGTAGGTTGTCATTTTATTTTCATGATAAAGTCCTTGGATGCACAAAACCTTTTAAATTTGGTGAAGTGCCATTTAGTTATTTAGTTGCTGCTGTTGTTTTTGGAGTAGAGTCTAAGAAACCATTGCCTAACACAAGGTCCAGAAGATATTTCCCTATGTTTCCTTTTAGGTGTTTTATAGATCTGGTAATTATATTTAGCTCTTTGATGCATTTGAGTTAAAATTTTTTTTGTATATGGTGTGAGGTAGGGGCCTGCTTCATTCTTTTGCATATGTATATCCAATTTGGATATATGTATATCCAAAAGACTATTTTTTCCTATTGAGTAGACTTGGTATCCTTGTCAAACAATCATTTTACCATAGATGTGAGGGTCTATTTCTGAATTCTCAATTTGATTCCATTAGCTTATAAGTATGTCCTTATGCCAGTACCTCGCTATTTTGATAATTGTAGCTTTGTAGTAAGTTTTAAAGTCAGTAAGAATAGGTCCTCCAAATTTCTGTTTTGAGATGGCTTTGGATATTTTGGGCCCCTTGCCCTTCCACATTAATTTAATAATTGGCTTTTCCCTTTCTACAAAGAAGGCTGTTGGAATTTTGATTGGGATTGCATTGAACCTGTCAATTGCTTTAGATAGAATTGACATCTTAATATTTATTATTCCAATCCATGGACATACAATGTCCTTCAATTTATTTAGGTCTTCTTTGATTTCTTTTAACAATGTTTTTGTTTTCCATGTACAAGTCCTTTATATCCTTGGTTAAATTTATTTGTAGATATTTGATTCTTCTGGTTGACATTATACATAGAATTTTTTTCTTGACTTCCCCTTCTGATTGCTCAATACTAGTTTATGGAAACACTATTGAATTTTATATGTTGATATTTTATACCCCACCTTTCATCTAATTCATTTTTTAGTTGCAGTAATTTGGTTGTGTGTTTTTACAGATTTTCTATGGATAAGGATCATAGTATCTGCTGCAAAAAGGGAATGCTTTACTTCTTTTCTCATTTAGATGTCTTTAATTTCTTTTTTAGCCTAATTGCTTTGGCTAGAACTTCCAATAAATGGTTAAATAACAGTATTGACAGTGTGCATCCTTGTCTTGTTCCTGAACATACAGGGAAAGCTTTCAGTCTTTCATGATGAACATATTGTGAAAATTTGAGGCTTTTTGTGGACTCCAGAAAAGATCATGTTCTTGGAGTTGATCCATTCCTGCAGGTGTGGGACTCTTTGATTAAATTGAGTTCAGTTGGGGGGCCTTTGATTGGATTGCTACAATGAGGCATGATGCGGAGTAGGTCTTGGTCCTCTTGCTGGAGTCCTTTACAAAAGGAGGAATGAAAGCAGAGACACACAGAGAAAAAGCGAGAGAGACAGAGAAATCCCAAGGGACTGTAGAAGAGGAGGCTGGGAGGAGAGGAGAGAGACTAGCCATATGCCTGATTGCCCACAGCTGAGCTCTGGGAAGAACAAAGCCTGGAGGAGGAGACAGAGACCCAGAACTGCTGCCACTGTGTCTTGCCACACAGCAGGTGTCCAGGATTGCCAGCAGCCAACTTTCTTTGAGACAACATCTCTGATGATGCTTTGATTTGAACATTTTCACAGACTCAGAACTGCAAGCTTTTAACTTAACAAATTCCCGCTATAAAAGCCAACCCATTTCTTGTATATTGCTCCCACCAGCTTTTAGCAAACTAAGACATAAATGTTAGCTGTGGGTTTTTCATATATGCCCTCTATCATTTGAAGGGAATTTCCTTCAATTCCTGGTTTTCTTAATGTTTTTATCAGGAAGTTGTGCTGGATTTTGTCAAATGCCTTTTCTGCATCAATTGAGATGCTCAAGTGGATTTTCAATTCATTCTATTAATGTGGTGTATTATATTGATTGATTTTCTTATGCTAAACCACCCTTAGCATCTGTAGGATAAATCCCACTTGATCATGTGTACACTTCTTTTATGTGTTGTTGGAATCAGTTTACTAGTATTTTGTTGAGTTTTGCACCTATATCCATAAGGGATATTGGTCTGTAATTTTCTTTTCTTGTGATATCTTTATCTGGCTCTGGTATTAGGGTAATGGCCTCATGAAATGTTGGAAAGTACTCCCTCCTCTTCAGTTTTTTGGAAAAGTTTGAGCAGGTCTGGTGTTCATTTTTCTTGGAATATTTGGTGAAATTCACTAGTGAAACCATTTAGTCCTGGGCTTTTCTTGTTAGGAGAATTTTGATGTCTGATTCAGTCTCTCTACTTGGTATTGGTCTGTTGAGATGTTCAATTTCTCCTTGAGTTAATGTCTGAATTTTGGTATTTCTAGGAATTTGTCCATTTTGTCTAGGTTTTCTAATTTGTTGGCATACAATTGTTCATAGTATCCTCTTATAATGATTTTTATTTCTGTGGGGTGTATAGTAATTTCTCCCCTTTCATTTCTGATTTTAGTTACTTGTGTTCTCTTTATTTCTCATTCATTCTAGTTAAGGTATTTCAATTGTACTGGTCTTTTCAAAAAATCAACTTTTTGTTTTGTTGATCATTTCTATTGATTTTATTCTCCATTTCATTTATTTCCTCTTGTATTAGTCAGCCAAAGGGTTGCTGATGCAAAATACCAGAAATCCGTTGGCTTTTATAAAGGGTATTTATTTGGGGTAGAAGCTTACAGTTACCAGTCCATAAAGCATAAGTTACTTCCCTCACCAAAGTCTATTGCCACATGTTGGGGCATGATGGTTGCCAACATCTGCCAAGAGTTCAGGCTTCTTGGGTTCCTCTCTTTCTGGGGTTCCATTTCTTTTTGGGCTCAGCTGCTGTGCTCTCTCCACAAGGCCAGCTGTAGACTATCAGGCAAATGGCTCTATCTCACTCTCTTCCCACTTCAACCGCCCCCCCCCCAGGCTTCTGCCATGTCTAAGGAACCACCTCTATTCTTCTGTGTTCTTCTCCTGTGTGTTCACTTCCTGGGTTCCAGCTCAAAACTCAGCATCAGACTCCAACTCACTCCTCTGCTCTACCATGTAGTTTTATCTGTGAGTCCCCACCCACCAAGGTGGTGGGGACTCAACATCCTACTGACCCAATCAAAGCCCTAATCATAATTTAATCATGCCCAGGTACAGACTGGTTTACAAACATAATCCAATATCTATTTTTGGAATTCATAAACATTGCCAAACTGCCACACCTCTCTAATCTTTATTTCTTTCCTTCTGCTTGCTTTAGATTTAGTTTGCTCTTCTTTGTCTAGATCCTCCAATTGTGAGGTTCTTTCTCAGATTTGAGATTTCTTCTTTTTTAATGCAAGCATTTAAAGCCATAAATTTTCCTCTCAGCACTGCCTTTGCTGCAACCCATAAATATTTGTATATTGTGTTTTTGTTTCCATTCACCTGAAGATAATTTCCTAATTTCCTTTGTGATTTTTTTCTTTGACTTATTGGAATGTAGTGTGTAATTTCCACATATTTGTGAATTTTCCAGTTCTCTCCATTATTGATTTCTAGCTCCATTCCCTTGTGGTTAGAGAAGATACATTGTATGATTTCAATGTTTTCAAATGTATTGAGACCTGTTTTGGGATCTAAGATATGGTTCATCCTAGAGAATAACCCACAGGAACTAGAGAACAGTGTGCATTCTGCTGTTGCTGGGTTAATTATTATATAATTGTCCGTTGGGTCTGTTTGGTTTATAGTATCATTAAAGTCTTCTGTGTATTGATTGATCATCTGTCTCAATGTTCTAGTCATTATTAAAAAATGGTGTATTGAAGTCTCTTGCTACTAATGCATAAAGTTATATAAAGATTTGTATATCCAAAGCCATAGATTTATCATTGTTTTATGCATTTGCATTTTAGAACCTGTAGGAAGTAAGAAGTGGAGTTACATACCAAAAGATACAATACAGCATTTATAAATACCCATATGGTTACCTTTACCAAAGGTCTTTATCTCCTTATGCTGCTTCAAGCCACTGTCTACTGTCCTTTCCTCGAAATCTTACTGACTGCCTCATAAAGAAGGTCTAATGGTGAGGAACTCCCTCAACTTTTGTTTATCTGGGAATGTCTTAATCTTGCCCTCATTTTTGAAAGATATCTCATCAGATATAAAATTCTTGGTAGACAATTGTTTTTTTAAGTATTTTTTAATATTTGTTCCCACTGTTTTCTTGCCTCCGTGCTTTCTGATGAGAAATCAGCACTTAATCATATTGGGGCTCCCTTGTACATAACATGTTATTTTTGTCTTGTGACTTTCAGAACTGTCTTTGTCTCTGGCATTCAACAGTTTGATCACCATATGTCTGTACTTGGTTCTCTTTGAGTTTATATTGTTGGGGGTTTGTTGGGATTCTTGAACGTGTATATCCATATCTTTTGTTAAATTTGGGGTGTTTTCTGATATTATTTCAAATATTCCTTCTGCCCCTTTGTCTTTTTCTTCTTCTTCTAGGACCCCCATAATGTGTAAATTGGTATTGTTGATGGTGTCCCACAGTTCTCTTCATCTCTGTTCATGTTTTATTTTTCATTCTTGTTCCTTCTACTCCTCTGCCTGAATCATTTCAATTGTTCTGCCTTTGAGTTCACTGAGTTTTTCTTCTGTCAGATATGATCTGCTCTTAAAATCCTCTAGAGCATTTTTCATTTCAGTTATTGTGATCTTCAACTCCAGTATTTCTGTTTGCTTCCTTTTTAAAAATTTCTATCTCTTTATTATGATTCTCATATTGTTCAATCATCATTTTCTTGCTAGCCTTTAGTTTAGTTTATTTTTTTGTTTTTGCTGTATTTTACTTGCTCTCCTTGAGCATATTGAAAACCATTTTTTTTTTTCTGGTATGTCCAAAGTCTGAAATTCTTAATTGATGATTTCTGAATTTTATCCTGTTCCTGTAGATGGGCCATCATTTCCTGTTTCTTGTTTTGTTTTGTCATCTTTTGTTTCACATTGTACATTTAATATTTTAGTGTGTGAGTTTTAAGATTTAATCCCTGGGTTTTCTGTTTTTTACATTTGTAGCCAACAAATAATATGACAGAGATTTCCTTGAGTGCCAGGAGTTAACAAAAACAAACAAACCCAAGCATAAACCACTTTTCCCAGGCATTGAAAATTAGCTCTTCATTGGCTCATGTTCTCCTTTAGAATATGGCCCTCATATCAAGAAGAGTCAGCCATACGTGAGAGCAAAGTGCAGGTCCTCTTTGTCTTTTCTGTGCCTGTATCTTGTCCTGGGGTTGCATCCACTTGTAGCCTTAGAAATTCCCCCATTTATAGGAACCCAAGTATTCCCTCTACCCCCTATGAAGTAGACTTCTCCTCCTTCTATGTGTATCTGTTAAAGTCAGTAATCGTTTGCCCTAGGTAACTTTGATTAATTGTTCCTTGTACTGCTTTAGTTATCCATAAGCTACTTCTGTCTACAGGGCAAGTTTTGGGAGGGTATACCAGAAATAACTATCCTGGTTCAGTTTTTCAGGCTGTTACCCATTAGACTGGCACTTACACACAGACACTTACACCCACTATGTGCCACTATGCACATACTGACACTTACACCCAGTATGTGCTTAGAAGTTATTCTGCTCACTTTACAATAGGGATAAAGACCCTCAATGGGACCACAGGCTGGCCATACCCCATACTAGCGAGGGTTGGAGTAATGGTCAGCAAAGGCGTCATGAACTACTCCCACCATTTAAAAAGTTATGTTTTCTTGATGCAATACTCACCTATTACTACAACCCTTTAACTTTATTCCAGAGTATTGAAGAAGATGGCTTTGCTGGTTTTTGCTAGTTGTTCAAAGATTCTGTGGGAGAACAATACCCTGGAGCATTTTATGCAGCCATCTTGGTCATCTAGAAAGTAATAGCAATTACTTTTAATGCTAATTTGTAATTTGGTGACTAATTAGTTTAGATATCATCTTATGGAAACTTAACCTAAATATTTAAAAGAATTAGTATCTTCAAGGGAGTTCCAGAAATTGTGCTTCTACAGCTCTCAGACCAACTGTTTCCTAAAGGTATTGTTTTAAAAAATGCTATGCTCTTTATTCTCTCCATTTCAAATTACCATCTTCCTATACTATCAGTTTTCAATTCCTGTTCCTATGATTACCTGTATGCTTCCCATTTTAAAGATATCTCTGTGTTTAATGTGGAAACCAAATACCTCATCCTTAAAGAGAAGTAACTGGTCGTAGTAAAATTGCTCCTTTCAAAGATTCTCACTTTAACTATTTTGCCTTGATAAATACTCCAAAATCAAATTTTGGTTTAGACCAAAAAACAAGGTACTCATTTCAGATGTGATTAAACAATTCTTTGAGAATATACTTTGCTGTTCAAACAGCACAGTCTTATATTGAGTTATCTGGAAATTGAATTAATGGAGTTAATATACCTTTGAGATTTGTCAATAATGCAGGGGGGTGAAGTATAAATTAGGCTAGCCTCTTGGCATTTCAGTGCATACAAGCCTATCGAGAAACCTGACCATACTGATTTAATACTCTTACCATAAAATCGCACCAAAATGCACGTGAAATATACAAGTAAACCATCTTTATTAGTCAGCCAAAGGGGTACTGATGCAAAATTATCAGAACTCTGTTGGCTATTATAAAGGGTATTTATTTAGGGTAGAAGCTTGTAGTCACAAGACCCTACAGTGTCCAATTCAAGGAACCATAAGAGGTACTTTCTTACTCAAAGTCATTTGCCATGTGTTGAAGCAAGATGGTGGGTGATGTCTGCGAGGGTTCAGCCTTTCTTCTTCCTCTTAAGGCTCCATGGTCCCAGTTTCTTCTGATCTCAGCCGTAGGCTGGTGTAAGGGTTGTCTCTCTCCCTGGGGCTCAGTTCTTTCTGGGCTCAGCTGTAGACTATCAGGCTCATCTCTCTTCCCGAGGCCTCTGCCATGTCTAATGAGCTATCTCTCTTCCTGTGCCTTGTCTTTTTCTGTGTGCCTACTTCTGTGTGAGAGTCTGTTTTATCAGCCCACCAAGGGGGCTGGGACTCAAAGCTGAGTTGTACTCTAATGACTTGGTTGACTTAATCTTAAAAGAATATAATCAGATGTCCCAGCTGAATCTAATACAAATCAAAGAGTTATCATGCCAAGAGGAACAGACCAGTTTATAAACATAATCTATATATTTTTTTGGAATTCATAAATAATATCAAACTGCCACACCATCGTTCAACAGATCTGCTTCTTATACAATTTTTAAAAGGTTTAAATCTTCTCTTAGTATTTCAAAGATGCGCAAAACACCAAAAATATAATTAGGCCTGAAATTTTCAAAAGTTAGTTAAAACTATTTATTTTATAACCTTTGCATGAAAATGTTTAAAATTAGTTTCCTACTGCTAAGGGAGAAATCTTGACTTAAATCCTAATAATCAGATTATTTTTATGGTATAACTATGTAAAGGTATAGACAATTCACAAAGGTATAGGCAATACAATTCATATATCATGTCTTTATAGAGAATAAAGCACCAATTTTGTTTTATGAAATTTAGAAACTTAAATTGTTTAGTGTCTAGCCACATCAATGGTATATTACAAATACTTAAAAATAACTGATCAAATGTCTAGTTATTGTTCATCTAAAATTTTTTTGAATTAAAGTGACATTATTTCTCAGTTTAAATTATTTTTATGATTACAAATATAAATTTTAGTAGTTTAATTGAATTGTGAGTTAATATACATATGCGTGTGTGCATCAAATATTTATATGAAACAAAGGGGAAATGTGTTTTATTAACAGTATTCCACTTATTATGACAAAGTTATGTAGTTGTTCATATACAACCTACTACCCTGAGATTTATTTCACATTAGCTTACTTTTATTTTATTTAGTTAAATTAGTATCTAACAGAATTTATTAATTCTATTGATTTTGTTTTTAAATTATTTTGAATAATTAATGCTCTGAGCTATGTTAAATGTAACTAAATGATAAACATGATAATAGAAGAAATTAATATGCTTTTTATGTTACATATAGAACCACAGGTGCCTAATAAATATGTATTAATAGTTATGGAAACATGATCTCCTGAAGTATTGAGTTGTTTTACTGAAAAAAAAAAAAAAAAAAAAAAAAAACCTGACTATGCCAGGATATAACAGTTTGTAGTTATCAGAATACTTGAAGTGAAATGTAGAAAGTGTATCAGTTGAAACTGCCTACATAATTGAATATTCAAATTAAAACATGCATTGTTTTCTAAATACTTTAGTGGCATTTTAGTTCTGCTAAACACTGTAATTTTTGCCTATTATCTATGGTAATCATTGGTAGTTTTCCCACTCTTGCCTCACTTCAGTCTTTGATCAGCACAATATAAGCCAAATTTTATGTCATTAAAAGAAAAGTTGAATACTTAGTAAAGTTAATAATTGGCAAATTAAATTGCTTTTGTAAAGTAAGATGGTATCCTTATCTGTCAAGGATGGTTAAGTATTATTTAACAAAATACAATAAAAGAGAATAAATAATATTTCATTAACCTATAATAATGTAATCTTTTAGACAGTAAAATAAAAAATACTAGTAAAATCATAAGATTATTATTACATTTAATTCTGGTTTAGTAGTTATTCTTTAGAGAAAAATTCTGTATTATAGTTCTGAATACTTTGTTCTAGGATTGTTTACTATTTTTAAAGAATGAATTCCTTAGACTTTTTGTTTGCAGTTTCCTTGAGAGTGCTTGCATATATAAAGGATACAATTAAGGAAAAATTCTTTTTAAGAAAAAAAATCGCTATTCAAAAGGTATCTCAACTCCTACATGTCTTTAGTCTAAGAATAAACCATAAAATCTTGCTGTCTGGAGACTTTTCTATCTGTTTCCATGGCTTTGTAACTCTCTTGAAAGGCAGCGTCCTTTCTTCTCTCTTTGATAGAAGTACTGAAGGTATGATATTACATTGTAATGCTTCACTCAAACCCCGGCAGCATAAATTCAAAGAAGTTATGGTTTGGCCACTTTATGCTCACAAGCTCTAAAATCAGCCACACAGGGACTATTAATGAGAAATGAAACCACTCAAAACTCAGTGAGTGTATCCCATATATGTATGAGTCACATTTATTAATTATTTTAATTTGAATATATCATTTGGCAGAAAACGGCCCTGGAAACACACACAGATTTAGTGTAAGGAAAAAAAACCTCAGTGGGACCTGTATTAGTCAGCCAAAGGGGTGCTGATGCAAAATACCAGAAATCAGTTGGTCTTTATAAAGGGAATTTTTTGGGGGTAGAAGTCCACATTTACCAGGCCATAAAGTGTAAGTTTCTTCCCTTACCAAAGTCCACTGGCATGTGTTGGAGCAAGACAGCTGCCGATGTTTGCCAAGATTCAGGCTTCTTGGGTTCCTCTCTTTCCGGGCCTGCGTTTCTTTCTAGGCTTAGCACCTCTGTTTCCTCCACAAGGTCAGCTGTAGACTATGAGGCTTTCTAGGCTTTGCTTCTCTACACAAGGCCAGCTGTGAACTCTCAGGCGAATGGCTCGTCTCTATCCCGGGGCGTTCTCTGTCTTTTGCCTTACCTTTTATATTTGATTCCCCCACCCGCCAAGGGGCGGGGCTCAATGCCCTACTGATGTGGCCCAGTTAATGTCCTAATCATAACTTAATCATGCCCAGATTAGCATACCAGTTTACAAGCATGATCCAATATCTATTTTTGGAATTCATTACATTAAACTGCCAGACTGCAACACTCCACCCTCTGAATTCCAAAAACACATTAAAATATTCAAAAAACCTTAAATCAGTAACAATGCAAGTACAAAATCATATCATAATCATTTTAAAGTAATACAGTTCATCTTGAGGCAAAGTCATGTCTGCTATAGACCCATGAAACTTATAAAACAATTTATCAACTTCCAATACACAAATAGAAAAGCAAAGAATAACCATTTTCATTACCATAAAGAGAAATTGGGAGGTTAAACATGGGTCATGGGTCCTCTACAGTTTAGTAAACCTGCAGGGTATCCTCCATTTGATTTCAAAGTCTGAGACTCATTCTTAAGACGATGGTTTCTTCTCCTTGGGGCCACATGGTTTTCCACCCTTTCCACGGGCTTGCCCAACAACCACTTTCTTGGTTCCACCCTCATGAAGCATCTGGGTGTCAACCAAGCTCTGGACCTCACCCTCCAAGAGTGTTGGGGTGATTGCCACACCTTACCCAATCTTTGGGTTAGAGTCTTAGGCCCCTGTGGCAGTTTGATGTAATTATGAATTCCAAAAATATAATTGAATCATGCTTGTAAACTGATCTGTTAATCTGGGCATGATTAGGTTAGGATTAGGGTGTTGAGCCCCACCCCTTGGTGGGTGGGGAATCGAATATAAAAGGCAAGGCAAAAGACAGTTGAAGCCGTTTTTTGAGAAGAAGTTTTGATGTTGGGAAGAAGGCCCCAGGAAAAGAAGCAAGCCGTTTGCCTGATCGTCTACAGCTAACCTTGTGGAGGAAACAGGAGCTAAGCTGGGAGAGAAACGCAGTCCCGGGAAGAGAGGAACCCCAGAAGCCTGAACCATGACAAACGCCGGCAGCTGTCTTGCTCTAACACGTGGCAATGGACTGTGGTGAGAGAAGAAACTTAATGCTTTATGGCCTAGTCTCTGTGGACTTCTACCCCAAATAAATACCCTTTATAAAGACCAACCCATTTTTGGCATACAGGTTCAACCCTCTCAGAGCAATGGGTTGACCACCTGGCCTTCTCTAACCCATGGCGGACAGAAGCACCTCTCTCATACCTATGGGGGGGCTGATCTTAACATTCCTAATCTTTGAGGAATGTGTTCCACCCTCCCTGCACCTTGAGGCAGCAAAACTCTTCCTGAACATAGGGTGGGAATATCCACCCTCTTCAAGTGCTGGGGCAAACACACCCTCTCTGTACACATGGGTGTCCTTTCTTGGTCCAAGGTGATGTCTTAGTTCCAGATCTCAGCTTCCCTGGTTTTCTTCTTAAAGCTGTTTCTCCTTCCATCTGTCCTTTCCATTTCCTTTTTTGTCCAAGTGAACAGTGGTTTTGTTCATACAGTGCTCTCAAAAACTTTGTTGGTTTAGCATGCAGGAAGCAGGGGTCCAAGCCATCAGACAGTAAGACTTTCCACAAGTCTTTCCGAGATAACTGCATCTTCAATTCTGATTTACAAGTTCCAGGTTTGGCTAAGTCTTCAAATGGGGCACTTTCATCTGGGAACTTGATTTCCAGAAACTTGGAAGTTCCGGAATCAATATCTGTTTTCTTTGTGCCCAAAGTTCAGTCCTTATAGTAAAACACTAGATGAGTGAAATACACTAAGCTGCAAGGAGAAGCCAAGCCACATTCTCCGAGTTTACCTTGGAAAGTTCTTCAGCTAAATGCTCAGGTTCACCATTTCCAAATTCTGTCTTCCATATAATACCAGGAATTAATCTTGCTAAGTTCTCTGCAATTTCAAAACATGGATCACCTTTCCCCCAGTTTCCAATAATAGTTTCATCATTTACTTCTAAAGAAATCATAGAAAGTCTCTTTAACATCCGTATTACTATCAACAGTCTCTTCAAAGTGATCTAGGCCTTTTCCATCAAGTATTTCACAATTCCTCAAAAATATACCCCTTACCCATTTATAAAACCATTCCAACATTTTTTTTTTAATTTATCTTTATTGTGGGTAAAAATCAAAATTCTCACAATATATACAAACATTTGCAAAATGATATATAAATATATATGCATATATGTGTATTTGCTTACAGAAATGTTATTTATATAGATATATACATATATTTTAAGAGGTGCTTAGATTACCCAAATTATTACATGGAACCCACTGGGATTCCCATGTTGCCCACTTCCCACACCTCCCACCACATCCCACACAAACATCTCCCACAAGTGTGGGCCACCACCCTCAATGAACTTACACATCCTGGAGCCTTGCCACCAACGATAGACCACAGTTCACACTGTAGACCACACTCTCTCCCACTCAGTTCTGAGTGCTGTATGCTGATTTAAAATGGCCTAAATCCGTTGCCACAACAGTACTCAGGACAACCTCCAAATCCCAAAGAAGCCCCTGTATTTCAACTGCTCATCCCCTCCCTACCCCAAAAGTGTCAAGTGGCCACTGGCTCCACCTCACTGTTATAATTTCTTGCATTACTAGAATCACCATATGTGAACATGAGAATACCATCAAGTCCACTGTAGTCCATAGTTCTTCCCCCAATCCTGAGGGGACTGGGATGGTGATGTCCACTCCAACTCCAAGTGAGAGAGGGCTTATATCCCATGGATATGGTGGGTGGGATGATCCTGCCTGCAGATGCAGGCCCTCTCCATTCCCTGGGATGGCCATTGCCCATCGTTGTCTCCTCACCAGGTGACTTGGATGAGTCCATTGAGCTGTAGGGTAGGAGTTGCAGCTCCACCGAGATTTCATGCACACCTGGCACATAGGTAGGCGGGAGGCTCCAGTCTCTGAAAGTATACCTAAGAACTCCACCATCACATATAGGTTTGAATAGAGGGGACTGGTGAACCATGTGCAGGGAGGACTTATTTGAATCTAATTCTGTCACTCTCAGGAGCACAGATTCCAAAATAGAACCCACTGATAAGGCATCAGTCTCTGAGGCTATCCTCCCTTATATAGGACCAGGGTGTCTCCGGAGCTCTCAGGAACCCCTCTGTGTGGGGTGATAGGCACTTAGATGTTCTATGAGCTCCTACTGAGGTGTGCGTAAGAGTTACCTCTGGGATGACCTCCCGACTCTCTTTGAAGTCTCTTAGCCACTTGAACTCATTTGTCTTTACCATTTCCCCCTTTTATTCAAGGTCTTTTTCCAGTGTTGCCATTTGGCACTTGGTATTAATCCCTTGTTGCCAGGGAGGCTCATCCCCGGGAGTCATGTCCCACGTTGGGGGGAAGGTAATGCAATCATATGCTGAGTTTGGCTTAGAGAGAGGCCACATTCGAGCAACAAGGAGGCTCTCAGGTGGCAACCCTTAGGCACCCCACAACTGCAGGCTAAGTCTCATTTACAAGAGCAAAGACTCACAAGGGTAGTCATCAATAAAAAAAAAAACACATCAGTGGGTCATCCTATTTTGAAAGACACTGTCCCTAAACTCAGAGGACTATTGCTGCTCCCTTGGAGACTGTGGCAGAGCTCTCCAGGCTAGGAATTAAGTTTCCCTCATTTATTGTGTGATTATCCACCCATCATGACCATGCCCCATCCCCTGATCCTTTGAATGATTTTGTATATCTTTCATGTATATTCGGATGAAACAATCCCCATGAAACCACCCCCTGACACCCCCCCCCAATAATCCCCCACAGTACCCATTGTAACCCTTCTGTGATCCAAATCCTCCATGAACATTTAGTCCATAAAATAATAAAATACACTTACTAGGAAAAAGAAACAAGTGTGATAAACTTACATGCAAGATACAAACATAAGGAAACTCAGGGGGAAAAAAAAAAAGGAAAAAAAAACAAACAAAGAACAAAACAAAATAAAATATAATTAGTGGATTGGGACAGTCAAAAAATGGGCAAAAAAGCAAAGGAGATGCCTTTAAAAAAAAAATATATATATATATATATACTTTTTTTTTCCCTTTCTCTTTTCTTTTTTTTTTTTTCCCCTTTTATCACTGTGTTATCGGATGTCTGGTGTGCCATGACACCTTCCTCCTCTCAATCTCCATTGTCTCCCAATTTTTCATTTGATTTTCAAAGAAGTTTTAGGTCACAGCAAAGTCACACACGGAGTGCCGGAGACTCCCAGATACCAAACCACCCCCCCTTCCCCACCCCATATTAACTCCCCCACTTTTTTTTTTTTGGTTATTAGCATTGTTATAACTGTTATACAGATAGCAAAATATAGCAACTAAACATTGTCAGTGATTTACAGTATAGTTTACAATTTAGATGATACAGTTTAATAATTTTGATGATATTTACCATGTCCTGTGTCCATTACTGTAAGGTAATGAAAAACCTTCCCCATGACCACTAAACAACCCATTAGATCTTGACTGTTCCCTTCTCCCCAGCGCCCCAGGGCCCGTGATACCCCCCTCTCCCAACCCATGGAATGTCAAGATTCACAGTTACATGCCCTGGGGATTTGAACCAGCCCTTCCTAATCCACCCACCCCCCAGTGCTGCACCACCAAACCCAGGAACACCACCACTCATCTGCCCCATCCCCCAACATGCAACCAAACTCTATCCCTTTACCATAGATTATGTCCATATGGGTGATGGCTCAAAGCCTGCTCTTCTCTTACTCTCCTTTGTTAACCTATCTTTCAGACAATGGTTCTCAGAGACTGCTCACTTTCCTCAGTTCAGATCAGTGAGGTCATATACTGTTCATCCTTCAGTGCCTGGCTTGCTTCACTCAACATAAGGTCTTCAAGATTCATCCACGTTATTCCATGTGTTAGCACTTTGTTCCTTCTTACAGCTGAGTAATATTCCATTGTATGTATGTACCACATTTTGCTTATCCATTCGTCTGTTGATGGGCACCGGGGCTGATTCCAACTTTTGGCAATGGTGAACAATGCCGCTATGAACATTGGTGTGCATATATCTGTTTGTATTTTTGTTTTCAGTTCTTCTGGGTATATACCCAGCAGTGGAATTGCTGGATCATATGGAAGATCTATTGCTAGTTTTCTGAGGAACTGCCAAACTGTCCTCCACAGTGGCTGGACCATACTGCAGTCCCACCAGCAGTGGATGAGGGCTCCTATTCCTCCACATCCTCTCCAACATTTAGTGTCTCCTGTTTTTTTAATAGCTGCCATTCTGATGGGTGTAAGATGGTATCTCATTGCAGTTTTGATTTGCATTTCCCTGATAGCAAGTGATGTTGAGCATTTTTTCATGTGCTTTTTAGCCATTTGTATTTCTTCCTTGGAGAAGTGTCTTTTCAGGTCACTTGCCCATTTTTTAAATGGGTTGTTTGTCCTTTTATTTTTGAGGTGTAGGATTTCTTTATACATGCAGGATATTAGGCTCCTATCAGATATATGGTTGCCGAATATTTTTTTCCATTGGGTAGGCTGCCTTTTTATTTTCATAATAACATCCTTTGAGGTGCAGAAGTTTTTAATTTTGATGAGATCCCATTTATCAATTTTTTCTCTTGCTGCTCATGCTTTGGCTGTGAAGTTCATGAAACCATTTGCGATTACAAGGTCCTGTAGATGCTTCCCTACATTATCTTCCAAGGTTTTTATGGTTTTGGCTCTTATATTTAGATCTTTGATCCATCTTGAGTTGATTTTTGTATAAGGTGTGAGATGGTATTCTTCTCTCATTCTTTTGGATATGGATATCCAGTTCTCCAAGCACCACTTGTTAAAGAGGCCACTCTCTCCCAACTGAGTGGGCTTCGTGGCCTTGTCAAATATCAGATGACTGTATATACGAGGATCTATATCAGAACTCTCAATCCGGTTCCATTGGTCAGTAGGTCTATCTTTGTGTGCCAATACCACGCAGTTTTGATCACTGTAGCTTTGTAGTATGTTTTAAAGTCAGGTAATGTGATACCTCCAACTTCATTTTTCTTTTTCAATATATCTTTGGCAATTTGGGGCCTCTTGCCTCTCCAAATATATTTTGTGGTTAGTTTTTCTAGTTCCTTAAAAAATATAGTGTTGACTTTTATTGGGATTGCATTAAATCTGTAGATTAGTTTGGGTAGGATAGACATTTTGATGATGTTTAGTCTTCCCATCCATGAACAGGGAATATTTTTCCATTTATTTAAGCCTTCTTTGATTTCCTTTAACAGTGTTGTGTAGTTTTCTGTATATAAGTCCTTTACATCTTTAGTTAAATTTATTCCTAGGTATTTGATTCTTTTATTTACTATTGTAAATGGTATTTTTTTCCTAATTTCCTCCTCAGTTTGCTGGTTATTGGTGTACAGAAATGCTACTGATTTTTGAGCATTGATCTTATAGCCTGCAACATTACTGAACTCCTTTATAAGTTCTAGAAGCCTTGTTGTCGATTTCTCAGGGCTTTCTATGTATAGGATCATGTCATCTGCAAATAATGAAATTTTTACTTCTTCTTTTCCAATCTGGATGCCTTTTATGTCCTTTTCTTGTCTCAGTGCTCGTGCAAGTACTTCTAAGACAATGTTAAATAGGAGTGGTGATAGTGGGCATCCTTGTCTTGTTCCCGATCTCAGAGGGAAGGCTTTTAGGATTTCACCATTGAAAATGATGTTAGCTTTGGGTTTTTCATATATACCCTTTATCATTTTCAGAAAGTTTCCATCTATTCCTATCTTTTGTAGTGTTTCTATGAGGAAAGAGTGCTGTATTTTGTCGAATGCTTTTTCTGCATCTATAGAAATGATCATGTGATTTTTTTCTTTCAGTTTGTTTATGTGGTGTATTACATTGATTGATTTTCTTATATTGAACCATCCTTGCATACCTGGGATGAAACCCACTTGGTCATGGTGAATAATCCTTTTGATATGTTGTTGAATGCGATTAGCAAGTATTTTGTTAAGGATTTTAGCATCTAGGTTCATTAGAGAAATTGGTCTGTAATTTTCCTTTCTTGTGGTATCTTTATTTGGTTTTGGTATTAGGGTAATGTTGGCATCATAGAATGAGTTAGGGAATATTCCTTCTACTTCTATTTTTTGGAAGAGCTTAAGTAGAATTGGTGTTAGCTCTTTCCGGAATGTTTGGTAGAATTCAGCTGTGAAGCCATCTGGTCCTGGACTCTTCTTAGTTGGGAGGTTTTTAATGACTGAGTCTATCTCTTTACTTGTAATTGGGCTGTTGAGTTCATCTATTTCTTCTTTCATCTATGTCGGCTGTTTGTGGGTTTCTAGAAACTTGTCCATTTCCTCTAAATTGTCATTCTTGTTGGCATATAATTTTTCAAAGTATCCTCTTATGATACTCTTTATTTCTGTGGGGTCAGTAGTGATATCACATTGCTCATTCCTTATTTTATGTATTTGCATCTGTTCTCTCTTTTTCTTTGTTAGTCTGGCTAAGGGTTTGTCAATTTTGTTGATATTCTCGAAGAACCAGCTTTTGGTTTTGTTTATTGTTTCCAGTGCTTTCTTATTCTCTATTTCATTTAGTTCTGCTCTAATCTTGGTTTCTACTTCCTTTAGGTTTAGTTTGTTGTTGTTTTTCCAATTCCTCCAAGTGTGCAGTTAGGTCTTCAATTTTAGCTCTTTCTTCTTTTTTAATATATGAATTTATAGCTATGAACTTCCCTCTCATGACTGCTTTCACTGCATCCCATAGGTTTTGATATGTTGTGTTGTCATTTTCATTAGTTTCAAGGTAGTTACTGATTTCTTTTGAAATTTCCTCTTTGACCCACTGTTTGTCTAAGAGTGTGTGGTTTAACTTCCATATCCTTGTGCCTAACCTGTTTCTCTGGCCCTTAGTGATTTCCAACTTCATTCCATTGTGGTCAGAGAAATTACTTTGTATAATCTCAATCTTTCTGAATTCATTGAGTGTTCTTTTGTGGCCTAGCATGTGGTCTATTTTGGAGTATGTTCCATGTGCACTCGAGAAGAATGTAAATCCCGCTGTATTTGGGTGTAGTGTTCTGTATATGTCTACTAAGTCCAAATCTTCTAATGTATTGTTGAGTGTCTTAGTTTCTTTACTGATTCTCTGCCTAGATGTTCTGTCTAATGATGATAGTGGTGTGTTGAAGTCCCCTGCTATAATTGTAGAGGAATTTATTTCTCCTCTTAGTTTTTCCAGAGTTTGCCACACGTATTTTGAGGCACCTCGATTAGGTGCATAAATGTTGATGATTGTTCTCTCTTCTTGAGAGATTACTCCTTTTACTAATATGTAGTGTCCATCTTTGTCTCTTACAATAGTTTTGCATTTAAAGTCTATTTTGTCTGATATTAGAATAGCTACTCCTGCCCTTTTTTGGCTATTGTTAGCTTGTAAAATGGTTTTCCAGCCATTCACTTTCAGCCTCCTTGAATCCCTGGGCCGAAGGTGGGTTTCTTGTAGACAGCATATAGATGGATCATATTTTCTTATCCATTCTGCCAATCTGTGTCTTTTGATTGGTGAATTTAATCCATTAACATTCAGTGTTATTACTCGTAACGAATTTCTTCAGTCATTTTTTCTTTGGGTTAATGTATGTCATATGTTGTTTTGTTTCTCTTTTTGAGTTTTCAGTTGTTTTTAAACTCTCCTCCAACTCTCTCTCCTTTGTTTTTTCCTTTCAACTTGTAGAGATTCCTTTAGTATTTCTTGAAGTGCTGGTTTCTTCTTGACATACTCTCTTAATTGCTGTTTATCTGTGAATATTTTGAACTCTCCATCATTTCTGAATGCCAATTTTGCTGGATAGAGAATTCGTGGCTGGAAGTTTTTTTCTTTTAGTGTTCTGACTATGTCATACCACTGTCTTCTTGCCTCCATGGTTTCAGCTGAGAAATCAGCACTTAATCTTATTGTGCTTCCCTTGTATGTGATGGTTCTCTTTTCTCTTGCTGCCTTGAGTATTTTCTCTTTGTCTTGAGCATTGGACAATTTGACAAGTATATGTCTTGGAGTTGGCCTGTTGGGATTTATAGCATTTGGGGCGCGCTGTGCTTCCTGGATCTGCACATCCATCTCTCTCAATAGAGTTGGGAAGTTTTCAGCCATAACTTCCTTCAACACTCCTTCTGTTCCCTTTCCCTTCTCTTCTCCTTCTGGGATGCCCATAATGCATATGTTTGTGCGTCTTACATTATCGGTTAATTCCCTGAGACCACACTGGATTTTTTCTATCTTTTTGTCTATCTTTTCTACAATGTCTTTGATTTCAACTGTATTATCTTCCATATCACTAATTCTTTCCTCTGCCTGTTTAAATCTGCTGCCATGTGAGTCCAGCGTCTTTTTCATTTCTTGACTTGTGCCTTTGTTCGCCATCATATCCATTACCTTTTTAGGTGTGTTAGCTATTCTTCAGTATGTTCTCCCAGTGTCTTCTTTATATCCTTAATCTCTTCCTTCAGTTCTTTAAGTTGGTCCATGATATTTGTTTGGATAGCTTTGATTAGTTGTTCGATGTACTGCATTGCTTCCTGGTTTTTATTTTGTGCATTGGACTGGTCCATGTTTTCCAGTTTCTCAGAGTCATTTGTATTTTTCTGTTACCCTCTGGTCATCATATTATCTTGATGGGTTTGTTCAGTTGATTAGTTTTTCTCTATGCTCTAGAATTTTATTTAGCTGTTGGTTCTGCGTGTGAGTTAAGTTTTCTCTTTGGCAGTTTTTCTTCTTATTTTATTTCTTTGCTTCTTTCTATGTTCCCTTGAAGGCAAAAAGTTAGGGCCAGAGGAATCAAAAGATGTAAGGAAGGCAGAAGGATAATAGAAATAGTGATAAAAGTTAGAAGAGGGGCAAAATGAGACTTAATGAGATGAATATTTAACTTGTGTAGGCAGTGTAGAGTACTAGGAAAAAATATGGAGTTCCTACATTGGACTGGGAAAACAAATGGAGGAATATATATATAGTGATTTAGAAGGCTAGAATTATGAGGAGGGAGAGAAATAGTAAAGAAGGGTCTGAAAGGAAAAAGTTAATACTAATAAAAAAAAAAAAAAGAAAACAAAATAGATGGGATAGAAATTGACACCCTTAAGTTGTGGGCCTATGAAAAAATGTCTCTAAGAGCCACAACAGAAAACAGAAGGCAGAAAGATGCAGGAAGGATAAGCAAATAGTTTGTAATACAGAATCAATATATACAGCGAGTGGGAAATTACTGAATAAGAAGCCCAGCAAAGAAGCGACAAGCTGGCAGCACCTATTTAAAAAAAAATATAGAAGGAAAAAGGAAGGGGGGAGGAAAACGGGAATAATAGCAATAGACCAGAAAGTAACAGAGAGAAACCAAAGATCCACACAGGCAAGCAGTCAAACAGAGCTAAGGGGGGTCAATGATTCCCCTAGGGTCCACGTGGATCCTTCCTGCCTACTTGTGTTTATCAATGAATTTCTCCACAGGGTTCTATATGCAGGTCCTGAAGCAGCTTTTAGCTATTAAACTAAATTAAAAAGAATTTATTTTTCATTTGTTGAGGTGACCTCACTTTTTTTTTTTTTAATTTTTATTTTTTTAGCCAAATGCAGGGCCCAAAATAATTCCTCCTCTAGACCAACCCCCTTACGGAAGGGACCCTAGCTGGGCCTGTGGAAATTAATAAAGCACGTCCCACTTTCCGGACTCCCCAGGTTAGCTGTAGCTCTGTTGTTAGTCAGTGAGGAGTGCTAAAGAGGACAGATTCCGCCCCTTCTGGAGCCCAGCTCGAGCGTCACTGGGCTGCTCAGTAAATAAGTTTGAGTGCAGAATCGCGTCTGCTCTCAGCCTAATGCTGCTTCAGGTCGGCTTATCTGCTCCCCAAAGCTATGGAGTGGTGCAGGCAGCCAGATCGATGTCTAAAAATATAAAATACCCTTCCCTGTCTTCCAACAGAACCCTCCCTTTTTTGGGAAGTGTCCCTTCTTCCTGGCTCCACAGCGGCCCAGGTCTTTATCCCTGGGTGGCTAGGGAAATCAGCTGCGTTTCCTGACCAAAATCCCCACTCCGGTTCACCGGGTGCTGATTAGCTCGTTTGTTCTGTTCACACAAGGTCCAAGGGGCGCCAGGCAGCCAGATACCCAGAAAATAAAACTTTTTCGCCCCGCTCGCGGCTCCAAATGGCCGTTTTATTTATTTATTTTTTTTCCCCTAACCGCGGGGCTCAGCTGCCCATGCCAACCTCCACCGGCAGCCTCAAAACTCACGAATCTCCACCGTTCCGTCCACGCCGCTGATCCGCACAGATGATGTCCCAAGCTTCTCACTGCACGCGTGCACAGCACAGACCCCCGGGCAGGACCCCGTCCACAATCCGCCTTGCTCTCGGAGCTTGCATTGTGTGCCCTCCTACACTAACGCCATCTTCCTGTCTGTTCATTCCAACATTTTGGTAATTGCAAAAGCACTTCCCCACTCCTCAGTACCAAATTCTGTATTAGTCAGCCAAAGGGGTGCTGATGCAAAATACCAGAAATTGGTTGTTCTTTATAAAGGGTATTTATTTGGAGTAGAAGTCCACAGTTACCAGGCCATAAAGCGTAAGTTTCTTCCCTCACCAAAGTCCCTTGCCACGAGTTGGAGCAAGACAGCTGCCAACGTTTGCCAGGGTTCAGGCTTCTTGGGTTCCTCTCTTCCCAGGGCTGCATTTCTCTCTGGGCTTAGATCCTCTGTTTCCTCCACAAGGTCAGCTGTAGACTATGAGGCTCTCTAGGCTTTGCTTCTCTCCATAAGGCCAGTTGTGAACTCTCAGGCAAATGACTCATTTCTATCCCAGGGCCTTCTCTCCTTCCTCACCAGAACTCCGACATCAAAAACTGTTTCTGTCTTTTGCCTTGCCTTTTATATTTGATTCCCCCACCCACCAAGGGGTGTGGCTCAATGCCCTACTGACGTGGCCCAGTTAATGTCCTAATCATAACTTAATCATGCCCAGATTAGCAGATCAGTTTACAAGCATGATCCAATATCTATTTTTGGAATTCATAATTACATCAAACTGCCAGACTACAACAGGGCCTTTATTGAATTTGTTTCCTAAACAATAAAGATAGAAATAAAGGTTAAAATTAAGAAAGATAGAGCTGGCCCATCACATCTGCAGGGTAGAGTAGAAGGTGAGGGAGACAATGTGTGTGAATCGCCCAGAGAGCTTTTCAAAGCCATAGTGGCCTATGCCTCTCTTCCTCATTGTTATCTGATAAATGATCCCTACATATCCTACTAGCCCACTAACATTCCGTAATAGAGAATCACGAAGAGTAGGATTCAGAGTTACTGAAGATGGTGGTCAGTGTCCAGGTTCTTGGCATCATCACAAAAAAGAATTCAAGAATGAGCCACAAATTAATTAGGCAGGCAGAAAATTTATTGAGCAGTAAACAAGAAAAAGAAAGCACACCTTCCAGATTTGAAAGCAGGCATTTTCAAGGGAGAAAATGTGTCTACCGTGGGGTTCCCTGTTTTATGGAGGTACAGGATGCCAGGGTCTACACTGATAAGCAAGGGCTTAGGGTGAGGGGATCCAGGGTTGTGTGTGTAAGGGAGTGCAGTCCAGTGGCAATTGGCTTCTGGCTGCTGTCCATGAGGCATGGGGTAACCTGAAAAACTAGGTGGGGGTGGTGATGCCTCTCTTGCTCCTTCCCTCTTTGCTTATTGCTTTCTGATAATGCAGCCTTTGGGTGTGTGTGCTTGTAAGCTGTCCTTTCCTAACTTGCCTGTGTGTCTCAGCAGGCTAATGCTAGTAAACAGGCCAATGCCTCAGTTTCTCTTACCAGGCTAACTAGATTTTCCACCCCTTCCTCCCCAGGTCCCTATTCTATCCTGCCTCATCAGGATCATTCTTTCAACTAATCCTATCCTGGTTGTGAGAGTTTAGTTTCCACTTAAAATACTTACTTATTTAGCAAAAGTTATCACTTAGGAAATTTGGGTTCCATTACACAGTATAAATTTGCATTCAATCATGTGTGCCTACTCTTCTGAAGGGGATATATCATTGTATTACACCAATGAAATTCTGAAATGTCTTCACTCATTGAAGGAAAAGTCTGAGATTATCCTCTAAGTTACCTATATTCTTATGTAGGTTGATTGCTAGAGATTGTATACTTAGGAAGCAATCTGGTTTCAAATGTGCATGAACTCAGAAAGGAGTAGTGTTTGGAGTGAGTTGCTATAGTGGTGCGTCATGAGAACACAGGTTCAGGGCACAAGAGAAACTTTCAGCAAATGATCCCTTTATTGTACAGAATAATGAGTCCAGAAAGGGCAAACATCCGTGTCATTTAAACAATCCAAAAGAGCAGGGAAAGAAATCCCATCATGGCCAGTGTCTCAGCAGAAAACTGCTCTGAGTTGGGATCAATAGATGGCAGCTCTACATGTAACACCAGAGAAGTGAGACCAATCTACAGTGTACTTTTGAGTTTTATCCTCCTCAGGGGTTGGGGGCCCTGCTCCTGGGAATTCCTTTTCTGAGAAGCATTTGGGGTGGCTTGTTCCCAGTTTCCAGGCTTAAGATCTGGCTGGGCCTTTTCATTAGACTTAACATTTCCCCCAGGTTGTAGAATGGCACACAATAGAAAAGGAAGTGGCGGTAGGTGAGGGCCACTTAGGGAAGTCACAGACATTTGTTAACAGTCCACCCCTTGGCCTTTCTACCAGGCCTAGCCCACTCCTCTACATTATCTTCTACAATATAAACCCACCTCCCATCTCAGTTCAGGTCCGCCTACCAGCCCATCACCTTCAGTAGTGTTGGCAGTAAAGGTTTGGGAACACTAGCAGCTGTAGCACATTAGAAGAGCTTCACTTATACATACCATTATTCCAAGAAGGGTGATCAGGCCTGTCTGAAGTAATGGTTGCATCCTTACTCCCTTGCTTCTGGGAGACAGTTGAATTCCCACATAGAATCTGCAGCCAGTGGGCTTGCCTTCAGATTTTAGTTAGCTCTTGTTCCACTAACCCATGTATGGTGGGAGGTGTTAGCAACAGCACATATGCCTATTTGCTGGGCTGGAAGAAAGTCTAAGGCAATATGATTATCTGTCCCTACTATGGCTGGAGTCCGATGATTTTCGCTGAATCTGAGGAGCTTGTGCTGTGAACTCAGCAATGCCAACCAAGTTGGCTGACAGACTGTATATCATATGTTCACTAGCGAACACATTGGAAAGCACCAGTTTCATCACATCGAGAGTTGTTGTATCTGGACAAGTTTCAGAAGAATGCACAGCCAACAGCTATACCGTTTATTCTTGTCATAGAGACTTTCTGGTATCACTCCAAACATGAAGTGGGGAAGATCATCTCCTCACATGTCAATATGGGCTTGGCAGAGAAGAGAGCGAGCATGAGGGGTCAGATGGCAGATCCAGCTGTTGGTCAGATTTCCTGTCACATACTGTTCTGGGTCAGCTGTATTAGTGCTGGGTTAACTCTATAGAAAAAACAAGAGAAGGGAGCAGTAACTAGTCCTGGTAGATGGTTGCGCAACCACTTCCCATGGGAGACACTTCTCTTGGCCTATCATCAGTAATATTTTTCCCTTCTAAGGCCACCCAGTCTGTCTTCCCTTTTCCTGAGCTATAACTTCACCTCTTTGCTATAGCTCTGAATGCCTTACCTTTATCTTCCACCCCACTTTCACCCCTTCCTGATAGATGAGAGTTGTCAGGACTCCTCAAGATTTCCCATGACTTTTTCCAAGGGAACCAGTAACCCCAAACAGGTGTTGGCCCCACTCACTAACCTTTAGTATATGAGTGTCATGTCCCATGGGTCCCACCCACTGGATTGTCACTCCATGTGTGTGATTCACTTCCAGACCTTCTGCCATCCCACCCCCCACCTGATGCTTTAACAGCCTACCATCCTGGGAATGGTAGTAGGGGAAAAGCAGGATGATCCCATGACAGTGGCAGGAAAGGAGAGTCCAAATGATGTGTCCTTGTTCTTCCTTCTGAGGCCATTCCTCATTTTGATGGATGTAAGAGTGGGTTTGCAGCAAAACTTGAGTTCTTCTCCCACGTCTATCCCTTCCACAAGCTAGAATGTGGGATAAAGTCATATTTCCCTTCTGGAGGACTGCTGAGTTCAGCTTCCAGAGGGCCCAAGTAAGGCAAAAAGTACATCCACTAAGAGAGTGGTCAAGGTGTAGATGTCAAAGTTCCTTTTTCAGGCAGTCATTAAAGTTCTCCATAATGCCAGCTGCCTATTGGTGGTGGGTAACATGGAAGGTCCATTTAATTTTGTGGGTCTGGGCCCATCACTGTGTGGATTGTGCAGTAAAGTGGGGTCCGTGGTCAGAAGAGATGTTATTTGGAGGCTTGAAGGGGTAAGCAAAGCTGTTTTTCCAAACTATCCATGTATGTACCACAACCACAAAGTGGAAAGACAAGGCCACGGCTTGAATAGGTGTCCACCTTAACCAAGGCAAAAGACATACATTGGGATGTGGGAGAAGGCCAATATAATCCATTTGCCATGTCTGGTCCAGTGTGGCCCTTCTGGAAATAGCCATTATATGCCTTGTTTAGCTCTGGTTTGTAGTTGACCTCTCTCACATTTGTATATGGCAGATTGAGCTTCTTTTAATGAAAGAGGTACTCTGTGATCCTGGGTCCATAATTTCATGGTGTCAGAATTTCCATGTTCAGTTCAATGGTGAATCTATCCGGCAGCAGACACATCCATGGGAAACTCAGCTATTTCATGGATGTCACCACGGGTAAGTTAATTGTCCTCATTCTCCAGGAATAGTTTGTCCTCTGCCTCTCTCCCAGGAAGATCTCCAGCCTCAAGATGTGCCAAAAGCTGCTCGGTTCATCCTTTATCAGCTAGGTCATACCAATGATGTTCATTGTGCTATGAGACCTTACATCAGCATTTGCTAAAAGTAACTTCCCCATACTAGAGAACCTTTACTTCTCCAATCACATTCTCTCCATGTACCTGACCAGACTGCTAAGCCATTAGCAATAGCCCATGAGTCAGTATATAGTGATGCTTAGGCCCAAGTGTTCCAGGGCTAAGAGGACTGCTTGCCGTTCAGCCCATTGGGCACCTTTTCCAGTGCCAGAGGTGGTATATAGTCTGCCTGAGGCAAGAGCGATAGAAGCACTCATACTTTGGCAAAAGGCCTTCAGTCCCTGGGCTAGGGCATTTTTTATTTAGTCTGGTCTGGGTAGAGATGTTTCTCCCAGGGGCCAGGCTCCTCAGCTGGGCTGAACAGAGAGGTGGAAGATCTGCAAACTCTGCCTCCTCCTCGGCTACCCAGACAGGAGTTCTATGAGTGGGCCCCCCAAACACTACGAGTGGCTCTGAGCATGTCCTCTGGGTCCAAGAGCCTGTTGCATTACTGGGCATGTGTCCATCACTGGCCAACATGGTTTACCTGCCATTTACCAAGGCAGCCACTCCCATTGTATGGGAGCCCCTTCCCCAAGCATTGCTCAATTGCATCCCTCCAGGGGAAGTGCTGGGGTGAGAAGTAAAATCAGCTTGTCCCACTCAGGGGGCTCCATCCTACAACATGATTCAAATACCCCCAAAGCAAGAATTCCTTACACAGCATTTTTTCCTGTCATCTCTAGATTTTACTTCAAAAATGAAAAAGCCTATCTTTTAAAGAGCTCCAATTATTAAAAATTATCATGAAATGAATAGTGATTCTAAGATAACTCAAGGCCTGGGGCAAAAGTCTAGTAATATAGTTTTAATTTTATCCCTGTACCATTTCATTTGGAAGCATTCTCTTTGATCTTTAATAAGCACAACACTTTGAAGGGTCTTGTCTTTTCTCTATAGATCAGAAGAAAGCTCTTCAACTTGAGAACAGTAGCAATGAAAGGTCAGCTTTTCCTTCTTTTTTCAATGTTATATTTAGAAAAGCCTACCTTGTGCAAGAAAATGCACAATGAAACTTAGGTAGCATCACATAACGAAGAATAAAACACTATGTTAGCAAAGTCACATCTGTTAAGTAGCCATCACCCAGATCTCACCTACCCCACCTTCTCTGGGGAAGTCACAAACATAAGCCAAGCAGCCATCCTCTAGCCTTGCACTACACCCGCCTCCTTTTCTGCTGTGTCCTGTTCCACAACCTGGGTTAAAGTCTAATGAAAAGGCCCAGCCAGATCTTAAACCTGAAAACAAGCTGTCCCAAATGCTTATCAGAACAGGAATTCTCAGTGGCAGGGCTCACTGTCTCTGAGGTGGACAAAAGCTGCACTCAAACATTATAGATTTGTCTCCTCCAGCATGAAGGGGGATGTGCAGAGCTTCCATCTATTGACCCTGACCTATAGCAGTTTCTGTCAACCCAAGAGAGTGACCATGATGGGACTTTTACCCCTGGTCTTTCGGACTTTTTGTGCAATATAAGCGACAGGAGATATGCCCTTTCTGGACCCTTTATTCTATACAATGAAGGGATCATTTGCAGAAGGTTTCTGTTGTGCCCTGAACCTGTGTTCCCATGATGCACCATTATAGTAATTCAAATCACAGATTTTGGCACAGCAAGCAGGGTGCATGGGGATATATGGGATGGGTTAATTTTTTGGCTGTTCTTTTCATTGCTCTTGTATTCCTTTTGTACAAGAGAATCTTGGGTAACACAGAGCTGTATGGGCTAGCTGGGATATCTAGGGTGTGTTGTCTCTGCTCACTGGGGAAGAGGCAGTGATAGATTGGATTTTGAAAATCCTTCATGAATGCCAGGGGGTTGGTGAATTGGGTTACCCTGACTGATTCTTTTAGGTTATTGTGAGATTGGCTGTTATTCATGAGACTATTACAGTTGAAGATGGGGAACCAGAGGTGAAAACAAAGGTGCAAGATTTTATGGAGAAGATATGGAATATGAAAGATGGGTAAGGGAAGATGAAAGGAGAGGACTTGATGAGTGCCTGGATAAACCAGGCTGAGTGAAGCAGTCTCTGCCACCATGTGTCTAACCCTGACCTACAACAGACTCTCAGGCAGCTGGAATTGAGAGGAGGAAGCAGGAAAAGGGACATTTGTTTGACTGAGTCCTAAATGGAGTCCTGAGCATACCCCACACTCAGGAATAAGGAGGAAGACACTGTCGTTATGCTGCTGTTACAAATGACCATTGTATTAGTCAGCCAAAGGGGTGCTGATGCAAAGTACCAGAAATCGGTTGGCTTTTATAAAGGGTATTTATTTGGAGTAAAATCTTACAGTTACAAGGTCCTAAAGAGACCAATTCAAGACTGCTCTCTCACCAAAGTCTGTTGCCGTGTGTTGAAGTAAGATGGTGGGCAATCTCTTGCTGGTCTCTCCTTCCTTCCTTCCTCTTAAATTTCCATGGCCCAGCTTCTTCTAACCTCAGGGCTTCCTATATCAGTCTGGCATAGGGCCTATTTCTTTCTAGGCTTTATCAGTTGCTCTCTTCTTTTCAGCTGCAAACTATCAGGCAAATGGCTTATCTCTCCCTGGAGCTGGAAGATCAAAACTGACTAAGTTCTCTCTCCTCTGGCATCTATGGAGCTCTTTCTTCCTGTGTGTCTTCTTGAGTGAATGCCCATTTATATCAGCCCACCAAGGGTGCAGGGACTGGACCCAGAGTCAAGCCCTACTGATGTGGTAGAACCAAAGCCCTAATCCTAACAGATAATTTAATCAAGACATGTCAGTGGAATCTAATACAACAAAGGGGATCACACCCACAGGATCAGACCAGTTTACAAACATAATCTCTCTTTTGGGGATTCATAAATAATTTCAAACTGCCACAGCCATGAATATTCTCCCCCATCCAGAGTGATTAAGCCCCCTCATCAGATTCTATTTCTTCCCACTTTGCACTGGGTCATTGGTGATTTTATTGGAAAGGGGCTGACTGAGTGGAGAAACAAGCTTATTTTACTTTTCACCCCAGCACTTCCCCTGGGGACCTGCAATTGAGCAAGTTCACTGTAGCCTCCCTGCTTAGAGACTCCCATATTATCGGAGTGGCTGCCATGGTGACTGGCAGAGGAGCCAGATTGGCCAGTGATGGACACATGTCCAGTAATGCAACAGGCTCTTGGACCCAGGGGATAGGGTGGGGGCCACTCATAATGTTCAGGGACCCACTCGTGGAATTCCAGTCTGTGTGGTAGAGGAGGAGGCAGAGTTTGCACATCTTCCATCTTTCCCTTCAGCTCTCCAACAGACTAGGTATTATGCAATCCTTAGGAAAGAAAGCACCTAGGATTGAACTCATGGAAGAACCAGGTAGAGAAAAATCTCAGCCCAAAACAAATGAAGGAGAAAAGGCAGCAAAGGAAAGACCAGGTCTCACCAGAAATAGGTGGAAAGTAGGAAAATCTTCAGAGTAATGGTTTACCTTCAGCATAATTCTATCATGGGACATGTTCTACTGCCCATCTATACTAAGTGACTAGCATCAGAAGAATTTTCTTCTTAAACCTCAAGCACTACTTTCTAATGAGTGTGACTGATGTGCCTGGATATTAGAACAGAAAGAGAATTAGAATAGAGATAAGGTACAGAAAGGCAACTCTGTACCTTAACCAAAAGTGTAGAGAAGAAAATGATGGAAATAAAAAAACATAGTGATTTAGACAATAGCAGGGACTGTCCAGATAGGGATGGATATAGCAACCCCATAAAAAGAAAATCCTTATATACAACAGAGCCACATATCAACGTTTCTCTGAAAAAGCTGGAGCTAATTTCATATAACTAAGATCAGTCTTCACTAAGAGTGAAGAAGGGTTCTTATTTGGGTTAAGAAAATGTACTTTTAATACAGAACTGTAATGACCATTTGTTGGAACTACCCCTACCCAACTTCTCTCTTCCTCTCTTAGGCCCTGCTAAGCTAATCTTAGCCTTGCAGCAATAGCCAACTGATCAGAATAGAATACAGTTAGGAGCTGACAGAAGCTAACCACAAAATCTAGATACCCACAAACTGGAGTATTCCAAATTTTAGCGCAAGCTCAGTAGGGTAGTAGAATGAACTCAGCTGAACTTTGGCTCACTATAATTGTGAACCTATCCACTTCTGTGTGGGATTTAGACACCATTTGCTGTATATACAATGTATGACAAACCATCTTAAAACATGTAGTTCTATAGAATATAGGCAAGATGAAACCCCACCCCACAGATCAATCTTGTAACCCAATCCCTTGAACTCCTCCCCTATATAAGCCAATATTATATTACTACTTGTGCTGTGCAGTGAGCCAGCTTAATAAAGCTCTTTTCCATGTGTGATCAACCTTGGTGTAGACTTCGATTCTCTGTGCTAGGCAAGAACCCAGGGAATTCATAAGGACCTCTTCAATTTGGCACCCTAGGTGGGACCCTGCAGGTTCTGAGAAGATCACTGCCCAGTGGACTCATTGGCCCCCTGAAGTGAAAATTTCCTGAGCTTGGTTCTGTGGCCGCCAGAGCTTATTTCCTCTGGGTTGCTTTAGCCCCCAGGCACCACTGGTCCAGACTCACCAAGGGGAAAAGCAGAACTTCCTCCCTGAATTTGGTAAGTATATTAAAGATCTGCCGGAATAGTTATTGTGTGTAAGCTGAAAGCAACTGGTTTATTGGTTTTGGAGGCACATAGGGTACCAGGTATATCAGCCTGGTAGAGGAAATCCCACTTAGCTTGGTCTAATAAATAGTTGTGGTATAGGTATATTGAGTTCTCTCAGAGGACAGAGGAGGTAAGTTCATAAATATGGGTAATAAACGGAGTGCTGAGCTTAAGAAAGATGTTATCCTTTAGATTCTATTTTAAAACATTGGGAACAATTGACTAAAATATTTTTTTGCAAAACCATGTGGCCATAGTACAAATAATAAGATTGTCAGGAATAGCCTTCAAAGAGATCTCTTGAACATAATGCTATTTTACAGTTAGAGTTATATTGTAAGAGACTTGGCAAATTGGATAAAATACCTTATGTACAATGTTTTATGGCTTTAGCTAACAATGCCAAACAACATCATCAATGTTTTGAACTTGGAGTAATGTTAGCTAGCCAAGGGCCAGCCAGGTTTGGGTCAAAAGCCAAAGAATGGAAAGAAACCCCTTCCTGACTCTAGCCCTTCTAATGAAGGACTTGATTTCTCTTAACACCATGACTCCCCCATCTCCTTATTAGGATGGTATAGAGGGTAGTGGAGAAGGAGATGATGCAAATCTTTCCTTAGATCCCCCAGAAATGACCTCCCCACCTTATACCCAGAGCAGTGCTGGATTTGGCCAGAAAGTGCCCTTCCCAGCTGGGCAATTCCATTAAGGCAAGAACCAGTTGGCATTGATGATCAAGACTGGCCAAGAGGTTATCTATTTATCCATACTCCATACTCAACCTCAGATCTGTATAACTGGAACGATCAAGCCTCAAGTTATTGGAAAGATTATAAGAAAATGGAAAACATGTTCCACTCCATTTTTGCAACCCATAATCCTAGTTGGGTAGATATAACAGTCCCTGATAAATGTAGTGTTAACCTCTGTAGAGAGATGGATGGTATTAGAAAAAGCTCATGACTATGCCAACTCACTGAGCACCAATAATCTAAACAATCCAGTACATATCCCAGAGGACCAAGAAGGTCCCCAAGCTGAGCAATCAGAAAGAACCAAATTAGATCACTATAAAGTTTATAAGCACAGGCCTCCAGAAGGAGTACCTAAACTAAAAAGCCCTTAACAAAATTCAAGAAATAGTTCAAGACCCTAAAGAAAACCCATCTTCTATTTAGAGTGACTGCTTGAAGAAGCCTGTAGGCAGTACACCAATCTTGACCCAGACAACCTCACTAACCTGCACACCATTAACATGTCTTTCATCAGTCAAAATACTCCCAATATAAGGAGAAAACTCCATAAGTTAGAAGAGAGATGGGACATGCCTATGCCACAATTAGTAGAAATTGCCTTTAGGGTTTTTCACACTGGGACTGTACCCATGAGCAGCAGTCAAAGCCAGCCTCATAGAAGCAGCTATCAGCAAAAACGGACCCTCAGGCAAAAAAAGAAGGACAGAGATGCTCAATGAAGGGTAAGACCTCAGGGACCACAAGAAGACCATTGGGTTCCCAAAAATGTGTCTATTGTAGGGAAGAAGGGCACTGGAAGCAGGAATACCCAAGTCTCACCATGAAGGGTGGGGCTAGGACATCTCACTTAGCAGCCTAACTCCCACAGTTAGCAGAGGATAAAGACAGTGACCTGGAGTGACAGGGCCTAGGGTACCTTCCACCAGTCAGGAAACTATCCTAACCACTCACACTGAGTCTCATTCCAAGTGCATAAGAATTAGTTGGCTTCTTGGTAGACACTGGAGCCACTTAATCGTCTTAAACCATTCTTACAACTATTGCAATGTCAGGTTGTTCAAACTCAACTAACTATATGCCCAAGTGCCCAATTCCCTTCCTCAGTTGAGACTTACTCTGCAAATTAAAGCCTCACTTTAAATTAAAGCCTCACTTTAATTTTAATTTTCCTTATGTTCACTAATGAAATGAACATACAGGTCCCAGATGTCCATGCCTGTGACCTACAAGCAGCCCTACTAGGTCTGGCTGAGAACACAGAAAGCTTTGGAGTACCCAAAGAAATAAAACAAGAGGTACCAGCTGAGGTTTGAGCTACCAGAAGACCCCCAGGACAGGCAGCTGAAGCATGGGAAGTCAAGATAACTCTGTGGCCAAACAGCACTCCACCACATCTAAAACAGTACCCATTCAGACAGGAGGCTATAGCTGGTGTGATGGTTAGGCTAATATGTCAACTTGGCCACATAATGGTGCGCAGTTGTTTGGTCAAGCAAGCACTGGGCTAATGGTAATACAAGGACATTTCATGGATTTTAAAATGGCTCATTACAACAATAATCAACTAAGGAGATTGCTGTCAGCAATGAGTAATGTGTCATCTAATCAGTTGAAGGCCTTAAAAGGAGAAGTGATTTCAGCATTCAGAGAGAGTATTCCCTCTCTACTTCCGACAGCCAGCATCTCCTGGGAACTCATCAAGGACCTTCATGAGAGCCCCTGGTTTGCATCCTGCCCTGCAGAATTTGGACTTGTGCATACCCAGTCACATGAGACAATTTCATAAAATTTCATACTATTTACAGATTAGACCCTGTCAGTCAGACTTTTTTGTCAGTCAGAATTTAATACCTCTATTCTGCCAGGGCTTAAAGTTGGTACCCAGGAATGTAGATTTGTACAAGATTTGAAAGCTATCATTCAGGTAGTGGAGGACATCCACCCAGTGGTGCCCAATCCATACATGCTCCTCATAAATATTACTCATGCTTACACTGGGTTCACAGTCCTAGAATTAAGAGATGTCTTTTATTGTATTCCGTGCAAAAACTATTTGCTTTTGAATGGGAAGACACTGGGATAAAGCAACATTATTGTCAGACTGCTGCCACAAACCTTTAAAATTGCCCCAGCCCTTTTTGGACATGCCCTATCCAAAGATTTACAAGGGGTCAGCGATGAGAAGGACTCTTCCTCCAAAATGTAGATGATATACTCATTGCCAGCAAAACTCAGGCAGTGATCTTCACTGCCCACTATGTTTTAACATTGTTAGAACCAAAAGGGGGCATTGGCTCCCCATGGGAAGATTAAGCAAGTACCAAGCTTCATTGTTAGACAATCCTAATGCCAAAGTGAAGGTAGTAGCTAAGTTAAACCCAGTTACCCTCATGTCAGGTCCCAACTATGAAACAGAATTGTTACCTCCTAAACATGATTGTGTACAACTAATTGAGGTATATTTCAGTCGACTAGAACTCACAGATGTGCCACTCTTTAACCCTGACCTAGGACTTTTTACAGATGGCAGCATTTTTAGGGGCCATGGAAAGCAGTGGGCTGGGTATAGCTATGATTACTTTCAAGGAAACATTAGAAGCTGAGGCCCTACCTACTGGAACATCAGCACAAAGAGCAGAGCAAATAGGTCTGTTCTGAGCCTTACAACTGGGCATGGGAAAGAAAGTCACCGTCAATACAGACTCAAAGTATGCTTTTGCAGTATTATATGCACATTGGAAAGAATGAGGACTGCTCACTTCTGCCAATAAGGATATAAAACATGTTGACTTAATTCTTAGATTGTTAGAAGTAGTTATGCTTTCCAAGGATTTGGCAGTAGTCCACTGTAAAGGACATAAAAACAATCACACCAACAAAGCTGATGGCAATCACTTGGCTGACCTAGTGGCTAAAGCAGCAGCTAAGTGTCTGCCAAAGTAGTCAATAACTATGACTTCTTTAATAACTCACCCCTAGGTAGAGCCCAACCTCCCATTGTTTGCAAGGCCTAGCTATACAGAAAAAGAATTATCAAGAGCAAAGGAATGGGGTTATACTAGAACAATACAAAATGGCTGGCGAGTGAAGATTCAGAAGATGGCAAAATCCTCCTTCCCAAGAACTCAGTCAAACCTATTGTCTTGCACTTTCATAAGCAGACAAGTCATGGGTGAAAGACTGTTTCAGTGGATGTCCATGTTTCTAGTTGGTCCTAACTTAAGAACCAATCAAGCTGTGAATGCCCAATGTGTCATTTATGCTAAAGTTAACCCTCAGACTAATCCTTTAACTTTAATAAGGGAGTACCATACCAGGGCATGGGAGGAGGAGAGGACTGGCAAATTGACTTCACTGTAATGCCCAAAGTGCTAGGAAATTTCAAATACTTGATAGTTTTTGTAGATACTTTACTGGATGGGTGGAAGCTTTCCCTTGCCTCTCAGAAAAAAACTTATTACTTAAAGCAATCATTCTGAGGTTTGGACTTCCTATTTCCATACAAATTGATAACAGAGCAGCCTTTCTCTCTTAGGTAACCAAGAGGTATCTGGGCCATTGGGTATAGATTGCATTCTCCCTCAAGGCCCCAATCTGAGCAAATGAATCACACCTTAAAAGAGGCCATAGCTAAAATTGGTTTAGAAACCCACCTTGAGAGTGAACGCAGTTCTTGGAATGGGGGCTGTAGTAGCTTGGCAGTTTGATATAGTTATGAATTCCAAAAATAGATATTAGATTATGCTTGTAAACTGGTCTGTTCATCAGGCCATGATTAAGTTATGATTAGGGATTTGATTGGGCCACCCCTTGGTGGGTGGGGTCTCAAAGATAAAAGACATGGCAAAGGAGAGAGTTGAAGTTTTTGAGTTGGAGTTCTGAGGCAGAGTTTTGATGCTGGAGCCCAGGGAAGTAAGCCCACAGACCAGCTTGGTCGTGAAGGAGGAGAGAAGGCTCTGGGAAAAGAGACAAGTCATTCACTTGATAGTCTACAGCTGGCCTTGTGGAGTGAAGCAAGCCTGAGCCCAAAGAGAGGCAAGCCCTGGGAAGAGAGGAACCCAGGAAGCCTGAACCCTGGCAGATGTTGGCAGCCATCTTACTCTGATACGTGGCAATAGACTTTGGTGAGGGAAATAACTTATGCTTTATGGCCTGGTAACTGTGGGCTTCTACCCCAAATAAATATCCTTTATAAAAACCAACCAATTTCTGGAATTTTACATCAACATACCTTTGGCTGACTAATTCAGGGGTTTAGGTTAAGCCCACAGGTAACATGTGTAATAGTTCTGAATTAACTACTATCCAATATATTATATCTTTGAGTGCAAACTTGAATGAAATCCAGAACTTTGCCTCTAACTGCCATAAATTCACCTACAGAGACCCCACTGCATAATATTGAATCAGGAGATGAGGAGTGACTTCGTGTCTGGAAAACCACCCATCCTGACTATCACTGCAGACCCAAGTGGACTGGGCCTCACCTAGTGTTGCTTGTCACTCATTCTTCTCTCAAGTTGAAGGGGATTGCACCATGGATCCACCATACCAGAGTGAAATGACAAGTATTCTAGAGTGAGACACATGTCCCTTGTGTCACAAACCAGTGCCAGCTGATCCACATCAGAACCATGGGTACATCTGTGAACTGCTGGACAGGCTTAAATTGGTTTTCAAAAAAGCATTGATGCACTGAGAAATGCCCCAGAATAGTGACTGCTTAACTTGGCATCGTTCTTGGTCCTGTCTTCTTATACTAACTTCCATATTTATAACTCTGGGAATTTGAATCCTAGCTAACTTAGATCTCTCATTCCAAATTGTAGTGCCCAGTGAAAATTCTTCCTTTCACCACAGCCTAATCCTAATTAATCCCTAATAAGTACCCCAGACTGCAGAAATCTAAAATGGCTCCTTTCATTTTGTTTCTTGCAGTCTTGTCCCTACACAGCTTCCTTTGCCTCAATAAATGGGAAGAAAATTTCATTATTAAAACTTCACTAGACTTAGCCTGGGTAAAGAAATTAGCAGGTCGCTGGATATGCCACCCCCTCATCCTATGTTGTTATTCCATTACAACATTTCAGCCAGGCCAGACCTGACAGTCTTCACTGGCAAAAATTATACAAAGATTGAACCTCCTATAGAAGGAGAATTGCTAGCAGACCACCCAATCTATGTTTTAATTTGGCCCCCTTCCAGAATCAATCATTACTACAAACTTTCAGTAAATCACCTATAGGGAAGATCACGTTTATACACTTTGAAGGTAAAGACCATCCAGTCCCCTTTAACCACTTTTATGATTTACCTTTTTCCTGGGTAATTGCAGATAGGTACAATGAAATCACTTATAATTACACTCTGGAGGGAAACTAAACAAATGAAATGTATGCCAGGATCTAATTAAAAATAAGACAAAAACTAAGTACGGCATGATTGCTATTCATTATACTTATCTAAAATTAGTATGGAAATAACTTATGAGAAACCCAAAAAGAATGATAACTGGTGAAAGTCTTGTCCTCACTTACCCTATAAATCACATTCCTTGCACAAACCTTATAAATTGGATCCCCTGTCCAGCCATTGCCATGACCTGAACAAAACCTTAGATGGCCATGCAATTTCCAGAAAGATCCAGATTCTACAAGTGACTCATTAGATAATCTTATGTGCACCAGAAGAATACATTTTCATTTGTGGCAGCCCTAATAATCAACTACCTTTTGGAGGTGCTGAAGGAGGTACCTTTGAGCCTCAAGCCAAAATGCTCCAATGTGTAAATAATGCCTAGATGCAAGGTCAATATACACAAGGATATCAATATGTCAACCCACTCATCAAATCCAATGTAAGTGGGCACTAGTCCTGATTTTGGTGGGGGTGGGACTGAAAATTAGATTATTAGCTCTATGGGGTTTATCATGAAGTTGCATTGCACAATTTTAACAGCTACAGTGAAATGGACATTCAGATCTCCATTGGCAAATTAGCTAATGTCATTATGGATAATCAAGTCACCCTAGACTTCTAGGCTAACAAAGAAGAGTATGTGCCATAGCCAATACCTCTAGCTATATATGGGTAAATACCTCAAACCAAACTGAGCTCAATATATGGAAACTACATGAACAGGCAACCTGGAAATCAATAAAGATTTCCTTCCATGGAATTCCAACTTGTGAATGAGTTTGCTTGGCCTGATAATAACTATTATTCTCCTCTTGCTCTTTGTCCCAGTTATCTTAAAATTAATCACTTCTTTAATTTCTAAGTGATTGCAGGTTACTGGACTCTCTGTAACAAACCAGCCTCTCCAGACCAGTGATCCAGAAAAAAGGAATGTCCAATCAACAGTTTCTCCAACAGATGGAACTACAGTTTTACCAACAAGCCCCTACTCTGCATCCTGGGCCAGCAGGATATATTTAGAGTGCTTGTCTCACTTCTTCCCCAAGATTGGTGGAATTGGACTTCCAGGAAGATGACATCAGACTATGTAGGCAAGGCTCAATTCCCTCACAAAAACAATGAAGGAAGGGCAAAAAAACTGTCCAAAGGAGCTGCTTTGTGGATCTGCAGACCAAGAGAGTGCAGCACATCCTCCAGGAGGGTTAGGGACAGAGAGACAAAGCCGAAATGAAAACTATGAGTTACAAGCCCCCCACATCCAGATCAGCACCCATCCTCCACCCTCAAGGCAAACAGCCTGGATAAAACCCATAGCTCACTGCAGACACCTGAAAGGGGAATAGACATCTTCTTGGGAAGAAGGAGAGTGTGGCAGAAGGTGGACAGTGGCTTCTCTTCAGTGAGTTTTGGATATCGGCTCTGGCCAGATCAGAATTGTAGGCAAGTGGCAGTTGAAAGAGACACCTCCATGGAAAGATTTGCTGACAAGTACCATCTGCTGGCTGGACAGGAAACTGCAAGGAGAAAAACTGCTTTTTGGAGTCTCTCATCCCAGACCCCATGGATCAGATCTATGCCCCATCAGTGAGTCCTTGAAGCTTTTTTTTTTTTTTTTTTGGCCCCAAATGACATAGGGGCAGTAGTAAAGGAGTGATAGATACCGAGAAACCCTGATATCAGCTATCTTGAGGAGAAATAAAGATCACTCGGGATTCTGGGAAATCCCAAAAGTCCTCTCTAGGAATTATATTAAGAATTCAAACACACCCCACACACCTGGCTGGGGATTGTACAAGCCTCGCTCATGTGGCAGGGGTCAAGATGACTTTGCTCTCTTCCTGTGTCTGAAAATACAGCTTATTAACCACAGTAATTAATCAAATACAGTTAGATCTGGCCTCAGTCAAGAACCAGACTGACAAATTCATACCCTGGCTGGGTAGATTGTGCTATTCCTGAGTCAAATTGTTCCCAGAAAGAACTGAGGCCTCCTTACCCAGTCTTTCTGTTGAGAAGTGGGGGTCATGTGTGCCTCCACTTTCCTGGCCCTATTCTGATAACTTAAGCTGGGCAATTTTAAAGACTTAGAGTAAGTTGAACCAAAATCAAAGAAAATCTATGGAACAAATCCACTAGGCAAGAGAGAGAAATTGGCCATCAGAGTACATTCACCACCATATTCAGATTCCTAGATATCTGCAAAAATTACAAGCTATATTAAGAAACAGGAAGAAATGGCCCAGTTAAAGTAACAAACCAAAAATCCTGACAAGACACAGGATTTAGGACAATTAATCAGTGATAATCACACAAATCTCCTAAATCAATTCAAGGAGTTGAAGGAAAATATGACTAAAGAGATAAAGGATTATTAAGAAGACACTGGGTGAGCATAAAGAACAAATTGGAAGCCTGCAAAGAAAAGTATCAGAGATTATTGGAATGAAAGACACAATGGATGAGATTAAAAATACATTAGAGGCATATCACAGCTGATTTGAGTTGATGGAAGTCAGGGTTAGTGAATTGGAAGACTGAGCATCTGAACTTGAAGAGCCGGGAGAACAGAAAGAGAAAAGAATAGAAAAAAAGGAACAGGGTCTCAAAGAATTAAATGACAACATGAGACACACAAACATATGTTTTATCAGTGTCCCAGAAGGAGAAGAGAATAAAAAAGGGGCAGAAAGAATATTTGAGGAAATAATGATCAAGAACTTCCCAATTCTTATCAAAGATGTAACTATCAATATTCAAGAAGGGCAACACATCCCAAATAGACCTACTCCAAGACACCTACTATTCAGAGAGAAAGAGAGGATTCTGAAAGCAGCAGTAGAAAAGCAATGCATCACCTACAAGGGAAGCTCATAAGACTAAGTGCTGATCTCTCAGAAACCATGAAGGTGAGAAGTGGTATTACGTATTTAAGGTACTGAAAGAAAAAACCAGCCAGCCAAGAATTATTTATCCCACAACACTGTCCTTCAAACGTGGTTTCTTAATTTGCCAAATGACTGCCAATGCAAAGTATCAGAAATGGGTTAGCGTTTATAATGGGAAATTTATTTGGAGTAAAAGCTTGCAGTTCTTAGGTCATGAAATGTTCAAATCAGGGCACCATTAGAGATGCTTTCTCCCAAAGTCAGTTACTGTTGGTTCTGGCATATTATCACAGGATGAATCAATATGGTGGGTGATTCCTTTGGAGTGCTCTGCCTTCCCCTCCAGAATCTACTGTCTCCCAGAGCTGAGCTGCAGGAAACCAGACATAGGAATTGTCTCTTCTGGGCCTCCTCTATCAGTCTCTTGGGGCTTCAGATTTATAGGTGATAATAAAGGGAGTGCTACAGACTGAATAAGGATGAGAGACTTGGAGAATGGTGTAGAAATGAAGATCATTAGTAAGGGTAACTTAAAGGGTAAAAGATAAACAATAGTAAGATGACAAAGGAAAGTCAAAGGATAAATAGGCAAAGTAATGCCTTTACATTAATAACATTGAACACTAATGGATTGAACTCCTCAATCAAAAGACATAGATTGACAAAATGGATAAAAAATAAGAGCCATTATATGCTGTCTACAAAGAGACTCACCTCAGACATAAGGACACAATCATGTTGAAAGTAGAAGGCTGGAAAAGGATATTCCACACAAATAGTAATCAAAAAAAGATCTTGAGTAGCAATACTAATATTGGACAAAATATTTTTTTACTTATTTTTAAAAGATACTTAGATTACATAAATTGTTACATAAAAAATATAAGGGATTCCCATAAGACCTCCCACTTCTCCCTACATTAACAACTTCTTTCATTAGTGTGGTACATTCATTGCAGTTGATGAACACATTTTGGAGCATTGGCACTAAGCCTGGATTATAGTTTACATTGTAATTTTTTTTTTTTCAGGTGAAATGAATACTACTGTAATTTATTTATTGCATACATTCATAAGTGAAGGAAATGTAGATTTCAGTTAGAAGTCCAAGGAAATAATAAAAATAATAAAATAATAAAAATAATAGGTTGATTTTTTTTCCATTCAAGCTCACAGACCCCTGAAATCTTTCCACAGATCCCCAAGGGGTCCATGGACCCCTGGTTAAGAACCTCTGTACTTTTGGTCAAGTACATTGTAATTTATACTCTCTCCCACTCAATTCTGTAGGCTATGGCAGGATATATAATGGCCTGTATCTGTCACCACGATGTCATCCAGGTCAATTCCAAGTCCTGAAAATGCCCCCATATTACACCTCTTTTTCCCTCTCCCTGACTTCAGCACCTGCAGTGGCCACTGTCACCACATCAATGATATAATTTCTTCCATTGCTAGAATCACAAAAAATCTATAGTAAAACACTAAAGTCTACTCTAGTCCATATTTTATTCATCAATTCTGAGGATTCTGGGATGGTGATGCCCACTCCACCTCTAATTGAGAGGGCACTTTGATCCCATATGGCTGATGAATGGGACTCTCTTGCTTGCAGTTGTAGACTCTCTCAGTTTCTTGGTGTGGTGGTTTGGACAAAATATTTTAAATGCAAAATTGTTATGAAATGAAGAAGGTCATTATATATTTTAAAAGGGGGCAATTCACCAAGAAGAAATAACTATAATATTTATGCACTTAACCTGGGTGCCCCAAGATACATGAAGCACATACTAGCAAAACTAAAGGGAGAAATAGATATCTCTACAATAATAGTTGGAGATTTCAATACACACTCTCAGTATTGGATAGAACATCTGGACAGAGGATAAATAGAGAACTTGAATATTATGATAAATAAACTAGACCTAAAAGACATTTATAGAGCATTACACCCCAAACAGCAGGATATACATTATTTTCAATTGCACATGGATCCTTCTCCAGGACCATTTGTTGGGTCACAAGACAGGTATCAATAAATTGAAAAAGATTGTAATTATCCAAAACACTTGCTCTGATCATAATGAAATGAAGCTGGAAATCAATGATGGATGGAAAAATCACAATTATATGAAGATTAAACAACATACTCAAATCAGTGAGTCAAAGAAGAAATTGCAAAAGAATTCAGTAAATATCTTGAGATGAATGTAAATGAGAACACAACATATCTAAATATATGGGATACAGCAAAGGCAGTGCTAAGAGGGAAATTTATAGCCCTCAACAATTGCATTAAAGAACAAAGTGCTAAAATTGAAGGCCTAACTGCACACCTGGTGGAACTAGAAACAGAAAAGCAAACTAGTCGCAAACTAAGCTGGAGGAAAGAAATAATGACAATCAGAGCAGAATTAAATGAAAGCAAGAACAAAAAGCCAGAGAGAATCAACAAAACCAAAAGTTCTTCAGAAAATCAAAATTGGTGAACCTTTAGCTAGACTGACAAGGAAAAATAGGAGGATATTATGAGTAACTGTACACCAACAAACTAGACAACATAAATGAAATGGACAAATTCCTAGAAATACATGAAAAACCTACACTGACCCTAGAATAAATAGAAGATTAAAAAAAAAAAAAAACAGTCACAACTAAAGAAATTGAAAGTCATCAAGAACCTCCCCAAAATTAAAAGCCCATACCAGATGGCTTCACAGGTGAATTTTACCACTCATTCAAAAATGAACTCATACCAACCTTGTTCAAGCTCTTCCAAAAAAACAGGAAGGAATGCTTGCAAACTCATTCTATGATGCCAACATCACCCTAATACCAAAACCAGATAAAGTTACTACAAAAGAAGAAAATTACAGACCAATTTCTCTAACGAATACAGATGCAAACATCCTCAACAAAATACTTGCAAACTGAATCCAAAAGCAAATTAAAAGAATTAAACACCATGATCAAGTGGGTTTTATCCCAGATATGCAAGGGTGGTTCAACACAAGAAAAGCAATTAGTATAATAAACCACATTAATAAATTGAAGAAGAAAAATCACTTGATCCTCTTGATTGACACAGAAAAGACATTTGAGAAAATATAGCATCCTTTCTTGATAAAAATACTCCAAAAGATAGGAATAGAAAAAAAGCTTTCCTGCTGAGATCGGGAACAAGACAAGGATGCCCACGGTCATCACTGTGGTTCAATATTGTGCTAAAAGTTCTAGCTAGAGCAAGGAGGCAAGAAAAAGAAATAAAAGGCACCCAAATAGGAAAGGAAGAAGTAAAACTGTTGCTATTCACAGCTAATTTGGTCCTATATCTAGAAAATCCTGAAAAATCCACAACTCATGTCGAATAGACAAGTTCAGCAAAGTGGCAGCATTCAAGATTAATATGCAAAAATGAGTAGCATTTCTATACACTACTCATGAGCAATCTGAGGAGGAAGTTAGGGGAAAAACTATGTGTAATAGAAAAAGAATCAAATATTTAGGGATAAACTTAACTAATAACATAAAGGACTTGTATTCAGAAAACTAAAAATATTGCTAAAAGAAACCAAAGAAGACCTAAATAAATAGAAGGACATTTTATGTTCATGGATTGGAAGACTAAACATTGTTAAGATGTCATTTCTACTCAATCTTATTTACAGATTCAACACAATCCCCATAAAATCACAACAGCTTCTTTTACAGACATTAAAAGCCAATTATCAAATTTCCTTGGAAGGCTAAAGGGCCATGAAGAGTAAAAAATGTCATAACACTAGGTGTAGTAAAGCTTAAAGAACAGACACCCTAGAGTCTACATTTCAGCAATAGCACACCAGAATATCAGATTTAAACAAAAGGTAACAAAATATTTAAAGAAACATGAGGCAATGGCCCAGGCAAAGAAGATTAAAGTATTAGAATCTATCAATGAGGAGGACCTGTCCTGGGACATTCCAGGCAAAGACTTTTAAAAAATGGTCCTAAATATGCTTAAAGAGATAAAACATGAACAAAGAACTGAAGGAAATCAGGAAAATGATAGATGAACACAAAGAAAATATCAATAGAGGGATGGAAATTAAGGGAACAAACAGAGCTGAAGACTACAATAACATAAATTAAAAGTTCCCTAGTAAAGTACATCAGCAGTTTGGAGTTGGCAGAAGAAAAAACCAGACTACTTGAAGATTAGGCAAACAAAATCATTCTGTCTGAGAAGCAGAAAGAAGAAAGAAAGAAGGAAAGTAAACAGAGTCAGCCTGATGAATCTGTAGGACACCATCAAGCATAGCAATATACACATTGTGAGAGTCCAGGAAGGAGAATTGAAGGATAAAGGGCAGGGAGAATATTCAAAGAAATTTTATTTTATTTTATTTTTATCCTGTTTCTTTTTTTCACCTTTTAAATTTTTTATTCCTGTTTACTATTTTCCCTGTTATTAATTTTTTGTCTTTTTGTTCTTTTTCCTTTCTTCCTTTTTATTTCTTTTTCTTTTTTCTCTCCTTTTCTATTTTTTTCCATTGAACACAGGCAACTACAAGGATATAGAATAAGTGGAACAAAATGATAAATAGAACTCCTAACACAAAACAAAACAAAAATAAATCCCTAGACTAGAAAGAGAAACCATCCAACTGAAGAAGCCCATCAAAATAAACAGACACCTTGACATCAGGAAAAATAAATAAATAAATAAAATTAAATTAAAAGCCATACCAAGAAACAGGAAGTCATGGACCATTCTAATGAACAAACTAAAAAGCAATAGGAGACACACAATGTGTAACAAGTAATCAAGGATGTCCAAGTATCCTTAAACAACTCAATGACATGAAGGAAGAGAAGAAAGGCTATCAAGAAGACACTAGTGGAACATACAGAAGAAATTGTAAACATACATAAAAAGATCGCAGACCTTATAATGATGAAAGACAAAATGGAAGAAATTAAAAATACACTAGAAGCACATAGCAGTAAATTTGAACAGGCAGAGGAAAGAATTAGCAATGTTGAATATAGGATATCTGAAAACACACAGATAGTAGAAAAGACAGCCCCCCCCCAAAAAAAAAAAAAGTAATAAATTCAGTAGGGGCTCAGGGACTTGAATGACAACATGAAATGCACAAACATATGCATTATGGTAATCCCAAAGGGAGAAGAGCAGGGAAAGTGGCAGTAGGAGTGTTTGAGGAAATAATGGCTGAAAATTTCTCAACTCTTATGACACACATATATGTACATGTCCAGGAAGCATAGCATTCTCCAAGCACAATAAATCCTAGCAGACCTACCCTGAGACACATACTTATCAGATTGTCAGAATCTCAAGACCAAGACAGAATCCTGAAAGCAGCAAGAGTAAAGAGCTCCATCATATATTCTTGATTGGATTAAACTCTCCAATCAAAAGACACAGATTGACAGAATGGATAAGGAAATATGACCCATTTATATGATTTCTACAAGAAACTCACCTTAGTCCCAGGGACACAAAGAGGTTGCAAGTAAAGGTTGGAAAACAATTTTACAGGCAAACAATAACCAAAAATGGGCAGGAGTAGCTATATTAATATCAGACAAATAGACTTTAAGTGTAAGTAAAACTGTTGTGAGAATCAAAGTAGGACACTATATATTAATAAAAGCAGTACTCAACCAAGAAGAAAGAATCATAAATATTTATGCCCATAACCAGGGATCCGCAAAATACTTGAGGCAAATACTGGCAAAACTAAGGAGAGAAATATCCACCTCTACAATCATAGTCAGGGACATCAATACACCATTATCACCATTAGACAGAACATCTCAATGGAGGCTCAAAAAAGAAACAGAGACCTTGAATAATAAGTTAGAGGAACTAGACCTAATGGACTTATATAGACCATTACACCCAGAAACAGCAGGATATACAGTCTTCTTGAGTGCTCAAAGATCACTCTCCAGAATACACCACATGCTAGGTCATAGAACAAGTCTCCAGGAATTTAGAAAGATAGAAAGTATACAAAGCATTTTCTCTGACCACAATGGAATGAAGCTAGAAATCAATAAAGGATGAAGAACTGGAAGAGGTACAAAGATATGGAAGTTAAACAACACACTCTTGAACAATCAGTGGTCAAGAAGGAAATTGCCAGAGAAATCAGTAACTACCTTGAAGCAAATGAAAATGAGATCACAGCATATCAAAAGTATTGGATGCAGCTAAATCAGTGCTGAGAAGAAAATTTATAGCCCTACATGCCTGCATTAGAAAAGAAAAAACAGATAAAATCAAAGACCTAACTGTACACCTGGAGGATCTAAAAAAAAGGACAACAAACTAATCCTACAGCAAGCAGAAGGAAAGATTAAAGTAGAATCAAATTAAATTGAGATAAAAAAAAAAACACTAGAAAGAATGAACAAAACCAAACTCTGGTTCTTTCAGAAGATTAATAAAATTGACAAACCCTTAGCTAGATAAACAAAATAAGAGAGAAGATGCAAATAAAATCAGAAATGAGAGATGGGTATCACCACTGACCCCACAAAAGTAAAGAGTATCATAATAGGATACTTTGAAAAATTGTATACCAATAAGATGGACAATTTAGATGAAATGGATGAATTTTTAGGAACCCACAAGCAACATACAGTGATGAAAGAAGAAATAGAAAAATTCAACAGGCCAATCACAAGAAGTAAGTTTGAACTAGTCATCAAAAAACTCCCGACCAAGAAAAGCTCAGGACCAGATGGCTTCACAGGTGAATTTACCAATCATTATGGAAAGAACTAATACCATTCCTACTCAATCTCTTCCAAAAACTTGAAGAGAACATTACTTAACTCATTCTATGATGCCAAAATGACCCTAATACCAAAGCCACATAAAAAAGCCACAAGAAAAGAAAACTACAGACCAATCTTTCTAATAAACTTAGATGCAAAAATCCTCAACAAAATACTTGCTATTCACATTCAACAACACATCAAATAAATTATACACCATGATCAAGTGGATTTTACCCCAGGTATGCAAGAATGGTTCAACATAAGAAAATCAATCAATGAATATACCATATTAACAGATCGAGGGGGAAAAAATCCCATGATCATCTCTATCGACACAGAAAAGGATTAGACAAAATATAGCATCCTTTGTTTATGAAAATATTTCAAAAGATAGTATTAGAAGGAAACTTCCTCAACATGATAAAGGGCATATATGAAAAGCCCACAGCTAACATCATACTCAGTGGTGAAAGGCTAAAGGCTTTCCCACTAAGATCTGGAACAAGACAAGGTTGCCCACTGTTACCACTCTTATTTATTCTTGTATTAGAAGTACTTGCTCAAGAACTTAGTCAATAAAAAGAAGTAAAAGGCCTCCAAATTGGAAAGCAAGAAATAAACTTTTCACTATTTGTATATGACATGATCCTATACATAGAAAGCACCGAAAAATCTACAACAAAGTTTCTAGACCTGATAAATGTGTTCAGCAAAGTGGCAGGATAAAAGATCAATATGCAAAAATCAGTAGCATTTCTGTACATTAATATGAGCAATCTGAGGAGGAAAACAAGGAAAAAAATTCCATTTAAATAGCAACTAAAAGAACCAAATATCTGGGAATAAACTTAACCACAGATGTAAAGGACTTGTACACAGAAAACTACAAAACATTGCTAAAGGAAATCAAAGAAGTTCTAAATAAATGGAAGACTATTCCATGTTCATGTATTAGAAGACGAAACACCATTAAGGTGTCTATCCTACCCAAATTGATTTACAGATTCAATGCAATCCCCCAAAAAAGTCCCAACAGTGTATTTTATTGAACTGGAACAGCCAATTATCAAATTTACTTGGAAGGGTAAGGCCCCCCAAATAGCGAAAAACATCTTGAAAAGGAAAAATGAAATTAGAGGACTCATGCTACCTGACTTTAAAGCATACTACAAAGCTACAGTGGTGAAAACTGCATAGTATTGGCACAAGGATAGAAACACTGACCAATGGAACCAAATTGAGAATTCAAATATAGACCCATGCATATTCAGTCAACTGATATTCGACAAGGCACCAAGCCCACTCAGCTGGGACAGAAGTCTCTTAAAATAATGAGATTGGGAGACCTGGATGCCCATACAGATCTGAAAGAAGCAAAGAGGATCACCATGTCAGGCCCTATACAAAAATTAACTCAGGATGGATCAAAGACCTATATATAAGAGCCAAGACCATGAAGCTCCTAGAAGATAATGTAGGGAAGCACCTATGAGATCTTGTAGTATGAAATGTTTTCATAAACTTTATACCCAAAGCACATTCAACAAAAGAAAGAAAAAAATCAACAAATGGGAGCTCCTTAAAATTTAAAACTTTTGTGCTTTGAAGGAGTTTGTCAAGAAAGCAATAAGGCAGCCTACTCAAAGAGAGAAAATATTTGGAAACCATCTATCTATCTGATAAGGGCCTACTATCCAGCATATATAAAGAACTCTTACATCTCAAAAATAAAAAGACAACCCATTTTTAAAAATGGGCATGACATTTGAATAGAAACTTTAACAAAGAGGAAATGCAAATGGATAAAAGGCACATGAAAAGATGCTCAACAGCACTATTAGGGAAATGCAAATCAAAACTATAATGATATATCATCCTAAACCTCTTAGATTGGCTGCTATTAAAAAAATAGAAAATTACAAGTGTTGGAATGGATGTGGAGAAATAGGAACACTCATCCACTGCTGGTGAGAATGTAGAATGCTGCAGGCACTGTAGAGGATGGTTTGGTGATTCCTCAGGAAGCTAGGTATAAAATTGCCATATGATCCACAATCACACTACTAGGAATATATGCAAAATTGACAGCAGGGGTGTGAACAAATATATGTAAACCAATGTTCATCATGGCATTATTCACAATTGCCAAAAGCTGAAGCAACCCAAGTGACCCTCAACAGATGAATGGATAAACAATATGTAGTATATATATATATATATACGATGGGCTATTACCAGCTGTAAGAAGGAATGAAGTATTGACATATGCAACAACATGGATGAATCTCAAAGACCTTATGTTGAGTGACAAAAGCCAGTCACTAAAGGACAAATATTGCATGATTTCCTTGATATGAACAAAAGATATTGAGCAGAGTTACAAAGGTATAGTCTGGAAAATAGGTTACCAGAAGCTAGAAAGCAAGTAGAGAGTTGTGAACTGATGCTCAATCTGGGTAGAATCTATGAAAAGTCGATGGGAGAGATTTGGCCATGGATGGAGGTGATGGTGCAGTGATGTGAATGGGGTTGATGATGCTGGAGTGTGAGGGTGAGTGAGGTTGGGGTGCGTGGGATGGGCTATTCATAGAGCTGGGTGGAGGGCTAGACAAAAGGAACAGGTAAACTCTGGAGAGATAGAGGACTGTGGTGGAGAATACAATTGTGGGAGTGTTCTTTAGGCAACTATGGCAGGGTAGGGTCACTGGTGCAGAGTGGCAGTGGTGGGGGGATATGTAGGGAAGGGTGCACCTGGGGCATGCCTCTATGGAATAGGAATGTTTTCATGTGGTCATAGAGTATTGTCTCAGTTGGTGGAGACCCACACAATGACCAACAAAATATTAAATTCCCATCCTGGGGAGTTCTACCACATTCTTTAATAGAGGGACAAGAATCTCTAGAGTACATAGACAGTGTCTAATAAAAGAAAACAGACCAATACATCAAGCCCTCAGTATCAATGCTTGTACTTGTGAATCTTATTATTATAAAATTGAAACTTAGCCTAATAATATTTATTGCCTAAGAGATACCTCCTGAAAACCTCATTGTTACTCAAATGTGGCTGCTCTCTAAGCCAAGTTCAGGAAATAAACTCACTACCTTCCCCCCAGCATGGGACATGACTTCCTGGGATAAGCCTTCCTGGCACTGAGATGGTTATTACCAAGTGCTGACCAGTGATACATTTGGAAAAAGACCTTGACCAAAAGGATGAAAAATTAAATACAAGAGTTTTTATGGCTAAGAGATTTCAGAGTGAGTCGGGAGGTCATTCTAGAAGTTACGCTTATGTATGTCTCAGGCAGATCTCACTAACTGCCCCAGTAAACAAAGCCTTTAACCGGGGTGCTTCTGAGGGCTCTAAAGACATCCAGACACTATAGGCAAGGCATACAATCCCATGAAATCAGCACCCCATCAGAGACCTTACCTTGGATTATATGATAGCCTATTTCACCACTGTAAAAGAGTTAGGCTCAATTATAATTTCTGTACATATGATTCTTCTTCCCCTTTTATTTGAACCTATAATTAGCACTATACTCATTAAATATATGTTCCAGAGATTTAAATCTTTGTTCTGTTCATATGATGGTTGAACCCTTAATCTCAGCAGTGATTCATCAGACTCGTCCAGGAAAACTGAATAATGATGATGGGCAACCCGCATCCCAAAAAGCAAAGAATATCTACAACTGCAAGCAAAACAGTTCCTTTCATCTGCCCCATAGGATCTAAGCCTCCTCTCAATTTGAAGCAGAGTGGGTATCACCATCCAAAAGTCCTCAAGATTGAGGAATGAACAAACATAAGGGGGTGGAATGCAACTGTGGAACAAAATAGACTTCTTATTATTGTAGTAATGGAAGAACTTGTAGCATAGACATAAATATAGTGATTACCATAGGTTCTGAGGGGAAGGGCGGAAAGAAGAATAGGTGGAACATAAGGCATTTTAGGGCACTGGAATTGTTCTGCATGATTTTGCAGTGAGGATACAGGACATTATACATTTTGTTAAAACCTATGAAATTTACAATTGCAAAATGTAAACCATAACAAAAACTATAGAACATGGTTAGTAGCAATGCTTCAATATTTATCAATTGTAACAAATGTACCACACTCATATAAGATGTTATTAATAGGGGGAAATGTGAGAGGGAGAGGGGATAGCTATATGAGAAGCCCCTATATTTTCAATGTAACATTTTTATAACCTAAAACATTTTCAAAAATAAAGTTTAAAAAAAAGAAAGAAGAAGCAAGTAAACAGACAATGACAATTAAAGGCAATGCATGATCCTGAATGGGATCTTGCAATGGATAAGAAAAATGCTTAAATGGACATTATGGGACATGAAAATATTGGAATATAGATTGTAAGCTTTATGGCAATGTTAAATTTTTTTAACTTGATAACTGCACTTAAGGTGGTTGCATAAGTGAATATCTTGGTTCTTAGGAAATGTATATGGCAGTATTAAGTGTTCAAGGAGTATGATGTATACAACCTCTAGGCTGTATGTACCCTAGAAAAGCATGTTCTTAAATTTAATTCATCCCTGTGGGCATAAACCCATTGTAAATAGGACTTTTAATAAGGTTGCTTCAGTTAAGGTGTGACCCACTTCATTCAGGATAGCTATTAATCCTATTACTGGAGTCCTTTATAAATAGAATGAATACACAGACAGAGACCCACAGAAAGCAAGAAGCTGAAACAACCCAGCAAGAAGGAAGAAACCAGGTGCCTTGCTATGTGACAGGAACCAAGCATCACCAGTAGCCAATACCAGAACATCAGTCTTTGGGGAGAAAGCATTGCCTTGATTTGGACATTTTCCCATCCTCAAAACTGTGAGTAAATAAATTTCCATTATTTAAACCAACCCATTTCATGGTATTAGCTTATGCAGCCTAGGAAACTAAAGCAGTTGTGAAAATGGATTGATTGATAGAAGAATAGAAAGAATGATATTGCAAATGTGGCAAAATGTTAAAAATGGTGGATGTGAGTATCTGAAGGGTGATAGGGGTTTCTCAGAGCTCTCTGTATGGGTTTTGTATTATTTTTATAACTGTCCTGTTACTTATAAGCATTTCAAAATAAAAGTTTTTTTAAAAAAGAAAAAAGTTGGAAGATAAGTCGCCTCTCTGGGGTAGAATTTATTTGACTCTCTTACTACATACAAGACTAAAATTTCATTATGTCAAGTGATAGAGCACTCAGTTGAGGCTGATTAAATAGCTACATCTGTTCACAATCACGTTTTACCTTGCTTACTTACTGAGAGGTAAACTTCTATTTCTAATAGAATTATTAAACCTCAGGCAAGTACAATTTTTTAATCAAAGGAGTTTCTCTGAGGGCTTTTGCTAATTTAATATTCTCTCTCCTTGATGCCAAACACCCACACAAACCAAGGGGATTTCTAGCATGTTGTTTTGATAAACATATTCATAAATATATAAGAATTATTTTTATTCAAAAAGATATGACTGTACATACTATTTGGAAATACATAGACACACAGACCTTTGGCTGCCTGTTTATATTTTCTTTAGGAGCCTTGAAAAGAAAAGAAAGGAGAAAGAAAAAGAAGCAATAAGGGTCAAAACAGATATTTCACCAAACCTGTTTTCTGACTCTTTGGGTGATCAATTTTCATAATAATTAGTGAATAAGCACTAGCATTGATTGGGCCCCTGTTAAAAGATATTATAACTGATATCTAAGAGGGTGCAAGAAAAATAACCATTCAACAAAGTAAAAGTAAAAATTGTGTAGGTACAGAATAATATAAACCACTCATTGAGAATAAAACATACAAAATCAGAAATGTGTGTCTCCTTTTAGAAAACATCAGCTGCAATAAAATTAAAATTAGGAAGTTCTATCTTTAAATATTTTAATTTCAATCCCAGTGCCATGTAGTAGTAAATTGTCTTTGCTTCAGAATTATTTGCAATAACTTGTAAATATCAAGGCTCATCTGTTGGAACATTTAGGTGAAGATCAAATTACAAATTTGGGTTGCTTTTATTTTTTAAGGTACTGAGGGCTAGGGATTGAACCTGGGACCTGCACAAAGCTGGCACACAACCACTGAGCCACGCTGGCTTCCCTGAGTTGGTTATTTTCTGTTTGTTTTGCTTGTTTTTTTTTTTTCAGGAGGCAATGGGAATGGAACCCGGAACCTCCCATGTGGGAGGTGGGCACTCAACTGCTTGAACCACATCTGCTCCTTTGGGTTGCACTTTTTTTTTTTTTTTTAAGATTTATTTATTTATTTATCCCCCACTCCCACCCCCATTGTTTTGTGCTTGCTGTCTGCTTTCTGTGTGTTCTTCTGTGTCTGCTTTTCTTCTCTTTAGGCAGCACTGGGAACCAATCCTGGGACCTTCCAGAATAGAGAGAGGCACTCAATCTCTTGCACCACCTCAATTCCCTGGTCTACTGCATCTCTTATTGTCTCTCTTCTGTGTCTCTTTTTATTGCATTATCTTGCTGTGCCAGCTGTCCGCATAGGCCAGCACTCTACATAGGCCAGCTCACCACGCAGGCCAGCTTGCTTTTCATCAGGAGGCTCCAGGAATCGAACCCTGGACCTCCAATATGGTAGTCGGGAGCCCAATCGCTTGAGCCACATCTGCTTCCCCTTGGGTTACATCTTGCAATGATTTTTTTGATCCCTGTGGTTTGACACATTCTAAATCTCCTGAATATCCATAATCCAAGAAAATAAGGCCTACTCACAGCTGTCCCAGCATTTTTCTAATCCACTTTAAAATATACAAATTCTAAGTATTATTTTTCAGTGGACTTTAGGTTTAAGAAACATGTTTTTAATATTTTCATGATATCAAAACACACACCCAGTGTAGAAAATAATCATCACTAAAATTTATCTGTTATTAATCATTTACAAGATAAACTCTGAGCAACTCATTTTTTCCTTTCATTTTTTCTATACCAATTTGGGTTTTTGGTTTAACAATGAAATTTCAAAGCAGTGTATTATGTTTTTAAAATGTTTAAAATGACTACATACATATAGTAAAAATATTAAAATATACATGGGAATGAAAAATACTTAATTCAACTTAATTAACTCTGGTGAGAGGAGGAAAAAAGGAAGTGATTGGGGAGGAACCCTAAAAGTACTTCAACTAATGTTTTCTTTCTTAAAATAATAAATTCAGAAAATATGATAAAATGTTTATATTAGCAAAGCTAAGTTATGGGTATCTGACTGCTAATTCTATTATTCTATCTCTTGATGGTTTAAATATGTTACAATAAAATAAAGAAAATAAGATAACCTTTACCTGGCAATAAAAACCCATAAAGAATCCAGATTTTAATTTACCAAGGAATGTAAATGATCTTTATAGAGAAATTTTCTAATTATATTGAATGATATAATAAAGATCTGAACAAATGAAGAGAAATAACACATTTCTGGAAAAGATAACATTTTAAGCATGTCCATTCAACCCAATATATCTATAAATTCAGTTCATTTCCCCAACAAAATCTATGCATACTTGGGAGAACATTGCAAATTTTTATTCTAAAATGTATGTAAAAAAGAAAAGTTTCATAGGAAAGAAAAATGATATTATAATGAAAAGCCATAGAAATTAAAACAATGCTAGTTTTTTGTTCACACAGAAACAGAGACCAGAAGGCAATTGCCATAGACAGACATGACTATGGGAAAAACTTTTTGCTACATTTGCTGAATCATTCTATTTAATATTATTTTAATTATTAATTAAATATTAATATAATCCATTTTCTGAACACTTGAATATAGGTTGTATACATCAATCTCCTTGAACACTTAACACATACATTTAATATATAATTAAGTTGCTATGACAAATCAATGGGAACGTTATATTGGGGAAAAGAGCTAAATAAGTGGAGAAAAATAGATATGAATCCTTCCATGAAATTATATATACAAATTCACTCCAAATTATCATATCTCCGAATGACAAAACATCTAATAATACAATGTTTTGGCAAAGCTCTGGGGAAACATGCTGATGCTTTGCTGGGAGGAAAGTAAATTGCTACAGCCATTTCAGAGAATCACTTAGCAGCACTTTGGAAACTAAGCCTTTATGTGCTTTGTAACTCAGCAGAAATATTCTTGGGCACATACCCCATTCTCCTGCAGGTTAGTATGGAAACATGGATGAATAAATGCTTAATTTAGCTTTTTTTTTTATTGCCCAACAAAGTGCTAATGTTTGGGAGTGAGATGCACAGAATGGTGAAGGACAGATGAAAGGAAACCAGCACAGACGGATAAATAAGACAATGAAAAAAAAGGGAAGATGGATTTTTTTCATCATTTCTAATTCACCTTGTTTAAATAATTTTTATTTGGCTCTTTCATAATGTGCATCCACTAGTTGACTCTTAAAAGAACCAAATATCCAAATATCTATTGATATTGAATTCTAGAATTTATAATTAATGAATTTTATGGCATATATAATGCCATACATGGCTAAGTAATGACAGAAACTAAAAATTAGTCCCAATTTCCAACTTCTGTGAAAAAGATCTTGAAACTATGTATTTAAATGAAATGAGTAAATATATATGAGAATAAAGGTTTAATTTAAAAATGTTAGCCTAAAAGAACATTTAACAGACACAGAGCTTGAGACAGTGATGCTAATTTTATTTTTGCTTTCCTCGGTTTTGTATATTTCCATGGGTTTAAAATGCAAATGTGAAAATTGTATACTTTAAAACAACTTGATCTTTCCTCTCCATGCCATATTTTAAAGTTGAAATCACTAAGTGAAAAGTATTTTTCTAAATTAAAAAAAACAACCAAACATCCAAAATACTACCTTCTTCAGGCTGGTTAGTAGCTGCCTTGCAGTATCAAATGCCTAAGGGAAATAATTTTCTAACTAAAAGAGTAGGTAGAGATTAATGGTTGCCATTTCATAAATCATTATCCTGAAATGCTCCCGTACAAAGGCATAAAGTGTCGAGGTTCATACGAATACTTTTAAAGTAGGGTGCTATTCCCAGAAATCATTAGTTCCACAGCACTGTTTTTCTTTCAAGGGCCTCTTAATTTCAAAGTGAATTTCTTGCCTTATAAAAACATAAGTCAGTTTGTGTTGCTGGAAATTATCATCAACCTATAATATTTAACGAAAGCATCACTTTTTTTTTAAGGGACAATAGATTCAGTTAATCTCATAATATCAACCATAAAGACACATATAGTGGGTGGAATATTTTGCATGCATTAAATTTCTTCCTAATTTAATTCCTAAGCACAAGTTTTATATTTCTAAGCACAAATTTCATTTTCCATTTCTCCTGGACTTATTTCCAAAATATATTCTATACTTTACTCCTTAAGCAGAATATGTTCAATTCATTACCTCAGGAGCTATCACTTTTTTTTTCATTCTGTGCTTCATACATTTTTGAGATTTATTTTCATGGCTTTACTTTCTTTTCCCTCTCTCTCAGGTTGCTAGATACAGAACTAGAAATGCACACCTGGTTCTAGCAACTATTCTACATTTTCTAAAGGCTTCTGTACTCTTGAATTGTAAAATCAATGTAAGCGAATTTTTTTTTCCAAAATAGTTTTATATAATTAGGGGTACGAAGGTTTCTTCTGTAAAAAAAATTGGTGAAATGTCCGAAGGCAGCTCAAAGTTCTTTTTGATTGTGTCTGTCTCATTAAATATGTCCTAAATGATTCTTTTGCATAAGTGGATTCTGGATACTAGTTGTCTGACTCTCCAGTGGAGGGGGATACCTTCCAAACATGAAAGCATAACAAACTTACCAAATATCTTAATAAATGATAGCTGACATGGCATTTTATTGATGTTTTATACAATACTTTTTCTGAAAAAATTAATCTAGCATTTACGTAGTATGTGAAGATCGGTAGACTAAATGACAAATTGACATTTATGAAATTCAGTCAGGCATGGACCCCATCCTTAAGGAGATTGGATCAGTGGGAGTCAGTAATATAAACAGAATTAAAAGTATAATATTCTAAGTGTTAAGAAAAAGGTTGTATGTAGATTAGATGCAAGTTTTGAAGACAGACCATGTAATGTGCCTGGAAGATTCAGGAATGTCTTCCCAGAGGAAGTGGTATTTCAATTGGGTCTGCACTACTAATAGAAAGACATTAACTGGCAGAATTAATTTTGTAATCAAAGTAAGCAGGCAGGGAAAAGCTCACTTGTTTGAGAAGTAGCACTATTGTGGAGGCTCATTGGACAAGGACAGGCTGCAAGGCAGGGTGGAGTCAAACTTTGAAGGCCACAGGTTTTTGGCAATCTGATTTTGGGACAGTACTCCATTTTATACTGTGGCATATGACTTATTTATAGTTCTATAATTTCATTTTTTCTTAACTTTGAGTTGTTCGGTAAATTTACCAAAGCAGTAGCCAGAATTTCAATTAATTAGATCACTGTTCCCTAGTGTTGGTTCTATGAAAATCTATGGAGTGTTAATTTGATTTTTTTTTTTAATGTAATATATTTCATTTACAAATATTTCACCTGCAATTATTTTATCTACATAAATTTCATTTACACATATTTATAGCCCCTCAGAATATATGCCAGTCACTGTTACGGGCCAGAGATAGAGTAGTGAAAAAATAAAGTCCCTGTTCTCAAAAAGCTTACATTCTATCTACAGGGAAAGACAAATAATGCAAGTAAGCCACTAAGCAAATAAATAGGTTATATAATGTTGGTTAGTAATAAATACTGTAAAGAAAAATGACATTAAGAAGATAGCAATGGTGGAGCTATAATAAGGGAAGTTCAGGACGACAGCTTTCTCGAGGAGGACATTTGAGCAGACACCTGAAGGAGTAGAAACAAGAGCATTCCAGAATGAGGGGACAAGTAAAACATGGAGGGAGGCATGTGCTTAATGTGAAGAATGACAAGAGAGGAATGAGTAAGAGGATGAATGATATAGGGGAGGAAGGCAGTGTTCAGATGAGGTGGGGACTTACTGGCTATGAAATGGATTGAGGAAAATATTTCTTAATAAATTTTTATTTTAATAGAATTTTAAACTAAGAAAAGAGATGCAAAATACTACATGGAATTCCCATATGCCTTTATCAAGATTTACCAACTGTATTCTTTTGACCCTATTCCAAATGTGAGACACACACACACACACACTTTCCACTGAATTATTTGAGAGTAAGTTGGAGATTTCCTGCTTATTTATTCCTAAAAATTTCATTATGCTTTTCCTACTAATGAGAATATTCTTTTATCTAACCAAAGTTATTATAAACAGGAAATTTAATATTGATGCAATACTATTATCTAATCCATGGTCCATGCATTCAAATTTTGTCAATTGTCACAATAATGACCTTTATGACTAATTTTTCCCTGATGTAGGATCTAATCTATGATCATGCCTTGCTTTTAGTTGTCATGTCTCTTTATTCTTTTTAATCTAGAAAAGTTCTTCAGCCTTTTATTTTCTTCCTTATCCATGTCATTTTTAAAGTTTATATATAAGTTATTTTATAGGATGTTCTCAGTTTGGATTTTTCTGAGATTTTTTCATGATTAGATAAAAATAATACCCTCTTGGAAGGAATGTGCAGCAAAAATGATGTGTATTCCTCAGTACATCATGCCAGAAAGCCAATGGTCTTGTTTGTCCCAATATTGTTGGCATTAACTTTGATCAATTGATTAGATGGTGCCCACCGCATTTCCCAACTGCAAAGTTATTATTTCCTTCACCTTAAAATTAATCATTTTCAGGGATATTGAGACTATGTAAATATCCCTTTCTTAATCAAAATTTCATCACCAAAGTTAGCACATTTATGGCATTCTAACTCCATCTTTTATTCAGTATTTATTAGTTCACATAATGTAAGGAAGAGATTTTGCTTTTGCATCTATTCATTCATTCACTCATTTTCATCAGATGGAATGGTGAATTACTATTTTACTCAATAAGTCTTCATGTATGACTACCATTATTTAATTTGATGTTCAAATTGATGAAGATTTGGCCAGTGGAAGGCATTTCAAGCTGGCTCATGTACCATTTCTGTATATCTCCACCATTCTTTAAGCATTTCTTTACTTTCTAACACAATAAGATGTTCCAGGGTCATCGTATATTTGTCCTGCCTCAGGCCTGGAATCAGTCTTTCTTCAGGGTTTCCTGACTGCTTTTAATGAAAACTATTTAGACAGCACAATCCTGTCTCTCAGTCAGAGTTCAGAAAACTTTTTCTATAAAGGGCTAGGCAGTAGATATTTTAAGCTTTTCCAGTCATATAGTAAGTGACACAACTTCTCCGTTCTGCCACTATAGTACAAAAACAGCCACAGACAATACGTAAATGAATGAGATGGCTGTGTTCCAATAAAACATTATTTATGGACAATGAAATATGAATTTCATATAATGTTCATGAGTCTTGAAATTCTTCTACTTTTTAATTTTTTCCCCACCATTGTAAAGTGTAAAAACCATTCTTATCTTATGGCCATGCAAAAACAGGCCGTGGGCCAGACTTGGCCCATGAGCTGTAGCTTGCCCACCCCTGCTCTAGAAGTGTTCCTTATTAGTGGTCTCTCTTTGCTTCCAGGCCCAGCTCCTTTGAATTTCATTGATCCTCACACTAAAGCCACATTGTCTTGATTTCTGAAGCTTTATAGTAATTCCTGAAACTTAGTTATGTGCCTTCCTTTCTTTTCTTCTTTTCACAGTTTTGGCTATTTTAGGTCCCTTTCATTTTCATATACATTTTGTGAATTACCTTTAAAACTTCTACTCTATAAAAAATGTCTGCTGAGATCATGACTGGAATTTCATTAAATCTTTATGTAATTTTATGGAAATTGACATTTTGGTAAAATTGAATCTCCAACCCTTGAATATTGTCTATATGTACATTTATTTAGTTGTGTTTTAAAGTCTCAGCAATTTTGTTAAAACTTTTCCTGTGTATTCTATGATTTTTGATCTGATTTTAAATAAATATTTTTATTTTCTTTTTCCATTATTTGCTGCTAGAATAAAGAAATGCAATTGAGCTTTGCATATTGACTTTGTATTACGACCTTGGTAAATTCAATTAATTGTTCTATTTTTATGTTTTTTTAGATTCCTTAGGATTTTCTACATAAATAATTGTGGTGTTTACAAATAAAACAGTTTTACTTTTTCCTCTACAATCCTTATGCTTTTATTTTATTTTATTATTGCATTAATAATATGCAATAATATTAATAACCTCCAGAAAAATGTTGACTAAGAACGGTAAGGTTGGACTTCCCTGTCTTTTTCCCATTCTGAGGGGGAAAGTGTTCAGTCTTTCATGTTTATCAACCATGCTCCCTTTTAATCAAGCTGAGAAAGTTTCCTTCAATTTCCTTTTATTTTCTATTTGCTAAAAGTTTATATCATGACTGGGCATTGAACTTTATCAAAAGCTTTTTCTGCATTTATTTAGATTATCATATTAATCTTTAATATGGTTAATTATACTGTTTGATTTTCAAATGTTAAACCAATCTTGCATTCCTGGAATAAAACCCACTTCGTCAAAATGAATTGTCCTTTCCACATAATACTGTATTCAATTTTGCCAATATTTTGTTAAGGATTTTTATATCCATATTGATGAGGGATATGATTTTGCAATTTTTTTCTTGCAATACCTTTGTCAGGTTTTGGCTTCAGAGAGATGCTATCTTCATTAAAGATAAAGAAGTATTCACTCAATTTTTGGAAATTATTTGTGTAAGATTAGCATTTTTTCTTAAATATTTGGTGTAATTCACCTGGAAAATATTTCGTGACTAGAATTTACCTATGGAAATTCTAAATTTTTATGATAACTTTACTTTAATATTTATAGAAATGTTCAGAATTTCTAATTGTCTAATTTGATAAATGGTATGTTTCCATTTAAATGTTTCATTATTATTCTTTTGATATTTGCAGGATCTATAGGGTTACCCTCTCTCTCATTCCTGATATTGATAATTGGTGTTTCTCCTATCTCTTTGTCTATTTGTTTTCCTAGTGTTTTATCAATTTTATTAATCTCTTAAGAACAGACTCTAGGCTTTCTTAATTTTTTCTGCTGTTAGACCATTTCCTATTTCATGATATCTGCTCTTCATTATTTTCTTCCATTTACTTATTTTGGATTTAATTTGCTAATTGTTTTCAGACTTCTTAAGGTGTAACTTAGGTCTTTGATTTTTAAACTTTTTTCTAATATAAGTAAAGCTGTAAATTTCTTTTACAGCACTACATCTTTCATTTCTAGTAACCCTGTACTAAAGGGAGTGCTTTCTAACAAAAAGCCATATAAATGTGGCTTTGACTTAGTGCAGTTCCTTGCTTTCAAAGGGGGTCGACTCCTCCTATTTTTTTTTTTTCTGCCTACTTTTGATCATTCTCCAGTGTCTTGAAATGTTTGTTTGTGTATGTGTGTATGTGTATGTCATGTTTTGCCCTATTCAGGCCATACTTCAGAGATAGTGTGGGTTTGATTCCAGACCACCACAATAAAGTGAATACCACAATAAAGTGAGTCACATGAACTGTTTAGTTTCCCAGCACATATAAGAGTTATGTATGTACTATACTGTAGTCTATTTTGTGTTTAATAGTATTATGTCTAAAAAACCAATGTATGTACCTTAATTTTAAAGTACCTTATGGCTAAAAAATCCTAACCATCATCTGAACCTTCAGCGAGACATGATATTTTTGCTGGTGGAGGGTCTTGCCTGGATGTTGATAGTTGCTGACTAATCAGAGTGATGGTTGCTGAAGGTTGAGAAGGCTGTGGCAATCTCTTTGTAATACAACAATGAGTTTGCTACATCGATTGATTCTCCCTTTAACAAAAGTTTTCTCAGTAGCATGTGACAGTTTGATAGCATTTTACCCACAGTAAAATTTCTTTCAAAATTGGAGTCAATCCTCTCAAAACCTACTGATTATCAACTAAGCTAATGTAATATTCAAAATCCTTTTTTTGGTCATTTCAACAATGTTCACAGCATCTTTACTAGTAGTAGATTCCATCTCAAGAAACCAGTTTCTTTGCTCATCCATAAGAAGCAACTCCTCATTCGTTAAAGTTTTATCATGAGATTACTGCAGTTCAGTCACATCTTCAGGCTCCACTTCTAATTCTAGTTCTCTTACTATTTCTACCACATCTGCAGTCACTTCCTCACTGAAGTCTTAAACCCCTCAAAATCATCCATGAGGGTAGGAATCAACTTCTTTCAAACTCCTGTTAATGTTGGTACTTTGACTTCTTTACATGAATCACAAATGTTCTTAATGGCATCTAGAATGGTAAATGCTTTCCAGAATGGTTTCAATTTACTTTGCCCAGATCCATCAGAGGAATCACTATCTATGGCTGCATTAGTCTTACAGAATGTATGTCTTACATAACAAGACTTGAAAGTTGAAATGATTCCTTGATTTGTATGCTACAGAATGGTTATTGTGTTGCACATATGAAAACAACATTCATCTCATTGTACATCTCCACCACAGCTCTGGGGTAATGAGGTGCATTGTCAATTAGCAATAATATTTTGAAAGAGTCAGTAAATTATGATGTAAACAGATGCGCTGTTCTTCAGGCTTTGTTATTCCATTTTTAGAGTACAGGCAGAATAGATTTAGCATCATTCTTAAGGGCCCTAGGGTTTTTGGAATGATAAATGAGCAATGGCTTCAACTTAAAGTCACCAGCTGTCCTTTGAAACTTTAAAGTCAGGTGTTGACTTCTCTAGTTATGAAAATCCTAGGCATCATCTTTTTCCAATAGAAGACTAATAATATAAGCTGAGCTAAAGATGACATTACTAACAAGTTTTCTTGCTGTGAGGCAAACAATGATGAGCATGCAATTGTCCCTAGGGAGGAGTAACATATAGGATTACTCTTTTTTGGAAGAGTCTTGTGTAAATTTTCATTGAGCATCACAATGAGACTTTCTCAAGCTCTCTGAGTGATTGAAGGTTATATCTCAGTACCTCTTCTTTATTAGTATTTGGCCCTTAAAATATAGCCCAATGTGAAATAATGGTCCTTCAAAATTTTTCATTCTTTAGCTTTTTAAAACTTTTAAGCTGTACAATTTTAAAGGACTTGAAATTAAGAAAGGGATGTCACAGTTGTAAATTTACTTGGTGCTAGGGGCCAATTCAATTAGCTCAGAACTTAATTTCAAATTGTTACCAATTCAATCAATGGAGTATGACAGCTTTCCCCCTTCATTTCCATGTTTCTAGGGACATTATGTTGAAAGAAAGACTTGCAAGATTAATTACATTTATAAAGATAGGGTATTCTTCCTTTTTTTTTTTTTTTTTAACTATGCAAAGGGGATTTATTTTTAATTCACCAAGAAGGGGCTACTGATTACATTAAGCAGAGGCACAATGTGAATGGTCTGTTCATTCTGATTCCAGCCTGGCTTCAATTCCTGTTCTGTTTTCAGCGAAAGCATAGTAGATAACACCATATTTAAATTGTCTGCTCAAGGGTTGGAGCCCTCCTAGTTGCAACCATAACAATATCTCCCCAAAATGTCATGGTTCACTGAGCATATATTATCAGTGCTATACCCAAATGCCACTTCTCCCTTCTTTGTCCTTTCTTTTTCTGTAATCAGTCAACACTTTTAAAATGTGCTTGATTTTATCACTGACTATTATTCTGCTTTTTCTATTTGGGTTCTCAGGGTGGTATCTGAGGATTGCAGAAGAGTACTATCTCTTTGATTACAATTTCAGGATCACTAGCTCCAGCTAAATATTCTTACCCCGGAAATACTTTTAGAAGAATTTTAAATACTTCACCTATATATACATAGATTCGTTTACATTATTTGCCACAGGAACAACACACTCTTTTTCCTGGATTTGGGAAAAATTCTACGCTTCTCTTCCTCTGCCTTTTCCTCTAAGGTAACATGCCTTTCTGAGATATGGAACAAACTTTGGATCAATTAAAGCCAATATTTGCAACCTCAAATGCTTATGGGCTCCAAGATGTAACACATACAATTTAAGTAGGCCCAGTGGGGACTGTGGTCAGTTGATACTCTGCTTCAGTCACACACATTCTGAGAATATGGGCCAAGTGTTGCTGGATTTTCTGATTCTTTGTGGTCCAAATCCAAATATTTTTATGTGAGGTTTTCTGATGTTTACATGTTAGCAACACTTTAACAATTTTTAAAAGTAAAATAAATAATTAGGAAGTTATACATAGCCTACCATCAGTTTTTTACATTTACTAAAGACAGCGGCCAAGATTGTCTTCAAACTGCTCTAGCTTTTAGTTCTGCAACTGAAACCTCTCAAGGTAAAAGAACCCAGAGGCCTACTAGGAAACAAAACGTAAATAAAAAATGCAATATATAATATTGCTCGAGTGCCTTTGTGAAACAGTTTGATGAAATATCATGCAAAGGATTCATTGATTTGAGAGTTGAAAGTGATTCATAAAGCATTAAGCTCTTACATTTAAATTGGTTGGTACTTGTTTTATGGACTTAGAGGAAATTGATAGCATTATGATGTTTGGGTAATGTTCCAGAAAAGTCTGGCTATTTTGAAAGGATTTTCAAGCTAATGAAACAAAATATGTTGCCTTAATCTTTAACTGATATACATGTGATCATTTTTTTTTTGATTCAGTAAGATGTTATTTTCTGTTTTCAGTTACATTTTATGACAGTTAAAGTTTCTATATTCCTTAATGTGTTTTGAAGACCAATCTTTCATAGGAAAGTTGTGCTTGTTTATATAGTAATATTTTTAGTCTGCATGTGTCTTACTTTCCTCTGATATATAGCTCATACTCCTGTGGCAAACAGCAGTGTGTGGCTTCCTTTTAGGTGTTGATGGGATAAATCTAATTTCATATGTAGAATATAATGGTTGCAGTTGGCAATTGGATATAACAAGTAAATACTTCTAAGCAGCTATGTTTTCTCCCATTCTAAGATAAATGATATTTAAGAATCTAGGTAGATATTTTGAGGAAATGGAGAATGGCCGGTTAAATATTTGTGCACATTTAGAAACCTGCTTTGAAAATAAATAACTTCAAAGAGACTTCAAAAACTTCAACACTGACAGAGTAAACAAATAGCACAAATTTCAAAGTCAATTGACCTTTCTATTCATGGAGATGAGGCAAAGATTTACTTGAAAAGAATATCTACCAAATAGGATAATCGCTTGGTAACCTGTATAACAGTGAGGTAAAAAATAATTACATGTCTTGCCCAGAAGTATAATTTATTTCATTTATGGTTTCATCAAACATTCATTGAGATCATATTCTATTCCAGGCCTTGTGCCAGATGCTGTTGATACAATATTTAATAAAACTCCTGATACCATCACAGAGTTGAGATTTGATTGTAGGAAAGATAAGTCAATAGGTCATTACAGTCCTCTGGTGATAAGTTAAAGGATGATGGTGGTTGCTATGGAAGCACATAGGAGGGAGATCAAATATAAATGGTGTCCCAATTCTACTTTTAACTTATCTGAATAAATCATCTCCCTGGAGCATGGATTATTGAAAACATTTTGGGACAGTCAGTAGGGAGTGAAAAGATGTGTGGGTCTGTATCCCATTAGCATTGGTCAAGAATACATTTTATTATCCTCGCTGGGATACTTTTGTGAGAGCGGCAATATTAATAATTACACTGGGACAGCACAATTAACCTGGATTGCCCCAGGCAAAATAGGACATACAGTCACTCCGTGGATATTCGATTCCTGATCAACTACAAGAAGAGTTGCTCAATCATTTCCTGCATCCCAAATTTATTCCCTATTTTACAATAAAGTGGTTAATTTAGAGTTTGACATTTAAATATGTGCCATTATTACCCACAGACTGTCACTTTCAGACGTCTTTGATATTATTCAATTTTAGTCAGACGATTAAAGACGTTTAAGGTAATTGGGAGGCTCTTTCTAGCTGCAGATCAGGACAGGTTTTCCTCATTTTAGCAAACTGACTGGCTGGAAGTCAATTATTTTCAGATGCTAGTTCAAATCGCTATCTCTTCTTTCAAATTTCTGGAAAAGGTAAGCTTACTCTTAGAGTGTTTTCCATTCATTCTTAAAGTAGTGGATAATGCAAATGTAGCCCAAGACTTTAATTGTAAAAGGAATATGCTAGCTCTGAGTGACTGAGGGAAAGAATAAGACAAAAATGTTATCCAAGTTGGGAAAAAATTCTGCTAGCTGTTCGTGCTTTTCTCAGCTATTCAAAGAGCCTGAAGAGTGTAATTAAAATATTTACTGTCCTAAAAAACAAATACCCATTTAACCCCCATATGGACAAGTAACAATAATACGAGAAAAATATTTTGGCAGAAGCACATCATCCCCATTACACCTGACACTTGCTTAGTGGTGCGATGTCTGGTGCAGACTTTAATGCTTAACTACAAAAAATAAACGTATCTTATTGTAAGTGTTCAAGGACAATAAAACATTTTCACTTTGATTTTTAATCATAATAAATTAGTTTTGAATAGACTATAACACTGTTAAATGAAATGGGTTTCATAGACAGTTTTCATTGCACAGAATTTATTCTAATAGTCTATTCACAAGTAAATTTGGTTGTAAAGAGCTCCTTTATAGTCAGTGGGAAAAACGAGTCACTGCAAGTTGCTGTGATTGACCTAAGGTCCTTATAATTCATTTTCTTCTGATTCTTTGGTTGTGCATCATCCCCAAAACTTCTTGCAGGATTTTATATCTATCAATCGATCAAGTGATAGATATGTTTGATGAAGCCACTTATTATGGTAGTTGTATTAGTCAGCCAAAGGGGTGCTGATGCAAAATACCAGAAGTCTGTTGGCTTTTATAAAAAGGTATTTATTTGGAGTAGAAGCTTACAGTTAACAGGCCATTAAGTGTAAGTTACTTCCCTCACCAAAGTCTGTTGCTACGTGTTGGGGCAAGATGGCTGCCAATGTCTGTAAGGGTTCAGCCTCCTCCTTCCTCTTAAGGCTCTGTGGTCCCAGCTTCTTCCAATACCAGCTGTAGGCTGTGATAAGTGTCATCTCTCCCCCCAGGCTCATTCATCTCCAGGCTCAGCTGCTCTGTTCTCTCCAACAAGGTCAGCTGTAGACGATCAGGCTCTCTCCCCCTAGGACCTCTGCTATGTCTATGGAGCCATCTCTATTCCTTTGTGTTCTTTGCCTGCGTGTTTATTTCCTGGGGCTCCAGCATCCAAAACCTCCAATTAACTCCTCTGCCATGTAGTTTTCTCTGTGAGTCCCTGCCTACCAAGGGGGCAGGGATTCAGCATCCTCCCGAAATGTCCCAATCAAAGCTTTAATCATTATTTAATCAAGTAAAAGTGAAACCGCTGAATTTAACACAATCTAATACACCCAGGGGAACAGACCAGTTTAGAAACATAATGCAATGCCTATATTTGGAATTCATAACGATTACCAACTGCTACAATAGTGAAGATATTGAGTCATAAATTATAAAACAAAAGTCTCTATTATAAGGTAAATGAGATTGAAGAAGTTTTAGAACATTGACATTTATAATTTACTGAAAAATAATTTGTTGAAATTAACATTTAAGAAACTAAATTTTTAAAATAAAATTTGCTCAAATGGGGCATTTACCAAATATTCAAGTCTAAAATCCATTGACAAAATTTTCTACAGGATCACAGAACCTGAGAAACAGTTCAGAGGCCCTATAGTTCAGGTATTTTTTAGAGATTTGGCATCCCTTATGTTGAAACTTCTCAGTATAAAATTTAGATGTCATAGTCTATATAAAGATGCTATGCAATTCTGCAAACATTGTAATTGTTCTACTCTTAATTCAGAAACACACTTGGGATTTTCCAGAGTCATTAAAGTGTTGAGTCTGGAATAAGCAATTTATTTCTCAAATAAACTTGTAGCTTAATTTACTTCTGCCTTTCTACTTCATTAAGGCAAGTTCTCAAAGTTTCTATGTCTTATAATTATTGTTTAATAAGTTTCATTATTTTATTTATTGTGCTTATTACTAATGGAAGTAACTTCTCCTTTGCACTTATAATGCATTCATTTCACAAACTGTAGACAGTTCAATCGTTTTAGCATGGTTCTTAAGGTTTCTTAGCTTTGGGAAGCATAAGTTTTCCAGTGGACTATATTTCACTTCAAAGACATTTGATATTTCAAAGGAAAAATATCAAAGCTTTTGAAATCTTTAAAAAGACATCAGATTTCTTAAAACAATTTGAAAGGTGTGTAATATTCCTAATTTTGCAAAAAAAAAAAAAAAAAAAAAACCCACAAAAACAAAGTTATGATACAAAAGTAATTGGGCCTTCACTTTTGTTTGTTTGTAGGGGCAATGGTGCATGTACAAATTTAATGAGAAATTTATGCGTTCTTATAAACTATGTGAAGACCATTAATCATTATTCCCCTTATCACTGGCAGCAAAAGTATATTTTATTGACTCTAACCAAGAATCCTGATATTAAAATAATTTTAAAGCCAGGGATCTTCCACATGTAGATGAATTCTAAACTTAGATGATTTGTTTTCTTCTTGCTTAAAATTATAAATGATCTTCATATATTTCCAGAATATATGAAGATGAACAAGGTGAAAAGTATGGAAAAAAGCATGGATTTTTCTAGGAATTTAATAGATATGCCAAAAGGACCAAATTAACAGCTACAAAGAAGAAACCAAATAAAAATAATCCTGAATAGCTGAAAGACATGAGCCTTTGATTTAGAAGTCCACAAAGAACAACAAGTTGGATTAATCCTTTTAAAGATTTACACCTATACAAATCCCAATAAAATTTTAGAACTCTAAGTGAAAAAGGAAAACCCTAAAATCACCTAGAGAGAAAAGAAAAGATTATAATGGGTACAGTTCAGCTAGGTATCAGTCACAGCCACATAGTAGAATATATTAAATATAGATTAAACATATGTCTTCTAATTTTTGAGGAAAGATTTTGACATATAAACATCTAGAGAGTTTGCTTCCAAAATATCCTTCCTGAAAGATTACGAAAGTGTTAGTGAGACAAATAGAAAAAATAAAGCAAAAGATCAGTTATCAGAGTGTTCTTCAGTTTTAGAAATCTGGAAAACAAGGCAGGTATATAGAGAAAAGGAAATTCGAGAGATATGAATAGATGGAGTATGAATGAGAGACGTAAGCTATTATAGTGATTATTTTAGACCAGGAGTTCTTAATAAGGGGTCCATGAGCTTGAATTGAAATTCAAAAAAACATTATTCTTGTGGGGATGTGTTGGTATGGGTGTGATATATTTATTAATAATACACAGTATAGTGTGGACTTAGTATCAGGTCCGTGGTTTTCACCTGACTGGCAAAGGGGTCCGTGGAACAAAAAAGGTTAAGAACCCCTTTAGGTTAAGGGGAAACATGCAAAAGACATCACTGAAGTTCTCTGTTGCCAAGCTCAGGGTCGATCAGTGAGATATATTGGATAAGAATACAGGCTGGAATTTTAAACTAGGAATTCATGTGGACAGTATTTTACTTCCCCTGAACCTAAAGCATGGTTATAGGTAGAAAAATAGGATGTATAACATTAGAGTAGAAAAAAAGAATCTGAATCCCAATTTTCTGGAAAATGAGAACCAATGCTAAATTTCAGTCCCCTACTGTAAACTTCAAAGCTCGCTCTTTAGTTTACATCGTCTCTTCGCTTTCTCAATCTGTCTCGACTCTTCTTTTCACCTAATTATTCTTCCAGAGGACCATCCACCATGTGATCTTCCAGAAACACAAGTCTGATCATTTTATTCCTCAGCATGAAACATATAAGTGCTCTCTTCCCCTCTAGTTCAACCACATTTCATTCAGAATTAAGTTCACATTCTATCTAATGAACTTAATAACATTTGGGGTCTTGTTTCAGTCTACTTTACCAGCATCATCTCTATATCTCTACATTTCCTCATTGTTCCAGTAAAGTATGCTGCTTTGCCTGCAATTCCAGGAGTGTTCTCTCAACCTCCCATTCCTTCAAACTACCACCACTTTTGCACAGAAATGTTGGTATAGGCTTTGCTGGGGTGCCACTGGAGTTTAGCACCTGAGGAGCCAAATTCCTTGACCAAGATAAGTAGTATGGGGAAAGCAAAGTGACTTTAATACCTGGACTCAAGGAAATAAAGAACCAAGAGCTCACAGATAAGCCAAAGACTAGCAGAGCAGGAACCAACAGGAACACACAAGGAAGGTCCAGGAGTATGACTATGAAAATGGTTAGTGTTTGCAAATACCCTTTTGAGCTGGTGGGTATATGAGTTGTCTAGATACAGTATGGTTACCTCTGTGCCTTTCCAGGGTCTATTTCTTCTACTGGGAAATAACTTCCCTCTACATCTACTTAACTAATGTTTTCTTATTCTAAGAATAGAATAGAATAACTAAGATTTAGACTTATTTCAAGGTTTCTTATCTCTGGTAATTATCACCAGACCTTCCTGGACATTCCTACAAAGGCATTAAGTATTCACAGCTTGTTTTGCTTCCACTCCCATCATGTTTCATTCATTCCAGAGCTCTCTCATCCAAAAGTATTATTATTGGCAGCAAAATTATGTTGCTCTTTAGATATAAGCATAAATGATTATCTTTAATAGAGCCCTTTTAATGTAAAACTGAATCCATTAGGATATGAACCCAAAGAGGATCTTTGTAAGATTTTAGTAGTTAAGGTGAGGACAAATTGAATCAGGGTGGGACTTGATCCAATATGACTGGAGTCCTGATAAGCAGAGGAAATTTGGTCCCAAGAGGAGGTGGCAAAGGGAGATGAATGGCCATACAATGGAGATAGAAATTGAGTTATGAATTGCTAGCAAACAGCCACCAGAATGCTACAGACTTCAGAGAAAGCATAATCCTGACAACACCTTGATTTTGGACTTCTGGCCTCCAAAACTGTGAAGCAATAAATTCCTGTTATTTAGGCCAGTCTGTGGCTTAACTAGTCTGTGGTACTTCATTATAGTGGCTCTGGCAAACTAAGATAGCTAAGATATCCTCTTTGAGAAAATTTTCTATGGGAAAAAACGTCAAACTAAACAGTATGCTTAGTGAAGTAATTGGTTTAAATTCTTGTGCAAGGTTATCATTGATGTTAAAAATATTTCATGGATGAGTAGCTGTCTAGGGACTACACTTTGGGTAGCAATAATCTAAGTCACTTCTGACAATATGAAGATAGGATAAGTGTAGACAGTTCGGCAACAGCTTGATAACTTGAACTACTTAAAACAATAAAGGGGGGATTTTATTGTGTTACGCTGGGATATATCCTGGATACTATACATAGAGAAATGCCAAGCCTGAGATAAGGTCTGAAGTAATGAACTAGAAAGTTCTACTTACAAACCTCAAAGTAGATTTTCTTTATCTGTTCTCTGTTTTTTATTTGCTGACTAACTTTCTCAGCTTCTCTTTCACACAGTAGAATATATAGCCACCAGTGAATTCCTTAATTTACAAATTTTGGTCTCCTTCCAGCATAGATGAGGTGTCAATCTGGTCCTATTGTGATCATTTCTTATTAAGGGGCATCATTAAATAGTACAAGCCTGATGTTTGGGGGCCCATCTATGAAGATGCAAGAAAAATGTAGCAAATAACACCAAACTGTCTATTTAGACTTTAATATGATGTCATAAATCACTTTTCAGATTAGCCTTCAGAAGTTGTGGTACATTGGAGTGTCTCTAATACAGATAAATCTTTCTGTGTGAAAATTCACTTTTAAGACAGCCAAATTTACTTTCATTTGAACTTGTCTTTTGGATAATTTGGGCTATATGGTGAGCTGTGTGATGTTTAGTCAAAAAAAAAAATTATGTGGTGAGGGAATCAATAAAGTCTTATTTTCTATATTGATCATAAATCATCTTGTTGTGTCAGCTTACCATGTCTGCCTGTCACACCAGCTCGCTGTCTTCTTTAGGAGGCACTAGGAACCAAACCAGGGACCTCCCATGTGGTAGGCGGGAGCCCAATTGCTTGAGCCACATCTGCTTCCCCCAATTATTTATTTTTGGTGCAACATTCCTGAAAGTACTGCAATACCAGGTTGAAGCGTGGAGTGGACAGAGCAAGCCCCTATTCCATCTCCCAGCTCCAAAAATCCATTTAATATATTGTCCTCGGATAGAGCATATATCAGATATTAGACTGATAAGAACAGATACTACACTTGATCTTAGCCAAAAGGCCGAGAAGCAATGTCAATTATTTTTAATACATTTTATTCTAGAGATTTTGAGGGGATCTGAAAGGCTTTGAAACCTTGTACTTCTTTCCATGCCAGTTATAGAGCCATGGAGGGACTGGTAGACCAGGTAAAAATGTGTCACAAACAAAAACTCAGAAATCAAAATCTTCTTGTTGGAATACTTAGTTGGTGGTTATATAAGAGGCATCTCTTGTTTCACACTGCCAGGAGGACCATTCCAGTTTTTCTATATTCTTTGTATAGTGAGGAACTGTACAAAATGACAGCCTCTTGCCAAACTGTGGGGGATATGTCAGACCAAAGAACGACTCAGACAAGCCCAGCTTGGTGAGTAAGTCAGCATTTATTAGGGGGCTATGTGGAGTCCTCATCTTCAGCATTAGGAGGAGAGATGACAGTTTTGAGCTCGATTGTCTGTACTCACTGCAAAACGAGAGGAGTCCTTTATAGTACATGCCTATGTACAGATGGGGTATAAGCATAACTCTGAAAGAATGCAGCACTTTGCCCAAGATTAAAGGTGCATATGTTTAGAGATGTTTATCAAGGCATGCAGTACATGCAAGGCATGTAAGTACTTGACTTCACAGAATGCTTTGATTACACTCAATGAAGCAGACGTTCATATTGTTTATTGCAAGGAGGGTAAGATCAGATAGTTTTGCTGACTTTAAGATCTTATTCTCAGACAACTGTTTCCTGTGTCATGTCTTGTGACTAACTGAATGTAGCTTGCAGTTTAATTTAAGGAAAGGGCAGTAAGAGTTGGAGAATGCTAAGTTACCTATGCCACACACTATGCCACAGAACTCTGCCCAGCATTGCTGGGCATTGGGAGCCTGTTATTGTTGAACTCCAATGAGACTAAACAGGTGCATGTAAAGGCTGTGGCAACAAAGTTCTTCATGTTTTGGAACTTCTAGATCAGTTGGGACTATAAGACTACTGGCCTTCTTCCTTTTCTTCTCTTCCTCCCCTGCTCCTGCTTCCTCTGGTCTAGAGCAGAGTTCGGCAAACTTTTTAAAGTGCTGGATAATAAACTTCATGAGCTGTGTGATTTCTGTTGCAACTACTCAGTTCTGCCATTATAGCACAAAAACATACACAGACAAATGAATAGGTTGCCCTAGAGTCTATAATATATATTTTTGGCTAATCTAAATCCATCTTCAAATAATACTGTACCACTTCATGTGTACTGCTGGTACTTTATGAAAGAGTATTCCCAGTTCCTCCCTCCCATTCGTTGTGATATTGTTGTCATTCATTTCATGTATGCATGGGCTATAATCAGCCAATATATTGTTACCAATACTGTTTTAAACAGGTTTTTTTTTTTTTTTTATTTCATTTTAACTTCAAAAAATAAAATAGACAAAAGGCAGCTTAACAAATTATGGAAGCATTAATTTTAAAAATCCTGTCCAGGCAGTTTTATTTTAGGTCGGATAAGGATAAGAAAAAAATTTTAAATATATCTCCATTCATTTCTTCTCCAACACTCTTCCTTTATTATGTGGATCCAAGTTTCTAGCCTATGTTACTTCGCTTCTGTCTTAAGAACATCTTTTAACACTTATTGCAAGACAAGTCTGATTGAGTTGAATTTCCTTGGTTTGTTTTTGTGAAAAAGTTTTAGTTCTCCTTTACTTTTAGAAGGATACTTTCTCTGAATTCACAATTCTTGTGTAGTGGGATTTTATTGTTTCAACACTTTAAATATTTACTCCATTCCCTTCTTGTTTGCATGATTTCTCATGAAATGTCCATTGTAATTCTTAGCCTTTTTCCTCTATAGGTAAGATGTAGTTTGTCTTCAGCTTTTTGCAAGAATTTCTCTGTCTTCAGTTTTCTACAGTTTGAATATGATATATGTAGCTGTGGAATTTATCATGTTTTTACACTGGCCTGGTATTCTCTGAGCTTGCTGCACTTGTGGTTTGTTATCTGTAATTAATTTTAAAGAGTGGCCATTATTATTCTCTGTTCTCTCTCAGTTCTCCCAGTAAGCCAATTACAACTAAGTTAAACCATTTCAAATTGTCTCACAGTTCTTTGAATTCTGTTTCTTTTTGTTTGTTTGTGTGTGTATTTCCATTTTTTTCTATTCTTTGTATTTAAGCTTGAGAAGCTGCTACTGACTTATCTTCAAGCTCACTGTTGGCCATGTTGAATCTACTGATGGACCCACTGAAAATATACTTTATTTCTGTTACAGGGGTTTTGATTTCTAGCTTTTCCTTTTGATTCTTTCTTAGAGTTTCCCTCTCTCTGCTCTCATTCCCCATTTGTTCTTACATATTGTCCACTTTCTCCATTAGCACCCTTAATATATTAATTGTAGTTCTATTAAATTTCCAGTCTGATAATTCCAATGTCTGTGTCATATTTGAGTTTGTTTCTTATGAAAACTGTGTTTCATCTCACCTTTTGGTATGACCTGTAAGTTTTTGTTGAAAGCCAGCCCTTAGGGGCTGTATCCTACATAAGTGTTTCACTTAGTGGTATAGCTTTTTTCCTCTTCCCTGACTCAAGGGTTACAATCAAGTCCTGACCCATTTTGACCAGAAGACTGAAGGGTCTAGAGTGGAAAGAATTCTTTGTTCCCAGATAGAATAAGCCTCTAGTAATGTTTTTATCTTTATAGAAAAGGCCTTTGTTATGGGAAGAAGATTCAGAATGGTTAATCCTCCCCTCTTCTCTGCCAGAGGAATGAGGAAACTTTTCAAGCATTTTCACTGTGAAAACCTGGTAGGATTCCTGGGGGTAAACCCATGAAAGTGTGGGTCCCCTCAATAAAACTTCTGGGTACCCAGTAGTTTCTCACTTTCCTACTAGACCACACTCAGCCTCTAGGAATTTGTATTATGAGAATTCATCTCAGAATTTATCACAATTACCATTGAAATCTTCTTAAAAGTTTATGATCCCAGCTGCATCTGTTCAGATAAACAGATCTCTTCTGTGTTTCTCTGGATATGCTTGTCTTTCTAGATTTTGCCTGGTGGTTTTCTCTGTGACCTTATTCTTTGGTATGTCCAGAACAGTCACTGATTTCTTTGTTTGTTCAGATTTTTCCTCTTCTAAAGATGAGTGATTAATTCCAAGCTTTGTACATACCAGAGTTAAAACTGGAAGCTTTATTATTATTTCTATAATAATTATTATGAAATTTAACAATGGTAGCCATAGAAAATTGGAAATCACTTTCAGCCACAAAATTGTACATTTTTGTTTGCCTGAAATATACTTTCAAATTTTATCCAATTTATGGGTTCCTATGAATATATTTTAAATGATGCCAAGGCAATGTCATTTCAAAACTACCATTTAAAGACCTTAAAAATGTATATTCCTGGATGTAGCTCAAGTAGTTCAGCGCCTGCTTCCCATGTACAAGGTTCCAGGTTCAGTACTTCCAAAAAAACCAAAACAAAGACATACACACACACACAAACACACACAAAAAAACAACTCTCACTCAGGAGTGGATATAGCTCAGTGGTTGAGTGCCTGCTTCCCATGTACGAGGTCCTGGGTTCAATTCCCCTGGAATATATATACATATATTTTTATGTATACTCCTGGATCTCCTGAATTAACTATGTGTAAACTATCAAAATAAGTGAAATATAAAACATGACCTTTAGACAAAAATTTTATTTTATGTAGAAAGGTAAAATCATTGATAAGCTTCCTAGATTTTTTTTAATGAATATTAACTGTATTTGGTAATACCTTAATCTGTAACTGAATTTGCTTTCTCCAATGGAAAATCTTGAAATACCTGGTCATGTATTTTCAATCATAATTTTAAATGTGCTTTAAGAGATTTTTTAAAAACCTACAACCTTTGTGCCTAAGGTAATTTTCATTAATAACCAAATTCAGTACTTAAACTAAGGAGCAAATTAAGACATTTGGGAGATATTTTATGCTCCACATAATAGTATAGTAAATCAGTGGCCTCTAGAAATTAGTACCATGTGCAGTACATACGTTTATTCAGGGGTTCCCATCCCCCCCCTTTTTTTAAACAAATCAATTTTATTGATACATATTAATAAAGCATACAATTCATCCAAAGTGAACAATCAGTGGTATTTGATATACTCACATAGTTGTGTGTTTATCACTTCAATCATTATTAGCCCATTTTCATTATTTCAATAATAAACATAGCTCCTACTTCTGGCTATTCTTGCACAATTATTTATTAAGCAGTTTTATCGAGATATGTTCACATATCATACGATATATCCAAAGTATATAATCAATGGCTTTTAGTATAATCACAATGTTGTACATTCATCATCTCAAAAATGTTAGTACAATTTCATTACTCCAAGAAGAAAAACTCCCCATCTGTTAGCATTCCTTCCTCAGCCCTACATAACCACTAATCTAATTTCATCAGGGGTCCTTTTAAATGCTGAGAAAATAGCATCAGTTAATAGGCTCTTTTGGAGAGAACAATTCAGAAAAAGCATGTGGGGATAGGTGGTGCTTCCTTTACTTTAGACCTTAATTTTAGGACATTTCAAAACACTTCAAAGTAAGAGTTTGTCTGTTACTTCGTTCTTGAGAACAGGAATTGGTCGTTTTGTATCCTAAGTTCTGAATGCTTATTCAAGACATTTTCTGAAAATGGCTTTTTAGGAAATAAATGTAAAAGTAATTTAATTCCATGTAGAAAAAAGTAAGATCTTTTTACAGTGGCTCTTTTCATATCAATTTTACTGTCCATATGGAAAAAAAAATACAAAAACAAAGACTACTAATTTACTTCATGCATTTATGGGTTCAATGAATTAAAAACAAATTTTGTATAGTATATTGTCAGTGAGCAACATCTATTTTGTTATTATGTTGATCAGTAAAGCTATAGTATTGAAATACAATAATACAATATATATCAAATATTTTTCTTTCAATAAATATGTATATAAAAGAATGACTGTGTATGTACATGTATGTATGTATGTATACCCACACATGCAACTTAACTAGATTTATGCATGTGGGAAAGGAGAGCTGATCTACAGATTTGAACCCAGATCCTTATGTAATAGGATTATTGTCTAGAGTTAGTTTCCTTCTAAGGGTGTTTTTGTTTTTTTTAATTTTTTATTAATTCACATTAAAATAGGCCAGAGTAGAATGGATTTTGTTTTTTATGATATGTCATAGCAGCAAAGTTCATATTTGTATAAAAAATAAAAATTAAAAAAAAGAGGAAAGTATTTTCAGATGCTGAACAATCAGCAATTTAAGCAAAATCTGTCAAAACCAGATGTTGTTTTGACACTCAGTCCTAGATAGGCTTATTTTGCATTCCTATTTCTAGTTTCAAATAACACTGCACTAAAACAATGTAGTCTTTTTTAAAGGGTAGGATATTGTAGTGTGTTAAGTTGAAAGAAAAAAAAGGACAAAGATGACAGGACATTTTCATTGTCAATGAATAAGTAAATCTCGATTTTTTTTTTTTTTTTTTTTTTGAGGTACCAGGGGCCAGAGATTGAACTGGGACCTCGTATGTAGGAAGCTGGCACATTGCCTTCCCTGAGTTATTTTTTTGTTGTTGTTTTGCTTGTTTGTTTTTTGTTGTTGTTTTTTTAGGAGGCACAGGGGACTGAACCCAGGACCTCCCATGTGGGAGGCAGGTGCTCAATCGCTTGAGCCACATCCGCTCCTCAGATTGCTTTTAATATCCAACATATTTATAATGATCACTTAGAAAGGATATGAACAATAGTTATATGTAGTTCTTAATTCCATTTCTAAAAGACTTTTTAGAGGGCAATGCTATTTTTTTATGTTTGAAAACTGGCTGCTATATATTCTTTGTTTTATATGTTTTAAAAACCCAGGCTTCTTAAATTTTTTTCATTGTAGATTCTACTCCGTTCTAGTTGCTTATGAAAATAAAAGCTTATGGAAAAGTTTTGAAAAGTTTAAAAATTCTTTTAATAACTTTGGTGGATTGAATTATGTACCCTGATTTAGCCATGCTCTTGGTCTTCATCCTCAGTCCTGTGGGTGTGAACCCATTGAAATAGGATCCCTTGACAATGTTTAGTTAAGGTGTTGCCTAACTGAGTGAGGAGGGGCCTTAACCCAGATAACTGGGGTTATTTACAAGCAGAAGATATTCAGATATAGGGACAAAAAAGCCAAGGCCAGGAGCCAGGAGCCAGAATTCAGTGGGAACCTGGAAGAGAAAGGAGAGGAAATGGCTATGTTCTGGGAAAGCCAAGGAACCCAAGGATTACTGGCCAACCAGATCCTGACCACCCCAGGAAGCAAGCATTCTAGCCTCTGAAACCATGAGTCAATGAATTCCTTTTAAGTCAACTAATTATATAGCATTGTCATAGTAGCTGGGAAACTAAAATAATAACCAAAGAAAAAGATTAAGAGAGAACAGCTTTGTATGTGCAAAGCAGGTACCTAATTTGTTATATCTTATTGAGGTAAAAATCATGGATGAAATTAACATAATAGTATTGTCAAGGTTAGTTGAAAATTGATTTTGAAATTAAAGAGAACCAAACAGACTAGAGAGGGAAGTGCTGCTAAGGAAAGATCCAGCTGTTCGATGGTAGGAAAGCAAGATAGGGAGGTTGGAAGTGATAGTGTTCCTTGGAGTGGTAGAGTTAGCTACTCTAACAAGAGGATTTTATACTGCAAGGAAAGGATAATACAATTCTGCATAACAGCTTGTCAATTAAATTTAACAGCAAGTGGCAAATATGGTTCTCCCTTTCCCAAGCTATTGAGAGAAGATGATGGCTAAGAATCTTACAACCAGAATATGACTAAACTAAATCAAACTATGATAATATTCAAGGAGTATTGTGAGGAAATTTAGACTTTTGAATAGGCTCAGTGTGTAGAATTTAAAATGTAAAACCATGATTAGGTTTAGAAAAAGAAAATAGTGATATCTTAGTAGTGTAGTTTGGAGAATTTTTATGCATCTATTGGAGAAATATTTTCCAAATGATGTTTCCATATTATCAATATTAGCTATTAAGTTATCCTGCTACATTGTAATGAATATTTTTTTCAGTATAAAGCAAGTGTTTGGTGCTACTATCATTTGTGAAATTCAATTGGTTTTTATCTTGCTTCCAAATATAACGTTTACCTTTTATTGGACTAGCTGTCATTTTATAATAGTTATTCAATAAAATTGCAGCTAGTTGAAAAGCCCTGGCTTTTGAATTCAAATATACCTCTATATATCTGATTGTCCTACGAAATAATTTATATATTAAATTCAGTGATATAACTATTGATTGTTATACAGCTTGTGACACCTGAGAGTTTCCTGTATTTACCAATTCAGAATTTAGTATACAGATTCTGTGTTTGCTTATAGAGCTGTGGAATAGACTTGTAGGTTTGCAAGAGTATGATTAGTATCTTCAAATACCTAAATATTATCAGACTGTAACATTTGCCTATTTCCATGGTATATACCCACCCACCAAGCCAATTTCACGATGTAATGGGTCATTACTGAACAGAGTTGAGAAATGCACGTATACACCATTATATAGTATTTCTAGAATTAAAAAAAAATACACACAGATAACTTTAAGAGCATAGATAATAGTAAAGTGTAGTAAAATAATTTAAAAATTGATAACAGTATTTGATTTTAACATAAATTGTTTAATTATACATTTATGTAATTTAACTTTTAATGGATTAAAATGGATGCCTAAAATATCTTGTCAAATTATCATCTGCTCCAGTAATGCCTTCTTTTTGCTATTCATAATTGATTTTAATAAATATTGAGAAATCAAGATGTGCTAATACTATATGATGCCAGCATATGCACACATATCAATTAATTAGAGCTGTTAGACTGTTTAAACAGCTCCCTCTTCTGAATAATCAGCTCATAGGATGTTGATACTTGCTAGTAGATGGTTTACAAAGGTGTGTTTTGGCATGACCATTTGGATAAATACATTATATCATTATACACTTAAAGGTAAGTTGAATGACTTGGTCTTCAAAACCAAAAGAACAATAGTTTGTAGCTAAAAGTCTATCATCAGTAGAGGGATGGGCTGTATCCTACTGCTGTAGCTTATTTATTTAATCAACTTGCTTTCTGGAATTCTCCAAGAGATAAAAACATTCACAGCAGTTTGGCTAATAGCCGGCTGTTTCAGCTAAATAGCAGTGTCAGAGTCTATGAGTTATAATGTAACATTAAGGAGGATAATGACAGTTATTCTCCAGAGGATGTTTCAAAATCACAATGAAGTAACAAACAATTTGTTGAGGATCCTTCGCTGCCAATTGCCAAAGCATTAGCATTCCATCTGCCAGACAGCGGGATTAGCATATCCCTAGTGAAGTTGTTAAGGGCAACTTTCAGAAGACCAAATCAGTACTTTGTAAAATCCACAGCAAATCATTCACTTCTTTCTTTCAATATGTATTATATTGGCCTATTAGCACCTATTAAATGGCAGAACTATTAGAGAAACTAGAATTTTTCCACTTCAGCAATTGAAATCAATGCTCTATTACATTTATCCCTCTTATAAACAGCCCAAGAGAATTGTTAGTGCTATAAATCAAGTTTTTACAAAAGCTTTATCCAAATAATAGGGGGATGAATTGTGCATGTCTTTTCTGGGTAGGTGTGTTTACAATGCCTGATGCTTTCATCAATCTCCATCAATTCATAGCTGTGATATTTGAAAGTTATTTGCAGTGTAAGCTAGGAAATATACTTCCTATAATGTTCTTCCTGAAAATCTCTTTTCTCGTGCTTTCTAACATCTCAAACAAATTTGAGATGAAGCCTAGAAGCCCTTATCTCACTGGTTAGAAACTTGGGAAACATTCAATATTCTATGCTGACATAAAGTAGACCACATCTCTTATATATTGGGAAAATGGTTGTTCTGCCAGGAAGATTTGAGGAATAATTAACTTGAAAAGAGGATGAGAGTTCAGAGGGATGAATTTTATAAATTAATAAGCCCAGGCTTGTGCACTATTAGGGCTTTGTGTATAAACAGTCTGAGAAAGTTATGAGTCAGGTTTATTGTTTTAATAAAGCATTACAAACATCTGGCCACTTGTAAAAGTACTTTGGTCTTAACTATTTTGTTCCTCTTGATCATGCTCCCTTTTAACTGCCCCCCCCCCTTTTTTTCTTACTTCGATTAGTTTAGATTTTTTTGATCTCAGAAAATTATTCTGTTAACCCGAACCAATTTTCAGAAAAACAAAGAAAATGCTCTCTATTTTTTTTCAAGTCAGATACAAAATGAATAGTATAGCCAATTGTTTCATCTAATTTGTTTTAGATAGGAGGCATGCTTATTTCAGTTGTGCATTTTTTTTTTTAATTTCAAGCCAACAATTGTAGATTAATTAACTTAGTGTAATACCAGCTGCAATGACACACAGGTGTATAATGGCTTAAGCAAGATAGTAGCTTATTTCTTGCTTTCATAAAGTCCTGATTAGTGGATTACTATTCTCCAAGATATTACTCAAGGATGCATACCTTCTATCTTGCTGCTCCACCATCATCAACATATGGCTTCCAAGGGCATTTTGCCTACCTGCATCAAGAGGAAAGTGGACAGAAGATCATATGTTGAAGTCTTAGAAGTGGTACATATCTGCCTCCATTCCACTGGCTGGAACTAAGTATTTGACTACTTCTAACTGAAAGGGAGGGTGGGAAAAATAGAACTTTGTTCCCCAAACAAAGAAGAAATGTATTTGGTGAAAAACAACCAGTCTTTACAATGGTGTATTATAGAATAATATTGTCACTATTTATGAAATCTAATATTCATGAAGTTTAAAATATTAATGTTTGCCAGGGCAGGGAAACTATTCTTAATTATACTAGTTACAATTTGAAATAAGAAAATAAATAAATGCTACCTTTCTTTTTGTCCACATGAAAAGTGGAAAAAAATTCCTCTAAACTGATATTTTTTTCATTTACTTATTCATTCAGTATACGATAGTAACAAGCTTTCATATTTTTTCTTCTGTTTTTCATTTTTATTTTTTCACTACTGTTTCTTATAATGGACCACATATGAGGTTTCTTGACATCATTAAAGCCATATATGAGATATTATTATAGGTCTGCAGGCTTCAAATCCAAAATAAATTTCCTTGTTCAATGAAACATGTTCCTTTCTATGTGTTTTTTCTTTTTCTTTTCATCTAGGTCGTATCATTAGAGTATTTAGATAGCCAAGGTTAATATCAACTAATGAAGTATCAATAATGCCTTTAGTAGAAAACCTTTTGCCAAATATGCATTAAACTGGCATATAACTTACAGAAAATTTTAAAAGGTATCTTCTCATTAAAGAACTTTGAATATAAATTAAATGCTATTTCAAATCCCAAAGAAATTGAGTATGTTAGTGTTGCCTTTTTAAATTGTCAATCTTATTGGTATTTTATACTAGAATAGAATCCTTTTGCTCTTAGCACAATATACAACCATGCCAAGTAATATCAGAGAATATTATAAAGGCTAAATAAGATTATAAATAAAGGCAGGAAAATGGATTACTAAGGAAAATGGAAAAAGGATATTGAACATTTTCTCTCAGACTACTAATTTGGATTCTCAATCTAACTGAAATTTACTTCATGGTTGAAGGGAAATGACTCCCCACTATTCACTGTATTACCATTCTTGACACCATCCTCTCAAAGTTAATGAATTAGAAAGGTAACTAAGAATGAAACCTTTAACATATCTTTCCTTCCCACAGGTAGAAACACGGTTGCATTAATTCCAATTGGTCTTGATTGCTGAGAAGACAATTTTTTGTAACTGGTATGGAGGAAGGGGGCAGCTGAGGGGGCTTGACTCACAGGGAGTTATCTAGATGGTTAATCGACAGGGCGTAGCAAACAGGCAGCCAATGAGGGCAATTTTAACATTTATTTCCAAAAGAAAAGAGTGGAAGAGTAGGGGACTAAGGGAAGTCTCACAACCAAAGAATTATAGTTCCACTCTCAGTTCCTGGTTCTGAGTGAATTTTCATATCTGAGCCCACTGACTGAAGAGACAATCAGATCCCTAGGAGCAAGAAACCTATAGCATCAAACTAGTATATACGATAGTAATTACCCCAATTCTTTCCCAAAGAGACCTATGGCCATTTACTTAGGTAACTATACACTGGCGAAAGAGGAATACCAAGGCATTTCAAGGACAAAGGGTCTGAGTTGACTCTGATACCCCAAAGTATCCTTATGGCCCCCCTCTTAGAGTAGAGACTTACATAGGCCAGGCAACAAAGAGAGCCCAGTGATTATTTCCTCAGTCTTCAAGTTTATAATTAGGATTTGCATACTTGCCAGTGCAAGTATTTGCCATATTGGGTCCTTGGCCTTTGGATTATGAGGTATAATAGTGGCTAAGGCCAAGAGAAAGCCTCTAAAATGTCAACACTCCATCACCCCAGTCCAAATCCGTGTGTGTGTGTGTCAGTTATTATTAATATTGCATTCTTGGAGGGGTGGCAGAGGTTAGTGTCACTCATAAATATCTAAAGGGTGTAGGGATCATGGTCCCAATCATATCATTTAATTCTTCAGGTAGCAATGGAAAAAAGCAGATATGTCCTGGAGAATGACTGTAGACCATCACACACTCAACCAAGTAGTGGTCTCTATTACTTCTGCTATGCCAGATCACTAATAGGGCCATATGACCTGCCAGGACTGTGATGGTGGACCTGTTAGTGGTAGGAAAAGATGCTGTGCATTACTGAAGGAAAACTCCAGTGGGAGAATCACAATTCAGGCCATCCACAGTGGGGGGTTTTATATATTCTAAGAAACAGCTTCTGGCCTGATACTAGGCCTTTGTAGGGACAAAATACTTGACCACTAATCTGGAACTTCACATTACAAGCTGGGTTTCGTTGTAACCTCCAAGTCAGAAATCTAGACAGGCTTAACAGCAGTCCCTTGTAAGATGAAAATGGTACATATAAGACCAGGTTTAAGCAGTATCAGAAGGCAAAAATAAGCTGCATGAGCAGTGTATTAGTCAGCCAAAGGGGTGCTAGTATGAAATACCAAAAATGGGTTGGTCTTTCTAAAGGGTATTTATTTGGGGTAGAAGTCCACAGATACCAGGCCATAAAGCGTTAAGTTTCTTCTCTCACCAAAGTCCACTGCCAAGTGTTGGAGCAAGACAGCTGCCGGCGTTTATCAGGGTTCAGGCTTCTTGGGTTCCTTTCTTCCCGGGGCTGCATTTCTCTCTGGGCTTAGCTCATGTTTCCTCCACAAGGTTAGTTGTAGATGATCAGGCGAATGGCTCACTTCTCTTCTCCTGGGGCCTTCTTTCCAACATCAAAACTGCTTCTCAAAAAAAAAAAAAAACTGCTTCTCAAAAACTCCTTCAACTCTGTTCTTTGCCTTGCCTTTTATATTCGATTCCCCACCAACCAAGGGGTGGGGCTTAATGCTCTACTGATGTGGCCCAGTCAACGCCCTAATCATAACTTAATCATGCCCAGATTAACAAATCAGTTTATAAACATGATCCAATTATATTTTTGGAAGTCATAATTACATCAAATTCCCTAATGGTTGCAAGCAGGGTTCCCAGAACCCAAAATTCCATACTACAATTGCAACAGATTTGCTCCCCTAGCTCTCACCAATTGTCATATGGAACTTCTATACAACCAGCTGAAGAACGAGGAAGGAATCTGACTTATATGACCAATAGGTTGGCTGGATTATGTGGGTACAAGTCAGGAAATGGATGGCAGCTGCATTATCGTCACATTCATGGGTGTCCTGGATGGACAGTGGAAAGAGTTGCAAGTGCATCTGGTCATCTTCTTAGTTTGGAAGGAGAAGTTGCCAATGGCCTGACTCTGGTGAGGGGTCTAGAAGTAAAGGGACTGGGAAACTGGAAACAAGGAATTCTGCAATAGAGACATGTGGATAAATATTTGAGAGTGAGTACAAAGTGTAAAGATTTTTTTTTTATCATACATTAACACCTACAAAAATAGATCCACCATGGTAGAGGTACTGAACAACAAAAGAGGCAAAATGACTTGAACAACTAATGTTAACCATGGAATTGGCACAATGCTTACATGAATAGACTAACCACACTGGCAGAGAAGGAAGGTGCACATGGGCCTAACAGAATGGACTCCCACTTACTAAAGCTGATCTAGCTGTTGATGCCTCTGCATGTCCAATCTACCAGGAACAAAAACTAACTTTGAGTCCCAAATATGGCAACTTTCCTTGAGGAGATCAATTTGGCCACTTGGGGGCTGGTCAACTACATTGGGCCCCTTCCATCCTGGAAGAATCAGTGGTTTGTCCTAACAGAGATAGATACGTCTTCTTGATATGAGTTTGTCTTTCTTCTCTGCAGAGCCTCAGCCATCACTAATATCCATGAATTATGGAAAGCTTGATTCACAGACCTAGAATCTCACACTATGTTCCATTTGATGAGAAGACTCACTTCACAAAAAAATGAATTATAGGAATGGGCCCAGGACCTTGGGAACCACTATTCATACCAGATACTGCATCATCTAGAAGCAGACAGACTTATAAAGCATAACTAAAGTTTCAGCTCATAGATAATCTACAAGAATGGTGGTATCCTTCATTTTGCAGTGATTTGAGAATCAAAACTAACCGCACGGCTTACAATCTCCATTAACATTTTAGCATTCCACTATCTTCATCAATGTGATTTGAATATTCCAGCAACCTTTTGCCCAGAATAAAAATAGTGAGTTATTTTGTTCCAGGCATTTCCTGAAAGATGTCTCAACTCTTCAAGAGAAAAGCATCAAACAAAAGTTTACACTCCAAGACTTAGACTCCTTGCCTAAAATCCTCACTCTGCTATGTTCACTGATCCTAAATTATATTGTGATCCTTATCCAATTCTTACCAAGTCCCCATACTGAAAGACCCACTTTTAAACAAGACTTCAAAATCTTAATAAAATCTCAACTTTGCCCTTTACCCTCTGAGATCCTACTAAGATTTTGTTAAGCAGTGCTATTCTTTACTTCAATCAGCAATAAACCCTGCTTTGTCTTTTCAATAGATTGTGGTGATATTTTGGGGAGCTAGCATTCAACAAATGTTTTGACTTTGAATAGCTTCATAATGATGTTGAATTATATACAACATATGGATTTCTTACACTTCTGTTAAAAAAGTTCTTCCTTAGCCTATGATTAAACATGTATTATGTATGAAATATATAGATGAATGAATCTCATATCAACATTGTTTGTGGAGATACAGGCTCTGATTTTGCCAGCTTACTTGGCAGGCCTTGTTTGTTCCAGAAGATGTCCTAAGATTAAATTAAAAAAAAAAAAAAAAAAAAAAATTACATTGTATTTTCAATGGCACATCTAAAGCAATCTGAACATATGAAGAAAATAAAAATAAACAAAAATAACAGATGTCAGATAGAGCTTTCCTAGGAATAGTGTTAGAATGCATTTATTAGTTAACTGCCTAATAGCTTTGCTGTTTGAAGGCAAGTGGCTTTCTTTTGAGATATATGGGGACTTCACAATATTTGATTAGTTTAATTTTCATAAAAATAACTGAATGTTATGAATTTGGAATATAGTCATGGAAAATCCCAGAAGCAGGCCATCCCTTTAATCTGACCTGAGGTCATTTCTGCTCAGCCTTTCATTTGTGCAGTTCTGGTGAACAGCATTTGTACCACTGAGAAAGCTCTGAGGGATATGCCATTACAGTCTACTGGAAGATTCTTTCAGGTAGGAGACAGACAGACAGACAGACAGACATACATATATATATATATATATATATATATATTTTTTTTTTTTTTTTACCCAGGTACTTCAACCATCAGGATTATGAGAATGGTATATATATTTTTTATTTTAGAATGGTGTATTTAAATCCATCAAAATAGTTATTTACAAAAAAGGAAAATATGATATTTGATATTTAATGAATCAGTTAACATAAAATCAAAATTACACAAAGAAAATGTGTTTTGTTTTTTCCCTATTAGTACACTTATCACTAGGCTAGTGATTTTGAGAATCAGTGCTAGGCAAACATTTACATTTAAGTTAAGCTAATACTAATCAATCATTAACAATTTGGTAACTATTTGCCCAGAAAGTAAAAAGAGAAAAAAAAAAAAAAAAAAAAAAAAAAATAGAAGGCCTGTATCAGCAATGTGTGAAATCACTCTGCTGTACCTCCGTTTCCTCATCTGAAACATATGCTGATTAAATAAGGTCTTAGATTCCTTCCATCTCTTAAGAATCGGTAGTCATAGGATTGAAGAGAGTTAAAATTTTATTGTAAGATAAATTAGGGAGAACAAAAACAGTCTGAAATAAGGGAACTTTACGGGGATGATTTGAATCGGATTCTAAAGAAAGGGTAGAATTTGAGTATTTTACAGAAGGGACCTTTCCAGGTGGGGAAAGCACCTTGAGCAAACCCATGAGCAGAAGAGCAGAAGATTGGTGCTCTGGTCTGCAAAATTGCCGGGGTGTGATGGGAACAAGAGTGAGGCTAGATTACCAAGACTTTAAGTCAGACTGAGAAGTGTGCCCTGGTTTCAGAAGGACTATGAGATATTCAAGCATAGCAGTGGGATAGAATAGTGGTAATTTTCTAACATTGGCTCTAATAGATAAGAATGATTGAAGCAAGGGAAATGGATTTCAGGGGAGGAGCCAGGAATATGATAAACCAAGCAGTTGAGATATAATAGAGCCCAAGCTGCGGCTATTTTAATGCTAACTGAGAAGTGGAAAAGCAAAGATTAGAAAGAGAAGGCCCTGAGATGTTTTCATAATGGGAGAGAAAAAGACTCAGCTAGGGTGCTGATGATCCTCTAGGCTCCTGTTTTTTGTTTGTTTGTTTGTTTGTTACAATCTGGAAGTCAAATTTATGTGATTTGAAACAAAGGTTGAAAATCTAGCAAATATCTGTATGACATTGTTGCTTGAATAATTTTTAGGCTTTAGTGATTTGGAAAATATAATATATACTTTGGCTTTATCTCATAGACTATGTACTTTATAACCATAATAGTAGTTAAATGTGCTGACTCTGAAGTCAGACAATATAAATTCAACTCCCAATTTGGACACTAGTTGGCTATTTTTTTTTTTTTTTTTCTAGTTGGCTATTGAATCTTGGACAAATTACTTTATCCCATTTAGCCTCATTTTCTGTATCTAAATTTTTACCATAATAATAATGCCTACCTCCTTGGATTAGTGTGAGGATTAAATAAGGAAGTCCATGTAAAATTTAGCAAAGAGCCTAGCACACATAAGCATTCAATAAATGTAAGTAGATATTAGTATTGAATAGAGTCATCAGATCAAGAGATAATAGATTCTTACTCTATTCATGCAAAAAAGCTACCCAAAACTCCATATTTAAAGCATTGCATAAAATATCATTGATATTTATAATTCATTGGGAAAGTTTAAGATATAATTTGAATGTGGTGTAAATATAAGTGTTTGGACATTTATGAATCTAATTTGTAAAAATTATCTTTTAATAGTAAATTGTGGAAATTTTTCTAATTTCATATTAGTTATAACTCTTTTGTAAATTTTAATTATTTTGCTCCTAAGACTGCTTTAATTTTCTGAAAGTATGCCTAAGGCATAATGTATTTTTAGATAACTGACTTGCATCATTTATAATTTTTAGTTTGAGATATCCCAAATATACATCCTAACACTCAGTTTTTTATTGAAAATCAAGAAATAACTCTTCACTGATGTAGATTTTTAAATGTTTCAAGAACATTTCTGATATTTTAATATTTTTTCTTAGATAATAGCCAGTTATTCATTAATTTACATCAAATTTACCTCAGTAGATTTATACCTATTTTATTTCCATAAACACATTTTGAAACAGGGCCTCTTAACCAGGGGTCCAGGGACCCCTTAGATTTCAGGGGGTCTGTGAACTTGAAAATTCAAAAAATTATTCTTGTGGGGACATGTTGGTGGAGGTGTGATATATTTGTTAAATAATGCACAGTATAGTGTGGACTTAATAAGAGGTCCGTGGTTTTCACTTGACTGGCAAAGGGGCCTGTGGAACAAAAGAGGCTAAGAACCCCTGTTTTAAAAGGAAGAAGGTACAGAGCACAGCTGCCGTTGATTTTCTCAAAGATGATAGTGCCATTCTATTAACTTAAAATTTATTTAGTGAAGAAAAGCCACAAAAGAAGCTGTAAGTCAATGGGATGGGAGTAAAAAGGAGAATGGCATTGTCATGTTCATTGCCATGTGACAGAATATTCAAGGATCACTGGCAACAGTATTCAGGAAGAAATATTCACTTACTAACACCTCAATTTTGGAATTCTGCCACCCTCAAAATTGTAAGCCAATAAATTTCCGTTTTTTAAGCCAACCTATTTTATAGTATTCAATTTAGCAGCCAGGAAGCTAAGACAAATTCCTAGAAAGAAATTAAGGAAAGCTCTTCACTATCTTTTCTTAGGCAATGGGCTCCTTAGCATTTACAGGTAAAGCACGAACAAAAGAGAAAATATATATAAAGAGAGTGTCATCAAAATTAAAAACTTCTTTGTATCTAAGTAATTTATCATGAAAGTAAATGAAAAGATGCAAAAATGGAGGGAAAAAAAAAAAAACTTATTTAGTGAAGAGAGTGTTCCTTGTGCCCTCTGGTGCATTGTCAGTTGATGGCTTCTCTGACCTCATAAGAATTCCACGCAAATCCTTCAGGATTAATATGCTCACTTTTTCTGAGCCTTTTGGCTACTTTCTCAGTACTCTTAGTTCTGACATCTTTACCTCATTTACTTAATGTTTTCCAAGCTTCAAGGAGCAGTCCTTGAAATATATTAGCCCTATCTCCAGGGTCCTGAACACGTTATTAAATTCTAAATTAGGAGTGAGTGTCCCGGTATCAATAAACCCTACTCAGCCTTTATTTCACATTCCCTGGCCCAGCACCCTTAAGAGTTATTGCCTGGTTATGTTCTACAGATTCCTGCGGGTATTTATAAGCCAGAACCTGTAGGTCCTTTGGTGCATAATCTTCCATAGCAGGATGGTACTTTTCTCTTGATCTATGGTGAAACTTTACCTTAACTATTGGTCTAAAACAGGGGTTCTTAACAAGGGGTCAGTGAGCTTGAATTGAAATTCAAAAAAACATTATTCTTGTAGGGACATGTTGGTGCGGGTGTGATATAGTTATTAAATAATACACAGTATAGGGTGGACTTAATAAGGGTTCCATGGAACAAAAAAAGGTTAAGAAACCCTGGAAGCAAGTCTAGAAGCAGTGAAGGGAGATGAAGGCACATCAAGGAGGCCAAGCACCATTTTACCAGGCACTAACTTCAGGTGCAGCCTTTTCATAATCTCTAGGCAGTGGAAAACTATGCTACTCTTGCAAGGAGGATTAAATCTCCCGTCTTCTAGAGGATTCAGGAAAATCTAGGGGTTCAGGAATCTCCAGTATCTACCCAATTGCCTCTGCCTCAGGGTCTCATTCTTTCTTTGTCAGGACAGTAGTTTTAGCACAGAAGTCTTGTTATTGCTGTAAATTAAGCTTCCTTTGTCTCTCTGCATCTCCTATAATTAAATAATAGCCCAAATTTTCAGGACATAATCACCTCCAGCAACAAGAGATGGAGGGAGGAGGTCTTCCTAAAATACTGCTGCTTAGGGAAGCTTTCTGGGTCTTACATTGTATTCTAAATTATTTGGATTGCTAATCTATGTCTGTTAACTTTATTTCCTTTTAGGACTTCTATGAATGTTAATCAACTTCACAATCTGTAAATTAGCAGATTATTCTTTCAAGCATTAGATTAAGGCATTGCTAACCTTCCACCTCTATTCTATCCCAATCCACTCTAGTAATTGCTTTGCACAGCAGGCCATGAATTATCACCATTCTAGCAAAGGGGCTCTTGTTGATAACTTGGCAGCAAGTGATCCAACTCCAGAATCCCATCCTTCACCAATTGTCTTTAACTGAGTTCCTCAGATGTATACTCCAAGAAAAGGATTCGAATGCAACTTAACTGTATGAAGAATCAGTAAAGGAGTGGGAAGTAAAATAGCGAGGGGAATAAAATCAGTAATTTTAATTAGCTAGGTTACCAATGAAGGCAACCAGGGCTCCAACTTGATGGAAACTTTCCTAGGACAGAATCGAACATACCCAAGTTCTTTGATCCAAACTTCAAGAAAGCTAAGGCAGTTCCCATCTCTCAATAAATGAGTGACAATCCCTAGGGGTTTGTGTTTCAGCCTAGACAGTATATTGTTCCAGAGAAAAATGTCAGAGAGAGAGAAGGTCATCACCAGCACATATGGGAATGATGGGTGCCAAGGAGTATGGGGGAAGCTCTAACAGTGTCTGCTACACTAGTTGTATCATCTCAGATTAATTTGCCATCTGGAGGTCATTTGATGTGACAATTCCAAAATTAGCAGAAGCGTCCTAAGGATTCTAGAGAGACTTTAGTGCCAGTAATAGGGAAAAGCTTATGTAATAGTCCTTTGTCAGATTACCTTTAACATAGTAGAGTTCTCAAAGAGGGTGGCACCAGTTTCATGGGACATTTTGTATATTTGGGGGCAATTTTTCAGTTAATACAATGATGTATTATGGGATAACACTGGCATTTAAGAGATTTGGAATCAAGGATGTTAGTTGCAATGCACAAGACCATTCCACAAAATAATTATTTCATTTCTGGCAATAATTTCAAATGACAACATGCCAGCATTCTTGTAGGTGAAATCAGTTTATAATTATCAGAGTAGAACTTAAATCTGCAGCTCCATTTTACATGTAATGAAAAAGTATTTTGGAAAATTTTTCCATTTTTGAGGTATATAATTATCAACTGAAAGTAATTGTTCTTTCTTTTATTTAGAACTTTACTAACTTTCACAGTTGTGGAAAATGAAATAAATGGGTGCAAGCCTGCCCTGGGTAATTGAATAAGGACAAACCTGTATCTGTCTGCATTTTAAAGTCTTATATTCATAATTATTTTATAGTTATTCTCATTTTGTTTTTATTCTAAGGTGTTAAAAACTAAGAAAAAATATCATCACTATTCAGTTAAATAATGTTCTGTTTTTCTCAAATCCAAACATATTTATTATAAATAGATGCAAATATTTGACTAATGTAGTATGTAATCTCATGTAGTACTGCCTAAGATTTATATTCTGAAATATATTTATTATATAAATCACATTACAGTTATGGCATATATAACTTTTTTTTTCAGTTATGTCATATTTTTTTTTTTTAAATAGCTTTTATTGACCTCTTTACCATCCTGAAAGGATGTTAGTCTATTTGGGTTGAAAATATCTGCTGTTGGAGAGTGCCCATCAATTTTACTTGTAATTTTTTTTTTTTTTAACAAAATGCATAGAACAAGGTTCCATCTCCTGCAGATTCTGATTTAGAAGTTTTGGGCTGTGGCCTGGGTGACTGTGACTGTAGCCGTTGATAAGGCTACCCTCAACTATACTATGTTTTCTATATAGTCATTGCCAGTGATTTAGTTCAAGGGAAAATGGAAAGCTTTTTTCTTACCCTTTAAAAGTAAAATCAGAACCCTCATTTTCAGGCAATCACAAATAGGATCTATTACTTCACTAAAATTAATTACCAAAAAAAAAAACCAAATCAACCAACTTTTATAATGTATGTTCCTTGAGGAAGAAGGAAGGAGACCCAGCTTTATATCCTGCTGTAGTTTTTATCACCCTATTACCAAGCAAACTAGCTTAAAGAATCACAAGGATCAATTTAAAACTAGTCCTATGTGAGTTTACAATCTCCATGTACTCATAATGTAAAGAAAAAGACATTTGTTAAAAAATTAAACTAAATGTTATTTATCTTAGTTATATAAAAACAGGATTGGTTTCTATAGTGGAAAGTAGTAAAAGAATAACATGAAATAGTTCAAAAGTTCAGTCTGAATAAATATTTAAGTTTTTTAGTCTTGGTTGACTCTTAGCCAAACCACCCCAAATTTTCATGTCTGCAAAAGTCGACTGGAATTCTAAAAAGAACAGTCTGTCTTAGGATATTCTTGGTGTTTTTTTTTCTTTTAACATTGAATCTGCTGTGCCAGCAAAAAATAGTACAAGGAGAGTTTTCTTTTAGCTTCATAATTCTGATTATTTTCTTACCAAGTCAATTCAAAAAATGAAAATATTGCAATTTACACTTTTAATGATTTATTATATTTTTAGTATAATATAATAATTTTAACAACACAGCAAAAATTAGGAAATATTCTGGCTCTAGGTATTCTAAGCTTTCTTTTATTACTCCTTATTTCTTGTGATTATCCCCCCACTCATATTTCTATAAAGGCCCTGCTTTCCTGATCACTCTTACCCAATAAAAGGGGAAGAATCATGGCAGTTTTTCTTTAATGCTTTTCCTAATTGTTGCTGAGGGTAGAGTTCTGATCAGAAGTGGGCCTCTACTTCTGACTCTGTAGTAAGTACATGATCATACTTCTAATCTTCTATAAATGATAAAGATTATAATAAAGATAATGCTAATAATAATTGTTAAGGTTTATGAATACCAGCTGGTGCCAGAAGCTGTTCTAAGTATTTCACATATATAACATTTTTAAATTTTAATATCAAACCCAAGACTTAGATACTATGATTACTCCCATTTTATAGGTGAAAAAAAGTGAAAAACCTGTTTGGAAAAATCTTGTCCAAGATCACTCTGTCTTCTAGGCATTTCAAACTATTTGCATGTCCCTAGAATTATCATGCTTTTTATTGTCTTTTGTCTCTGAGCTGTTGCAAACAATAATCTCTCTGCCTGTAGTGCCTTATCCTCAATGCCTCAGCATCTAAATAAATCCAATTCAGCCATCATTTTCTTGGTTCCATGTCCCTCTCCAGATTTTTTTCTTTCCCAAGAGTACTTTGAAGATATCTCTATCATATTTTCATCTGTCTGTAAGCTCCATGATGGCAAAAGATTGAAAATTGTATCTCTGCATCCACAGTCTCTAGAAAAGAGCTGTCCAATGGAACTTTCTATGATGAAGAGAATGTTCTATAAAAGCATTTGAAATGTGGTTATATGTCTAAGGAACTGAAATTTTAATTTTATTTAATTTTTAATTAATGTAAATTTAAATAGCCACATGTGAATACTGTATTAGATGGTGTAGCTTTGGAATATAACTGACCCTTTACAGACACACAACTAACGCTCATTGAACATATGAATGAAGGAAGGAATAAATTAAATGGAACATTTAAGTCATCTAGGTGAAAAATGGGGATAGAGGAAACAAGTGGGGAGATGTGTTAGAAAGTACTTCAGGTTCTTTGTCAATCAATACCACTGTACTCACAACCATCAGTGTTGTGGTACAAGTGATGATGAGAACAAATATTCAGTTAGAATAGTGTTTTAGTTTGCTAGGCTGCTAAGACCATAAAATGGTTAGTCTTTTATTTTTTATTTTATTTTATTTTTTTTTTAAGATTTTATTTATTTATTCATTTATCCCCCCCTTGCCACTTGCGCTCTCCAGGTCAGCCAACCACGCCGTGTGGGCGGGCCCGCCCCCACCAGGAGGCCCCGGGAACCGAACCCTGGGCCTCCCACATGGCAAACGGGAGCCCCACTGATTGAGCCACAGCCGCTTCCCATGGTTAGTCTTTTAACAATTAAAATTTATTAGCTTACAGTTTTGAGACCAAGAAAAATGTCCAACTCAAGACATCATCATGGCTATGCTTTCTTTCAGAAAACTGGCTGCCAGTGATCCTTGACTCCCCTGCCACATGACAAGGCACATGGTGGCATCTGCTGTTCTCTCTCTTTTCTTCCAAGTTTCCTTGCTTTCAGCTTCTTGCTTCCATGACTTTCTCTATCTCTCTGTATTCATCCAGTTTATAAAGGACTTCATTAAGAGGATTAAGACCCACCCTGGGCCATGCTATAACTGAAGTAACTTCATCAAAAGGTTTTACTTTTAATACGTTACACCCACAGGAATGGAATAAATTTAAGAACTTGATTTTCTAGGGTATACACAGTTGCAAACCACCATAAATAGTGATATCAGTATAATTTCAGAAGTCCTTTCAAGATTATTTGACTCTGTAAGACTGATTCCAGGTAAGGAAAAAAGCAATCCAAGTATGGCCTCCTTTATTTTCCAATATCAGTGTCCAGGCCTGCATGTTTGCATAAACAATTTACGCTGGAATTTCAGTTCATTATTTCAAGGTTCATTTTGCATAGTATACTTATTTTCAATACATTTGGTAAATGTTTAGTATGAGTCAGTCATTCCTATTAGAAATGATCTTCTTTATCAGAATCAATTATAAAATGTTTTAAATATGAGAAATTAGAGTCTTGTTTGGCATTTTTATCAACATTAATTATAAGTATTATCAATATTACTTTTATTCATCAGTGTCTGGTTCCAGTTCACAGAAGAAATACTGCGTATTGAAAATAAATCTTCAGTCTGACAGTTTGAGACACACTGTACTGTTTAATTATTTTTTGCTATGTTGATAATTGCTTCTTTGCTAGACACTTAGTGTATCTTAATTGGTGGAGTGAAAGTTTTACATTTGGGAAACACAGGGAAGATAAAATTAATGTTGCAGGTCTTTTGATGATACAAATTTAAAAACAGCATAACTATAACTCTTGTTTGTACTTTATTATCAATGAATAGGACTGTTTATATCAATTTCCTATGTTCCATCTAATTTATAATTCTTACTGAGTCTGTGTAGTATCTTTAGTCATAGTCCATTGTATGTTTTCCACAAATCATTAATCCTGAATCAAATCCAATTCATTAAGTATAGGCATGAAAAACAAATGTTTTTAAAAGTTTTGCTTCAACATATAATATTGGTGTTTTATAACATTTAACATAAGGTGTCTATATCTCAGCATATGAATGAGTCAAGCCACATATGAGAGAGCATATCAATGACTAAGCTGCCAGCAGCTAAGTACAAAACATATTAATCATTCATTTTGAGGCTCCTTCTGTCCTGAGAGATCCTTCTTCAAGGAGGAACGTTTGCCCCATCTTCTGGGAGTGCTAGTGGTATAGACAGCCTTCAGCCATCAGCCCCTTCAAGGATCACCGCAGGGGCTGAGATCTGCCTAGTTTGATGTTATACTGCTGCCAGGTTAAAATCATGCCAAATGACTGATCTTGAGAAGGACAAAAAGGCCCAAGCAAGGGCAACTTTGATGGACACTTTCAACTCCAGAGCTCCATGGGGTCTGCCATGGTCTTCATCACAGCTTGAGTTCTCCCTGTGCCTAAAGCTGCTTCTTTTTCCTCCCTACAGGTGTTGATTTAAAGGGCATTACATAATATGCACTTTGCAATCTAAACTCTGCCACAGATTCTTCCATCCTGGAGAATCCAACCCACAACAATACAAGAACTATGGCTCCATGGACTAATGCTCCATATGAAATGAACTATCCTGAGTACTCTCAAAGCAGAAATAATAATGAGAAAACAAAGGGAGAGAAAAAGAATGATAATGGTCATTTACACTAAAGTACAGGCATTATTATATTTCTCATTGTTTGGTTAATAAAAAATCATGATATCTTGAGAAAACACTAGAGTGAATATTTAATAAAAAGATACGAAAAGGTGAAAATCCCTTATTCTGAGGATTTAATGACATTTGCATCACTACATTTTACCTCATCATTTTGTTGGTATTCATATGCCTTCATATCATGACTTCATTCCCTTCAGACTTTAGCACTTGGCTTGCATTATTTTTCTTCTCCCCTTTTCTGCCATAATTACAAGAATTTAAAGGTCCACGGATGGCTCTTTCAGTACCTTATTCTAGTTCATGTACAGCGTCATCTGTGACCTATAATTCAAAGCCTCTCCAGTAACTCACTCTCACAGCCATACGCCAGGAATTCTCATTATTTGACATTGCTTCACCACTGCTGCTATTTTAAGCTCTGACAGTTTTCAGTGTGCACAACCTCCTATCCTTTTAGTTTAACCCATTGTACATGTCTTTTGACCCCAATGAGCCCTCTGCTTTTAGTTCACTTTATTTCCATCAACCCACTTCTTTCCTCTCTTCATTTTCTTTCTTATCCTGCTCAGATTCCATGGAAAAACACTTCAACCTTTTTTTTTTTTCAAAACCCTCAATTTAATTTTTCATTACACCTGCTTAACAAGAGTAGTGTACATACTGGAGAAACATTGAATAAAACATACCTTAGGACAAATAAAAATATGCTCCTCCAACTTTAATTGATTTCTTAAATCAATTTAAATTTCTTGCAATCCTTTTCTGTTTTCTTGGTCACCTCTTCCCCTCATTTTCCTCAGCAACTATTTCAAACCTATATTGTTCTTTCTTCAAAATTCTGAAAAGTTTTTACTGCACAGAGAAAACAGGACTCCCTCATCTTATTGATATCACCCCACGCACATCTCTGTGATCATTCATTTTTCCTTCCCTCCCATTACAATGGAAAAAGTGTTCTTTCTACTACCAAAACTACATCCTCTACTTGTGAACTGTGTCCCATCTTGCCTAGCCTTCTCAGAAAAGTCTCTTTCTCAATCTCGCTCTCTCTCTCCATCTCTCCTGCTCTCGCCCTCCCTATCTTCCGCTCTCAGTTTCTTGCCTTCTTACCCTCAGAAATCTTCTCTCTCTCATTTGCCACAACCTTACCATTTCAACTACCATCTACTTTTCTAAATCATTATATTTTAGCCCATATCACTCTCCTCCATCTCTATCATATATCTAAAAGTATGTTGACAGCACCATCTCACATGCTCTTCAAATAAGTCCAAAGATTAATTTGTATTTCTTATCCCAAGTGAAAATACCTCCTTTTCCTTTACCATTCCATTCAATCCATATGTCTCTTCTATTTTTTAATACCATCAAACACCTTTCTAGATCAGTCAAGCATCATTCTAAACGTCTATATTATTAAAGGAATACTTGGTTTAGCCCTCTACCAATCCACTCACTGCATTCAAAATTTATCTAATTTCTCTCCCCTCACAACTTCAATAGTCCTCCTTTCAGTATATAACATAAAATCCTCACCTTGGAATTCAATCCCCTTTAGGATTTGACCCCTGCTTTCCATAACACCTCTCAGCCACTTTCTCATGCAGCCCCCCTCTATAATTAACACTTGTCTGAATATACTATGCTATCTTTTATCTCCTTAAAACTAAATATTTTCTGCTGCTTCTCCTGGCTAACTTCTACAGTACTTTAGATCATAGCTTATATGTCCCTTCTTCCAAGAAGTCTTCTCTGTCCAGACCCCTTCCAAGCTAGGGTTTTATGTAGGTATGTCACAAAGCACTATACTACCATCATCAAAGCAATCATTACATTATGAAATTACCCGTTTTCTGATGAGTTTTGTCCATTAATCTGTAAGTTCCGTGACGGCATAAACTACATCTATCTAATTGACAACTACCGCTCAGAGCCTGATATGTGGTAGGCACAGATTAATGATTACTTAGATAATTGACTAAACAAAAGGACAGAAAGAAATAAGTATGACTGGATACTACCCAAATAAGAAATGTATGACAATATGTAACACATCTGCCATCAGAATAAAATGATGTAGTTATGTAAGAAGTAGACTGGGAAGGATTACGTTATGTAAAGTACATATTTTTTAGGATACTATTTTCAGTTTATATGCTCTATGAGCCTTTGTCAACAGGCAAACATTTGGAGAGTTTTAATGTCATTTTAAAAATCAATGAGTTTTCAACTACTGTCAAATCTTGGAACAGTAGATTTACAAGTTTTTGGCTTCCAAAGAGAGAACACAATCAGTTTCCTTCTACTCAAACATAAATTGAGGTCCAAGGATAATCACTAAGTTTACTTGATTTGAAAAAAAAATAAGAGGCAGCTCAATAAAGGCAAGGTCACATAATATTTTCACCTACTAAGATATGATAGACGTGGTCAATTTATCTTTCCTAATGTATCTCAGCATGGCAAGGTATGAACATATAACTCACTTGCTCATTTGTTTTGTTTGATGGCGAGTGATAGCATACCACCACATAACATGGGAGCAGACTTGGCATTGATGTTAAACAAAATACAAAATGTACATTTTCAATTATTTCTCTACCCTTATTTCTGAGAACACATGTTTACATGATGATGTATTCCTTGGTTTCTCACTTCATTCTTTATTTTATTCATATATTCATATATTATTCATATATATATTTTTTATTCATATATATTTTCTTTCACATAATTTAAATAATTTTCTTGTAAGCTATAGAAGATATTTCATGAGAGGGAGGTAGCAGCTGGTGTAGTTTGAAGTTTTAAAGCCAGTCAGAAATCTTGCCCACTGATTTTATGGGTGGGGACGGTGGAAATGACAAGTCTCATGATGATGCTTGCGTACAAAGTGGTGGCAATATGGAAACCCTTTTCTCAGAAACTCACAAGCCTCTCTCCTTTATTTCCTGCAGGCCCTGCTTCAAATGTTAGCCATCAATGCACTCTTCTCTGACTACCATATATATAATCACACTTCCAACTAGCCCCTCGACTCTTTATTAGACAAATTCAGTTTTATTTTTCACCATGGTTCTTAGCAATATCTAAATGACTACATAGTTAAGGATTTATTTGTTGTCTTCTTCCCCTGGCTACAGCACACTCTCTTGGAGGACAGAGTTTGTATTGTTTACCCATGCGTATCTGATGCCCTGAACAGTTCTTGAATAGTAAACGATTAATAAATATATGTGGATTGAGGAAGAAAATATCCTTTTCTGAGGCTGAAAGGATCAGAAAAAGGTTCAATTGCAAGAGACCAATAGTATTGAAAAAATTGCTCATAAAGAGAGACATGTAAAAATTACAATTAGCTTTCACAATATTCCTTTTTATCTTATTCTGAGTTTAATTCAAATTCTGATTTGAACAAAGATAGATTTTGAATTCACTTATTCAATTAACTTCAGAGTAATTAAAATAGAGTCAAAAGCTATGGGGTAGAATATTATAGAAAGGTCTTTGTCCTAGCCTTGAAATTTGGATAAATAGATGGTGGATCGGTAGATGGTGGATCGGTAGATGGTAGATAGAGAGGTTTCAACTTAACTTCCACTAATTACATGTTCAGCATTTCAGAACTTGAAAGTAGTGTTACCCTACTTATTTCTAAAATTACTTTGCCTAAAATTTTAAATGTTTTTCTTGAAATGTACTTCTTGATATTTGATGTTAAGTTTTGATTATTTATAAAAATCTTGAAAAACTATTGACAAAAATTTAGAGGAAACACTTTCTGTTGTGCTCAGCCAAGTCTTGGAAATGGGGGGAAATTATTCTTGAACTTGCTTTTAATTTTTTGTCTAGCTTGAGAACTAGTATAATAAATCAATGTGATAGAGAGCGAGAGAGAGTGAGTGCTAGCATTGGGATTGAATTATGTCCCCCACAAAAGGCATGTTCAAACCCTGCTCCTGTTGGTGTGAACCCATTTGTAAATAGGACCTTTGAAAATAAGGTGTTTGCAAACTGAATGAGGGTGTGCCTTAATCCATTATGGCTGATGTCCTTGTAAGGAAACTAGACACTGGAAGAAGCCATGGGGAGTGGCCAGAAGATGGTAATCAATGGAACCTGGAGAAGGAAGGAAAAGACATCACCATGTTCATTGCCATGTGATGGGAAAGCCAAGGACCCCAAAGATTGTTGGCCAGCCAGAAGATACTGACCCTGGGAGTAAGCAAGCCTTCTAGCTTCTGAAACCATGAGCTAATAAATTCCTGTTGTTAACCCAATGTATGGCATTTGTTGTAGAAACTAGGAAACTAAAGCAGACAGACAGACAGTTAAGATAGAGATATATATTTAGTTCCTTATTTAAAGTATGTTATTGGTTTTCTATAAGTTTGAAAAGTCCACAAGATGCTATCAATTTTTGTATTTTCCTTTTTTTTTTATTTATTGCTATGTTCAAAAGGTAGCTACAAATATTTTATTAATCTGTGAGGAAAATGAGGTATATACCATTGACTACAAAAGAGAGATTCTGGTCAAAAGAATCCTTGGAAATAACATATATTGTGAAGGTTTCTAAGATAAAAATGTATGCTAATATAAAAAATGGAAGCATACTCAATATTTTATTTTTTGGCAGATTGTTTATGTAACTGTTTAATATAATGCATGATGTAATTTACAGTACCAACTATGCTTAATTGTGTCAAGACTATATTAAAGTAAGACATTGTTTTCTTAATTATAGCAAAGAATGTTGACAGTGTCAGCATTAGGCCAGATGCCCGACTTCTATACTGCCATATGGAAGCCTGCAGAGTGTTAGAAGAAAGGAGATGTTTTATATGGTACATAAGGCTAGTCATAATGCTTTTGTAATATAAATCATCAGGCCTCAGCATCTGCTAACCCTGCAAAATTACATTTTCAAAAACTATAATCTTGAATTTTTCTCTAGAATTTGAAAACCTTTGTCAAACTTAAACCTAACACTGAAATTACATTAGTGCAAAATTGTAAATAACCTAAGATTTTGAGCAGCCAGAAGGATTTCTTGAGAGGCAGTCAGATTGATTAGTAGAAAAAATACAGGGTTTTTGTCATGAGACCTGGATTGTAGACCAGGTTTTCTAATAACTAGTTGAGGGAAAACTGTGGGAATTTAAAAAACTTGCTCAGTGTAGTTTCCTCATTGATCAAATTCATTTGGACTAAGATTGCTTTCTATATGAAAAGGATGAAAAGATTCCTAATACTTGGGGATATTTGAGGGTGAAATGAGATACTACATTTAAGATGCTTGTCATGGTGGTTAATATATGATGAATGCTTGTGGTGATTTGAAGGTGTATGTACCCCAGAAAAACATGTTCTGAAATTTAATCCATTCCTCTGGCTATGAACCCATTGTAAACAGGACCTTTCTGATGAGGTTACATCAGCTAAGGTGTGACTCCCACCTCAATAAGGATAAGTCTTAATCCTGTTACTGGAGTTCTTTATAAGTGGAGTGAAATTCTGCTAGCCACAGAAGCAAAAAGCTGAAATTCAACAGAAGCCAGGCCAGAAGAGACCACCATGTGCTTGCTAGTGACAAGTGAAGGACTGAACATCGCCAGCAGCCAGCCCCAGAATGCTAGAGTCTTTGGGATAAAAGCATTGCCTTGACACCTTCATTTGGATTTTTTTCCAGCCTCAAACCGTGAGGGAATAAATTTCCATTGTTTAATCTGACACATTCCATGGTATTTGCTTGAGCAGCCTAGGAAACTAAACCAGTAGCAATAAGAGAAATAATTATTGTAATTGTCATTAATGTTAACATAGGCACTATTGGGGAGGGGGGTATAGCCACCTCCCAGAAGGGAAAAGTGATTGCGCTTTACATTTGCCACAAAATTTGGCATTTTTCACCCAGTTTAGCATTTCTCACCTAATTTAGGGAACTAACATTTAGGTTGCTCTTCTCCTTAAAATGACCACCTTTCACATAATGATTCATATTTTGTTTTCTCAACTGTAATTTATCGCAGATCTTTAAAAACTTTCAGTAGTGCTTTACGTTTTAACATGTCACAAATCTGGGATATAGTCCACATGAGACTTTGTTTATCATTTTCAGATTGCAACAGTCTTTGACAAAACTGAAATAAATCTATGGGACATTATCCTCAGGACAATACAAATATATACGAAAGGATTATATAAAAGAATGAATGGAAATTTACAGACTTCCTGAATCTTTTCCATGCATACATTAGCAGTCCATAGGCTACAAACCAAGAATTCTACCGAATTGTACCTTATACAAATAGAAATATTTCACTAAAGTTTTATTATGGCTCTAATTTTCAGTATTATGTAATTATGCAACTTTTAAGTGTTGCCCTTCCTTACTTCTAGTCCTGAGGACAAGTTATGCCATTAATTTAGACCAAAACACAAAAAACAAAGAAAAAAACTGAAAATGCTTAAAAATATATATATTTGGATATATACATATATATTTCCCATTACATGACAACACCCTTTCCTTTGTCTTCTGAATTCCTGCTGACTCCCTACTTCTGGCTTGCCCCTGTAGCTTTGTCTGCCTCCGGCTTCTAGTTTCTTTCTCTTTATAAGGCCTCCAGTAATTCGGGTTAAGACACAACCTCATTCATTTGGGCCATACTTTAAATTAAAATAACATCTTCCAGAGATCCTTTCACAATGGAGTCTCACCCACAGGTATGTGGGTTAAGATTAAGAACAAGTCTATTAAACATAAAGGCTATTGAAATGACAAAGTCTCAGCAGTTGCATCTTTTCAAGCCGAATCTCTTTTGAAGCATTCCTAGAATTTTGGGGGCTGTAATGACCTTATTACTGCTTTTCATTCACAGCTGTGTTTAGCATTATATGTGTCAATGGTCAAAGCTGCCTTTATTGAGAAGGCAAAGAATAGCCATTTGTGATTTTTCTTATTCAATTACCTCAGGGAACTTTAGGACTGTATATAGTACAAATGCAAAGAGATTCAATATTCGATGTCTGGCATTCAAAAACATATTTTGGGTTCTGTAGCAAGGGAATGTTTTGAAAGGAAGGCATTGTTGAAAGAGAAATTATTAAAGTGAGTTCCTTAAGCTCCACTTAAAATATCAACAGCCAGTCATGGTGGACGTAATACATAATCTATAGAGTAGAGAGAAACAGGGATGGGATATAAGGTAAGTTGGCAAATCCCCTCTAGCCCCAGAAGTGTGTGAGATTGGAATAAAGGACAGAGAGAAAGCCTGAAGGTGAAATGCCCGAGTCCTAGAGTCTCCTACTTTTGGGGTGGAACCTCTTGGGGGAAGATTAGAAACATCCAGATAAATATGAGAAACCTAAGAACAATGAAATGTATTGCCATGTTATAACCTGGGAGAGGATTCAGGCTGCTAGGAGATATCCAGGGATAAAAGTTGCTAAAAGTTATTAAGTGCTGAGTGTGTGGCAGGCAATATGCTAAGTGCTTATGTATATTAACTTAGCAACCACCCTAGGAATTATATACAGAATTATTTTATACATAAACGGATGCACAGTGACATCAAGTGACTTTCCTAAAATAGTATAACTAATAATCCTTTAGCTCAGATTTGAAGCCAGACAATCTGAATTTGGAGCCATTTTCCATGCACCGTGAAAATGTGCAGCCTTTCCATATGAAGGGTGATGAAGCCTCTACTTAGTGGGTAGTATGAAATTATCAAAAGACAATACATTTACATGACATCTGAGACTTTGGATAGGCTTAAACCAATTAACCAATTTAAAAAGCAGGATGGGATGAAGAAGTTGCTCTATGTTGCTCTATTCCTCTGGAATATATTTTTTTTCATCAGGCTAAGGTTATTGTTACAGTGCTCTTAGCACCTTTTGAGTTTTGTTGTACATACTGTCCAAACAAGGTGAAAAATGTGTGTGTGAGTTGATCTTGTGACCTTACTAAAGTGAGTTGCCAAAGGGCATTAAGGAATTGCTCAGAAAACCTGGAGATTGTAGAAATAAAGGCGATGTGTGTCAGATATATCACCAGTCAAGCATAAAACCAGAGAACCTCTAACTCTAAAGCAGGTTTTTATGCTTTGTTTTGTTTTTAATCCTGATCACACATTATAAATATTGGGTATGTTTTAAAAATATTTATGCCCTGACCCACCATGGACAAATTAAATCAGAATATCTGAGGATGGGTTCTGGATATTTGCATTTTTTAGGACTTCCCAGGTGACTCAATTGTAGAATCAGGCTTGTTCCTAAAAATCAGGGTGACAGGTCTTTGCATTCCTCATACTCATTTTGAAAGCTCCAATGTTTTTCCTCCAGGGGACATGAACTTTAATATATAGGTAAATTGGTTTCATCAAATGTAACATGTCCTTACATGAGCTCTCATTGGCACCCCCCCCATACAGGGGTAGAGTGTAGGACTGAATGATCTGCTCATTTGGCTGGATTCTAAAATCACAGCATCTGTATGGACAGAAATTTTGTCAGCTCTGAGTAATAAAATCTGACTTTGGAAGAAATGTTTATTTTATTTAACGATGGACCACAAATTAAAAAAAAAAAAAAAAAGAATGTTTTCCTTTGTTGGCAATTTCCTTAAATATCTCCTTAAATAGAACAGCATAAACTGGCCACTGGCCATTTCTCATGTGATCTTTTAAAATTCTTTTTACAAATAGGAAAAATACAGAAAGGCATTTCAGTGAATGAAGCCAAAACTGTCACATCATAATAACTCAGTCTAAAGATGCATTCTTTTTCTTAAGTCTTTTACTCTTATACATGTTTTTCATAATATTTACTTGTATGAAAAAAATTTTTCCATCCTGAATCATAATCACATAATCACATATTTCTACCCTGGGGGTATTCTCTCAGAAGTTTCCTAATTAGGTATTTAAAACCTATAACCTATGACATGCTGCTGCTGCTGTAAAACCATAACCTGTAAGTACCTAGTATTACATTTGTACAATGGTTGTGTTAGTTCTGAGAACAAAATTATTTTTATTTAAAATTAGTACACTTTATCACATGATTATACTTTAAAAAAAAAAATTGGTGAATATGTGATTTTTTTTCTAGTAAATAGTATCTACATGTGTGTCCCCTTTAAAGATTGTGATGACTAAAGGATTTCTAAGTCTATTTCAGTTCTGAAATTGTCTGAGTCCCCTGACAGAACAACATTGAAGAAGTGGTGTGAGTATAAGTAACATTCAAAGGAGAAGATGAACAGAAAGAGTATTATATTTTCCTGTCAATGTTATGGATTTTAAACATTATTCACAGGGTAGTAACTACCATCCTGGTTTGGAATTGTAAGTCCTCATATCAGCAAAGTTGATGGGTATTTGGAAACATAATTCTGACATTTTATGCAGGTGTGTCAACTTATATAAAAGCAAATCTAAAACCTCTTTTTTTATAAGCACCACTTTCAGTGAAATATTTCATGATATAAGTAAATGTGGAAGTTTTGACCTTTGGAAGAGGAGACAGACCTTCTCCATGTAAACAATGAAAGGAGGAGTTGGTATGTGCAGATAGAAGTATATTTTTTGAATTAGCAAAGGAAAATGAGGAATTTTCTACCTAATTACATTCATATCTTCTTATATACAAGAAAGATGACAGGACTAGAGGATATCCCTCAGTTTGGGGATTATAATTTCACAGAAACGATAGTTTGCCTGGTTGTGTGATTTTTTTACCCAATGCTCAGCTCTTTGTGGACTGAAACAATGAAGGAATGTACATGCATATCGGGGATTTGGTCTTTACAGGCAAGTATGATAATGAGAGATAAGCAAACAAATAGAGGCTAGAAATGATGGAATCTAAGATGGAAAAAAAGGGAAGCAACTACAACATGGATCACCTAATTACTGAAAAGTTGGTGAAATGAATTGATAGTTTCAGTAAAGTTAAAGAAGTGTTTCATAAGAGTATTTTTGAGTACGTAAATTGGAATGATAGAAAGTTATAGTTGGAAAGTTAGATAAATAAAGCTTTGATTTGGGATTAGATTATTTGGAAATTTTCATGACATACCAAGAAGTTGGAACTATCACAAAAAGAAGTCACTGAAGAATTCCAAAATGGGACTTAAGGGTTTTTTGTTTTGGTTTGGTTTGGTTTTTTGAGCTATGGTTTTTCTTCAGTACCTCCTGTATTGCAGACATTGTTCTAGCAATTGGGAATACAGAAAGGAGTTATAATCTAACAACCAGTTAATAGGCATGTGTTCTACTAGAATTTTAATTTAATTCCTGATTTGGCTTTGATCTTTTAATATTTAAAATAAAAATTATTATATTTATGTTGTGGTTATGTATGAACATATATGTGCCTGCATACACACATATATATGCACACACATATATCTACTGAATAGCATTTATATGGTTGTGTATATGAGGTGGAGGAACTTAAGTTTCTCAGCAGAATGTTCCTCTCTCCTGAAGGGGACAGCATAGTCCTTGTGTGAGTAAGAAGACTATTTTTCCCAGCAAGTCTTTATAAGCACTTGTTTGGGAAAATGAGAATCTCAGTTTTATATTTCTTTGCAGTTTTAAAGAATTCCCTAAGGAAGATCGCCCACTTAGAAAATTGTAAGTTCCTTCAGAACAGGGACACATTTCCCCATTTTACTGTTAGAGTAACTAACAGAAAATTATATTCCCCTCACACAACTTCATATGGTTCAATCTTTAATGTAGATTTCCTGGGACACTTAACATGTTTACAAGAATTCTTTCTTGGTACAATTCACCTTCAATTCTTTCAAAAAAGCATATATAACCATTGTTTATAAATATATAACAGTATTCATAATGCTTTTCTCCCATACATCCTTTGATGGATGTAATCTCATGTACCATCACATGCATGCATTTTCCTCTCAGTAACTTATTTTTGTCCTTCACAAACTTATAAAATCTGAGTTATTAAAGAGATTCTAGATGGTAATAGTAAAAGTCTCTATTTGTCTTCATGTAAATATACAACCTAACCACTTATATACATGAAAGTCTTCAAGGTGTCTTTCAGAGACCCTCCCTACTTCCCTTTCCACATTATATGTCTGGTATTCAGGCCATTCAAAGATCTTCCCCCCACCACTAATCTCTCCAAGAAATGTTATGTGACTGATGTTCTATCTTTTCATGACTCATGCAGGGTTCATCAATATTACTTCTTGTTTAATTCACTTCTTTCTCTAATAATCCAACATTCTGAAAATAAAGGAAAATTAATTTCCTAAGACTTCTCCATAGCTGGTCCTATGAGAATCTCAACAGTATATTTAAGCAAGAAGTACAAAGGAATCTTGTAGTTTAATGTAAGGTTATATAAAAGCGTTTGGTTGCATTATCTGTTCCTTGAAAGCTCCTTTGCAATTCTTCTGCAAAAAGAATCGCAAAAAAATTGAACTCTTTGGACATTAGTTTCTTCTTTAGCATAATAATGAGTTTGAATGGATGATCTTGACTTGCTCTAAAATTCTATAGTTTCATGATAAAGCTGCGTCTTAGCATACTCAAGTAATATATGCTACTTTTATATATTTCTCTACATAATGAATCAATATCCTCCAGAAGTCTATACTTCCCCTTACATTCAAATCAAGAAGATGGGAGGCCTGTAGACTTCTTGCTAGCTAAGTAACCTAGGTATCCACTCTACCTTTTTATTGGTCACATTTTGTTTGTTCTTATAGCCATATTTATGTACTTTAACGTTAATATTATGACATATATTATCACAAAATGGAAAATTGCTATTTTTCTCAGATGATTATTAATTATATAATTTAGAAAATGCTATTTTGAAATTCTGTTGATAATATTTAATAATGTCCTAAAAATGAAAAAAAAAATGCATATATTTATATGTTCCAGATAAATATATGGACTGTGATTTCCCTTTAGAGTTGGAAAGATCCTTTGCTAAAATTCATTAGACCATTTTAAAGTCACATGTCAGATAAGTATTTATAGTTGTTAAAAAGCAAGCAATTCTTGTGGAATGCAGAATACAGAGTTAATATTTGTGCATTGAGTAAAACTTGATTTATTTTGATATCACATAAATATATTTCAGGTAAAAATATTTTACATCATAATTCTGTGGAAAATTATATCAGTATTACATGGGCTACTTTAATTTTTCCTTATACCTCAAAAAGCAGTAAATTAAGAGAAAGAACAAGTTCATTAATGGGGGGGGGGTAAAAATGGATAAAAGTAAATAAATAAATAAATCTTAAAAAAAAAATTATTTAATGTTTCCTGCTATAGTCAGTGACTATATTCAAATTATGTACTATTTTCTCCACACTAGCTTGAGTTCTTAAGAAAAACATAAAAATCATAATTGCCAAACCAATCCAGTCTGTAAACCAAATTAATCATGTTCTTGGTAATTTCTTTTTTTTTTTTTCATTTTTAATAAGTTAATATAGTCTACAAGGCCAATGAAGTTGGTTTAATTACAACTTCAATTCTCTTTTAAAATTGTATTTACACTTCTTATTAGCAGTGGCATAGTAGTTTTTTATGTTGAAAGAATTAGAAGTATAAATCATTTTAAGAAACCCCAAAATATTTCAGACAGTATGTGTAATTTGGAGTGAGAACTAAAATGAAGCTAAGACCTTGAAGTCACTGAAATTCAGTAAGTAAGTCAAAAATTTATCTATTTTTCCCTTAAGATACATAATTTAGTTGATATTAAGTTACAATGCACCACTTAATAAGTGAGGAAAAAAAAAAAAAGAAGAAGACATTATTTTTCTTTGAGGGTTTTACAATTTGATAGTTGTTTACCAAATAATAGTTGATTCTTGGTAGGGGCTAGTCCTACTAACTTCCCTTGGATTTTTCTGTGGAATCTTTTCTGAAACATTTGCATAAACACAAGTGACTTTTTCTATTACTATATGTGAGCCTAATGTAAAGTGATTGTCCCCTTCCCACATTAAGATAGGATGCCTGCATTGCCCATCTTATTAAACAATTATATCTCAATTTCAGAACTTGATAGGTTTTGCTACTTTAGGTAAAATTTATAATATTTATTAAATTATTTTGAGATTAATTGACTCATTGGAAACATAGGACTTTGAGACACTATAAAAGAATTCTTATGGCTACCACCAGATAGACAAGATTCTGATTTACCAGTTATTATCCCTGTTGGGGATTGAATTATGTCCCCGACAAATGGCATGTTCAGATTGCAACCTCTGGTCGTCCTGTGGGTGTGAAACCATTTGTAAACAGGACCTGTGAACATGTTATTAGTTAAGATGTGCCCAGCTGACTGAGGGTGGGCCTCAATTCAATATGGCTGTGTCCTTATAAGCAAAGGAAACTGGACACAGAGGGAGAAGACATGGGGAGTTCCCAGAAACTGTAAGTCAATGGAATCCAGAAGAAAAAGGAAAGACATCACCATGTTCATTGCGATGTGATGGAAAAACCAAGGAACCCCAAAGACTGCTGGCCAGCCAAGAGATACCAACCCTGGGAGGAAGCAAGCCTTCCAGTTTCTTAAACTGTGAACCAATTAATTCCCATTGTCAATCCAGCTCATTGCCTCATGTTTATTTTAGCAGCTGGGAAACTAAAACAATCCCTTTCTATGTTAAAAATGGACAAGAAAGTTGCATGGTTGCTTTTAATTAGCAAGGGAAAGAGTTCCATCAATTCTATTGAGAATATCAGTGATGATCAGAGACCCTTACTCCATTTACTCTTACCCTCATTTCTAAGGAATTTCTAATATCAACAGAGATTCTGAGATGAAAACTTATTAACAAAGATGGCGCCTTTGTTTGCCTGAGCTGCTATCACAAATATCACAAACTGGTTTGGTTTAAACAAGCATTTACTGGCTCATGGTTTCAGAGGCCAAAAGTCCAAATGAAGGTATCGGCAAAACCATGCTTTCTCCTGGGGCCAGCGGCATTCAGGTTCTGACTGCTGGCAATGCTTGGAGTCCCATGGCTTGTTTATCTGCCTATTATCACTTGGTGATGTCCTCTCCTTTCTGGCTTCTGAGACTTTGGGATTCTCTTTATAAAGCCTCCAGTAATTCAGATTAAGACCCATCTAATTCAGTTGTGCTATAAACTATATAAAAATAACATCTTCAAGAGGTCCTATTTACAATGGGTTCTTACCCACAGGAATGCAGATTATAATTAAAAACGTGGTTTTTTTTTCCTAGGGTATTTAACTCTACCATATTCTGCCCTCTGGACTCCTAAAAGACATGTTTCCTCACATGCAAAATACATTCATCCATCTCAACATTCAATTAGCCCTAGAGGCAATCAACTGACTAAAGAGGCAAATCCATCTATGAAATGATGGTAAAAATCAGGCCAGAACTTTCTTGACCAAACAACTAGACACCATAACCTAGACAAGTTGTCACATGAAATTAACTATCACAATTCACCCCTCATCAACTTGGCACCCATACACATCTCCTTAAACCATAATTAATCTCCAAATAAAGACAATACATTATTTATACTTTCACCAAACATAAAATAACTGTCCTGCATATAGCATACAAATGGATACTCATCATCTTTAGTTAGATTTATCCAAATATTTTATTTTTGAGTGATTATAATTAGTTTTGCATTTCTAATTTTGTTTTCCAATAGTTCATTGCTAAATTAAAGGAACACAATTTTTGTGTGTGTTGACTTTTTTTTTTCTTCACCTTATTGCACTGGCTAGGTCATCCAGTATTATGTTAAATTAAATGGTAAGAGTGGACAGCCCAGTCTTAACTTGTTCTCAATTTTAGGGGTAAAGCATTCAGGGTTTCACCATTGACTATAATAATAACTATAAGTTTTGCATAGGTGATCTTTCTCAGGTTGTAGAAGTTCTGATCTATTTCTATTTCACAAAGAATATATATAAGTATAGCTGAAAATGATTTGTTGAGGATTTTTATGCCTATATACCTGAGAGATACTGATTTGTCTCTTTTTTTGTATTATCTTTGTCTGTTTTGGGTATTAGAGTAATGTGGGTCTCATATAATGAGTTGGAAAGTTTGGTCTCCTCTTCTGTTTTCTGAAAGAGTTTGTGTAGAATTCGTGTTAATTTTTCATTAAATATTTGTTAGAATTCTCCAGTGAAAGCATCTAGGCCTGGAGTTTTATCAAAAGCTTTTAAATTAATAATTCAGTGTCTTTAATGGTTATCAGATTATTCCAATTTCAATTTTTTTCTTGGGTGAGTTTTGGTAGCCTGTGTTTTTTGAAGAATTGTTTAATTTCTTATAAGTTTTGAAACTTATGTGCAAAGAGTTGCCATAGTATTCTGTTATTTTCCTTTTAATATCTGTGAGTTCTGTGATGATATCCTTTTATTCCTGCTATTGGAAATTTGTGCTTTACTGTTTTGTTTTGCTTTTTTCCTGTCCTTTTACTAAGTTTGTCAATGTTATTTATCTGTCAGTCATTCAGCATTTTGTTTCATTGATTTTCTCTATTTTTCTCTTTACAATTTAATTGATTTCTGCTCTTTATTATTTCATTCCTTCTGTTGCTTTGGGTTTTTTTGCTCTTCATATCCTTAAGGTCAAAGAATATGTCCCATGCCAAGCTATATTGAAAACAGGCAAAAGGGTCAGTTATATGAATTTTGTCTTTCCTCAGATGCTGAGGAAAGGATTTCTGGGCAAGTGATTAATTTTTAAAGTGCTTGTAGGGCCTTCTAGGAAAAGAGTATTGTGGTAGAATGAATTAAGTATCCCAGGAAAAAGAAAACATGTTGTAATCTTAATCCACATCCCTATGAATATGTAAATAGGTGCTCCTGAAGATGTTATTTTTAGTTAAGGTGTGGCCCAACTCATTGAAGATGGGTCTTAATCCAGATTACTGAGGACCTTATAAGGGAACCTAGAAATCACAGAAATGAGAAAAGGGGGGGCACTCACATGATGGCAGGGAGAAAGACAAGCCAAGGAACCCCAAGGATTGTCATTAGCCAGCACCAGAATGGTCTTCAGGGAGAAGCAAACCTTGCTAATATTTTGATTTTGGACCTCTTCTAGACTCAAAACCATGATGCAATAAATTTCCTATTGTTTTTGCTAAACTAGTTTGTAGTATTTGTGATAGTTGCTCAAGCAAACTAAGACAAATGTGAAAGGACAGGGGAGGGAAGAAAAGCCAAGCAAAACTATAATATCTGATAAAATCCCAGGGAGTACCTTCAATCTGATCTTGCAAGGAATCCCAGGATACAAATTATTTCTTAGAGTTGTCCTTATTTGAGGCAAAGAAGTTGACCCTACTCTTGAACCAGTCTAAAGCAAAAGTTGGATGATGGATGGATTGGGGATAAACTCCTAGCCACATTTAAGTTCCTCTCCATTAGCAAAGCAACTCCATTAGCTTAGCCATTGTTCAGAATCGTCAAGATGCTGACCTGGCCATGGGAGGCAAACATACCATGCAGCTGGAGAAATAGAATATGGAAATGGTATAAATGAGGTAGCCTGGGAAAATTGCCAACAGTGTCTGTAACACCTATATATAAGAAATTGTTAATAAGAGATACAAAAGGAATTTCAGGCATCTAGATACTTAGCATACTACAAACTAAAAGAACTCAATTTGAGTATTTCTCATTGACTGTATATCCTCCTTTAGTCTAATCAGTCAGAAGCCACAGTTGTTGCTTGCTGTTAAAGACTTTACTCCATTCAATTGCATACATTAAATAAAAAATTATCAGATTATTTAATCTTTTAATATATTGCTCTCATTTCCACTTTTGTTGGACATCAGTCAATTCAACTTTTTCATTCATTCTTCCCTAGGTCAATCTTCATACAGTGGGAGATGATTTTTTCATGTATGTGTATATATACGTATAATATATATGTAAACACAAATACGTACATATACACAGCATGCACCCTTCTCCCTCACTTCCCCCCCTCCCCACCAAGTATTGGCCTTTTGGTACTATTGGTTTGAAAATAAAATTTCAAGGCCTTTTGTGGCATAGCACTTTCATGCCTAATACTATTATTAAGCAATGGGGAATATATATATATTTAATAAAGTATTATATTTATGTTTATATAAATATATTATTTAAAATATATTAACTATAAATATATTAGCATGTTTTATAATAATTTACATATATAAAATAATTATTCAATCTCGGTATCTATATCTATATATAAAAGTAATTTGATATCCACCAACATCTATATAAAGTCACATGTTGTCTTTCATCTCTTCTTAGTTCAGTTGAGTAGTTTATAATTGGTAGTATGTTTTAACAGCTTTCCCCAAGAATACATATTAAATATTATACACCAAGAAAAGACAAATGTTTCCAAGTATAATCATAATTAAATTTTTAGCATATGAAAAATTTACTAAATATTTCTAATGAAATATTGCCCTGAATTAAATATATATTGAAGAATACATACATGACTTAATCTGTTATGAAAAAAAAAAAATCCCATAAATTTTCCCAGTGATTAATAGTTATTCTTAGCAAAATCAATTAATGTGCTGAGCTACCAGATGAGTATAACTACTTCTCTCTTTAAAATATTGCTTTTTATTTAGATGAATTAATGATTTGTTATTTAAACTTATTTATCCTTCAAAGTAATTAGATATAGAGGAATTATCCCATTTAATTAAAAAAGTCTGTTTTAATCACTTTTTGGAAAGTAGTATAGTTCTTAGAATTCATAAAATGTCAAAAATTGAAAAAAACATTTGATGGTTAAGTTCATGTGTTAACATGGCCAGGTTTCAGTGTCCAGTTGTTTGGTCAAGCAAGAATTGGCCTGATTATTACTGTGAGAACATTTCATGGACTTAAATCATCAGTAAGTTGATTACATCTATAGTTGATTACATCTACAATCAACTGAGGAGATTGCCTTCACATCTAATCAGTTGAAGGCTTTAAAAAGAGAATTGATGATTTCAGCAATCAAAGGAAAATTTCCATCTCTACTTTAGTCAGGCAGCTTCTTCTGGGGAATTCATCAAAAATCTTCATTGGAGTTCCCAGCTTGCATGCTGCCGTACAAAATTTGAACTTGCACATCCCCACAGTCACATGACACAATTCGTATAAAAGTCTCATAATATTTACAGATATCTCCTGTCAGTTCTGTTTCCCTAAAGAACGCTGACTAGTACAGCTTTGGTACCAGGAGAGTGGTGCTGCTATTACAAGTACCAAAAATGTGGAAACAGCTTCAAAATTGGGTAATGAGTAGAAGCTGGAAGAATCGTGAGGTGCTTGACAGAAAAGACATAGATTGCTTTGAAGAAATATGGATGCTAACGGTACTTCTGATGAGAATTTAGAAGAAAATGGTGAATGTATTATTGGAAATTGGAGGAAAAGTGATCCTTGTTTAAAAGAGGCAGAGAACTTGTCAAAATTAAGTTCTGATGTCAGATGGAAGACAGAACTTCAAGCTCTGAGCCTGGATATTTAGCTGAAGAGATTACAAGCTAAGTGTGGAAAGTGCACCGTGGTTTCTCCTTGCAGCTTATAGTAAAATGTAAGAGGAAAGGGATTAGCTGGGAACTGAACTCCTGGGCACAAAGAAACCAGAAACTGATGGTTTGGAAAATTCTGAGCTTCCAGAAAGTGAGTTCCCAGAGAATAGTGCTCCCTGGGAGGGTTTATTTGAACATGAATCCAGCCAGCCATTTCAGTGCAATTCAGGATTGGAAATGCAGTTATCCAGGAAGGATCTGGGGAACATTCTTTTGTCTGATATTTTGGACCACTGTGTACTACATACAAAACTGACAAATGTTTTGCAAGATCTGTATTAATGGAACCATTGCCAGCCTGGACTAAAAGGGAAAAAAAAGGTACAGATTTTTAGGAAAAATCACTTCAAGGTCATAATCATGGAAGCTGAGGACTGGACTGAAAACTTCTTCTTGGGCTAAGTGAATGTTTAGAAAGGGTGAGTCTGCCCTGATGCTTGGAGGGGGGTGGGGCTTCTGCCCCATTTTTCAGGAAGAGTGCTGGCAGCCCAATGTTCTAAGATGGTGGAACCTGTGCCCGGAGATCATGGAGAGTCTGACTGCCTCTCAAATGTCTGACAGGGGTGGAGCTGATGCCACAATGATTGCGGCAAGTCTGGTTGTCATCCCAGTGCTTGGGGAGGTTGTAGCCTTCACCTCAATGTTTTGGGAAAGCATGGCTGAGCACAAGCACTTGGAAAGGGTAGGGCTGCTTCTCCACTAGGCCTGGAAGGATAACAAAACATCATTCTATAGATGACTCTCAGACCTTTAAATCTAATGGAATATGCCCTGCAGAGATTCGGAATTGTTTGTGAACCTTAACCCCTGTTTTCCTTCCAATTTCTCCCTATGGGGCTTATCCTATGCCTATACTGCATACTGGAAGCAGAAAACGTGTTATCTAGGAATTGAGCCCCAGGATAGACATAGACCATACCTATAACAAATTTTGATGGGATTCTGTATCTAGTATTGTTACTGAAATGATTTAAGGTTTTGGGGATATTTTGATAGAATGAATGGATTTGCATACAAAAAGAACATAACTTTTTGGAGTCTAGAGGGTGGAGTGTGGTGGTATGAAGCTGTATGTACCCGAGAAACTCATGTTCTTAAAGTTAACCATTCCATTGTAATGAGTGTGAGCCCATTGTAAGTAAGAACTTTTGATAAGGCTACTTCAGTTGATGTGTGACCTACCTTACTTAGGATGGGTTTTCATCCTATTACAGGACTCATTTATAAATGGAATGAATAGAGAGAGAGAAAGAGAAATCCATGTAAGCAAGAAGCTGAAATCAACAAAACCCAGAAGAGAAGGGAGGGAGCAGCAGATTCTGCCATGTGCCTTGCCATGTGACAGAGGAGCCACAGATCACCAGCAGCCAGTCTTTGAGAAGAAAGCATTACCTTGATGATGTCTTGCTTTGGACATTTTCCCAACCTCAAAACCATAAGCTAATAAATTCCCATTTTATAAGTCAACCCATTTCATGCTATTTGCTGGAGCAACCTAGGAAGCTAAAACACGAATATTCTTATTTTACCAGATTTGCTGCCTCTAAACATTTCAGAAAAACAAGAAAGTTTCTCAATTCCAATTTAAACTAGCAAAATACCTCCAGAAGAAGAATGTAATGAGGAAAAATAACACAAACAATTAACTTTCAAATGTTGAGGCATTATTAGAATGCTATTGACTTTTCTAGATATAATTAAAGTGTCAAAGGAAAACCCATTTTAACCTCATAGATCCTAAAATAATTGTTAATTTGTTATTTTGCCTCAGAGATAGCACAAATGGTCTTTCCAGTGGAATAACGAAACAAATGCCATTATATTTATTTCCTAAAAATTTATAAAATTATACAAAATCTATGTTTGAGAATTAATTTGAGAAAACATATTTAATGGTCTAAATGAAATAAACTACAGATACTATTTGGAGACAAATTTTTATTTCATTAGATTTTAATTTACAAAGTCTCTGCCACACATGGTTACCTCTTTTTATAAGAAATATTTATGTAGATTATTAAATCAGTAAGGTAGCCTATAATGAAATCTTTAATGTCTGAGAAACTGCAAATACATTGTTTAGGGAACAAACAAGTATTTGAGCAGAGCATGTAGTTCAGAGAAAAAATATGAGGGGTATATCTGCTATGTCTTAGTCATTCTGATGGAATGAATAGGATTTAAAGGTATGCTTTATCAAAGCAAATGAATGGAATTATAGGAATAAATAGGATTGCATTGGCAGTATTTAGTGAAATTAAACTTGTGCTCACTCTTCATCAATATTTTCCCAGATATATATTAGGGAAATTCTCATACAGACCCTTAAGAAAAATGTATGTATAAGGATATTCATTATTTATGGGTATAGTGGTTTGATATCACTGATGAATTCCAAAAAGAAATATTGATTGTATTTGTAAACTGGTCTGTTCCTCTAGGCTAGTGATACCCTTAGATTATATTGAATTCAGAGGTTTCACTTTTACTTGATTAAATAATGATTAAGGCTTTGATTGGGCTGCATCAGTAGGACATTGAGTCTCTGCCACCTTGGTGGGCAAGGACTCACAGAGAAACCACGTCACAGAGAAGGGAGGTGAGAGTTTTTGATCCTGGATCCCCAGGAAGTAAACACAGAGAAGATACATGAGGAAAGAGAGAAGGCTTCATTAGACACAGCAGAGGCCCTAGGAAGAGAGACAAGATGTTCGCCTGATTGTTTATAGCTGGCCTTATGGAGAGAGCAAAGTAGCTGAGCCCTGGGAGAGAGACAAGACTTATCCCACCCTACAGCTGATATTGGAAGAAGCTGGGACCATGGAGCCTTAAGAGGGAGAGGAAGCCTGAACCCTTGCAGATGTCGGCAGCCATCTTGCTCCAACATATGGCAACAGACTTGGGTGAGGGAAGTAACACGCTTTATGGGCTGGTAATTGTAAGCATCTACCCCAAATAAATACCCTTTATAAAAGCCAACAGATTTCAGGTATTTTACATCAACACCTCTTTGGCTGACTAATATAATGGGAGTTAGAAATTGGATATAATTAGAGACCTATTACTACAAGGAAGAAAGCAAAGCATGGTACAGGCATATATAAAGCAGTTAGAAGCTATAGATTAAAGTAGTGAAGGAGGTTCCATTATATTGAATTATATTCCATAGCAAATGATGAAATACTAATTAATAATTCACTTCATACTTGATCTGAAATACACAAGGTCTTAAATGCCATCTGAGAGCCATGATAATGTGGATGATTATTAAATACTTGGTTGTGGTAATAATATTTGACTTTTTTAATATGTATAATCAGTCACCACTATTAATTCATTAAACCAAGGAGATGGTGCTAATTTTGACTTGCACACTGCCTGCAGTCTTTCCCTAGCCTCCAGGACCAATTCTGACCCTTGACATGGAAGATATAAAAAGTTCTACAGCAGCTGTACAAGGGCTCTATTTGTCATGCTCTAAATGTGTTGTCCACTTATCAAGACCAAGCTCCCTTAGCCATCTTCCTTTAAAGCCAGTTCCATAATAATGTGACATAATACATTCATGTCACATTGGTTATTTTAGAATCCTTTTCTCCCTATGACCCAATTCTGGAAATCCATTGTTAATTTCATACAATATACTCTTCACTTTATTTGGTCAATTCTTGGACCTTCAAATTCATGTGTACCTTATGTAATTATGGTACATTGAATTATTGGTCCGAATTCTTCACTCCTCTCTGTATACAATCCCTCTGATGATTACTTTTGTAGGTCTTTCCTCTAGAGGTGGAGTATACATACTTCCCAGGCCCTTGACTTTAGAATCTACTAAGTAACTTGATTTGGTGGTGGAAATTGGACAGAAGGAATAATAGTGAAGTTCTAGCTCAGGCCTCAAGTGCTTCCACTTCCCCTCTTGTGCCTCTCCCTGTGCTATAAGATGATCTTCCTCTGGACATTTGCTGCCCTTCACCCTGAGCCCCAGAATTAATAAATGTGAAACAGAACAGAAAGCAACCCACAGAGAGTTGTCAAAACTTGTTGGACTTACAGCTTGAAGCGAAGCCAGCCAGCCTAGATCAGCTAAGTCCTAGCCAACACAGAGATGCATGAGAAACAAAGGTTTGTTTCTTTATGCCTCAACATTGTGTGATTGTCTGCTATACAGTAAAAGCTAACCAATATGGTAAAAATAATTTTTCTTCCATTTTTCCATCAACTGTTGAGATTTCAGATATAACTTCTGTGATGGTTAGGCTAATGTGTCAACTCGGCCAGGTAATTGTGCCCAGTTGTTTGGTCAAGCAAGCTCTGGGCTAATTGTAATACAAGGATATTAATGGGCTTTAGTCATCAGTGAGTTTACTGCATAGATGGCTGATTACATCTACAATCAACCAGGAAGATTGCCATCGGCAGTGAGTGACATTTTATCCTATCAGTTGAATGCCTTTAAAGGGGAAGTGATTTCAGCATTCAGGGAGAATTGCCCAGCTCGTGTTTGGACAGCCAACCTCTCCTGGAAATTCATGAAGGACTTTCACTGGAATTTCATCAGAGCCCCTGGTTTGCAGCCTGCCTGTGGAACCTGGACTTGTGCAACCCACGGTCACTTGAAAGAATTTTATAGACCTCATATTATTGACAAATATCTCCTGTTGATTCTGTTCCCTAGATAACCCTGACTAATACAACTTCTGACATAGCTATTTATTTAGTGGACACACATGAAGAAAAACATGAAGTTATCTGGTCAGACCTAAGGGAAGTTCAAATATTTGGGGTGTTTTGAAGTTAGGCAAAATTTTATCAGTTTTCAAAGATATTTTTTGGTATAAAAGTTCTTCATTACAAGCAATCTAAAGAGATTTTGTATAAATTAAGCAAATAAGAATTTGTTAGAAAGCATATAATAGATCACAGAATCCATGGAAAATTTAAAGAATCTGGTTGAAAATCGGCACAAAGTAAGATGGCTGGCAGCAAGGAATAGAGATATCATACCTCATAAAAATTGATTATTATGTTATGAAAACCACCAAAACAGAACACTGGATGGAAGGTAAAGGCTGACCATGAAGTCATAATTTCTCAGTTATTCTTGTTTGTATTACTCCTTTGAGATTCAAATTCCTCAGCCTGCATCTAATTTGCCACACTTAGTCCACATTCCTGCATCCTAGTGTCAAGTAGACAGTAGGGATGAAAGGGGTATAGGGGTTTGGAGATTTAAGCTTCTGTGGTGGAAGGTGGAATAATCCTACCTTCTATCCAAATTCATACAATTGGAAGAACGATGTTCAAAATAGGAATGAATGTTCAAATGTAGGATGTCAATAATAAAACAATGAATCTCTACAATATTCCAAGGGGATCATGCCAAAGTGAAAGAACTGAAGCAAGAAATATGGGAATCAGGGAAACAGATCAAGAGATATCACAACCTAGTGGGTAAAATTGGCATAAAGTGAAAGAACAAATGAAGTGTCAAATCAGGATTTCCCTGGATATACTGAGGTAGAGATGGATTAAGGAATATTTTTGGACCTAATTTTATGAATGCGTGGTCTCTCTGCCTGAGAATATATCAGAAAGTGGTGTCTGTGTTTCACATGTATCCTATCATTAAAGAGATTAAGCCATCTGTACCCCTGTGAAATCCTGTATATTCTGCAAAGGATTACAGAACTCTGTCCATGATCTCCAGCCAGACTCCATGAATAATAATATTTGGTACTTAGTAGATAAGAGGACAAGTATTCCATGCCTTCATGAGGCATTCACTTTTAATTTTTCCTCACTAAAATATTTTAGCATGTAAAATTAAGCTTAATAAAAACACCTTTGCTCACAGAGGGTGTAAATACATGCATAATTAATCTGTATGTAAATTTCTGCAGTACCATTTTGACGTGCTGACAGTTCCTAATGAAGGTAGCATTTACCTGTTAGAGTTCTAAAAATCTCTAAGTTGAGGATGAATCTACTAAATTTAAAAATTATTTTTTGACCTTTAGTGTTGATGTAGTACCTCCTTTGCCTTTGCTACAAAAATGTTGCATTATTGCTGTTAATAAAAAAAAAATAGAATATGGGATTTAGTTCTATGAGATATTAGTATGATCAAGCATTTTTTTTTTTTTCCTTTAAAAAGAAAAGTTACTGATTAGGAAATCAGACTTCTTAGAACCAAAAAAGATATCAATCACTTCATCACTTCACAGAAGAGGCATGAGGCCAGTAGAACATGAATTAGTTGACAGCTGTCACAGAGTAAATTAGAGGCAGATTGGGATTGAAACCAAATTCCTTTTATTGCTTCTCCAGGGATGTTTCTACTATAGTATGCTTCATTTTCAGTTTTAGCACATATATTTTACATGTTGTTATTATTCAAATGATTTATACCAGGAGTCAAAAACCCTGACCTGGAGGGGCCAGTAAGGTAATAGAAATTAGTGAAGAGGAACAATGAAAACGTGAAGGTGTGCATTGTGTGAATGGTGATACAAATTGGAAAGCTAATCCCTATCTAAAGAGGAGGCATCTCCTCAGCTCCAGCTGGCTGTTGGCTCTCTGGCCACTGTGGCCAGATCTCATATTTTACTTCAAATATACCTATTATTAAAAGCTGTCTTAAAATTAAAACTGAACAAAATGAAGTTCAGTCAAAACTCATCTAGGAGATGGATTTGTGCTATAGGCTGCCAGTTTATAAATTTTAAACTATGCCATTTCCCATGCAAGCACAAGAATAATATTGGCATTATCCTTTAAATTAAAAAAAAAAAAATCACAAATATCCAGCATTATTGCCTTGATGTAAGAACCTATTAAAAGAAAATTAAATGAAATACATTTTTTAAAGTTTCTTAATCTAGGATTAGTATAAAAATTGATTTTTCACTATTAAATCAAAGAATATGCCTTTAAGGTCTCTAAGCACACTAATATATATATATATAATTCTCACTTTAATGTGAACAATGATAAAGCTAATTAATCTCATCATAAATAATATGAGAAAATAAAACTTTGAACAATCAATACGACCACATGAACTTTGATAATCAATGACTTAAACTTAGTACATAAAATATAGACAAATCTCTGTAGCTCTTAAAATAATTGAGGGCCTTGTCAATTTTTTCATTAATAAATTTGATGTTGATTAACTGGTATTTTCTCTCAGAATTAGTCATTGATTATGGTGATGCAATGATGCCACTGACAACTACTTGCTGTGGCTGTCTTTGTATAAAATTTAACATTCACTTTAAATGGCAAAACAAACGTAACATCACAGTTTATTCCTTATCTAGTTAATTAGCTAATGAGACCTAGTTTCTTTGGTTTTTTAATCATATGCAGGAAATAGATTTAGAATGATTTTTTTTTTTTTTTGAGATCGTTTGTCCTAAAACAATTTTTTCAAAATTTCCCCCCTAAACCCCCTCTAAATGGTAGTATGCATTCCATGAAATTTGGAATTTGAATTCATTTAAGTTTGGGAGATGATGCATCCTAAATTCCTCTTGCAGAAGTTCATTTTGCAAATTGGCATGCTAAAAGAGTATGCATTTTAGTACTGTAATTAACAAAATATTTCTCGAGTTGACTTGACCAGGGAGGCACTTTCCCACATGATTTTGAGAAACACCATTTGGAGAAGGCTGGCCAGAAAAGCAACCAATAAATTGCCCAAAACCACACAATTGATTGATGTCAGATTTAAATATACCTTTTCCTATATATATAACTAATTGACATCAGATTCAAAAATACCTGTTCCTGGGGAAGCAGCTGTGGCTCAAGCAATTGAGCTCCCATTTACCATATGGAGGACCTGGGTTCATTCCCAGGGACCTCCTGGTAAAAAAAAGAAAAAAAAAAAAGGTGTCCCAGACCTGCGCCCCCATGGGGCACGCCAAAGCGAGGCACCAAAAAGATGATGACACAATCAGATAGAAAAAGGGGAAAAAAAAAAAAAAAATATATATATATATATATATATATATATATATGTTCCTACAATGTTTCTGGTCCTTAGAACATTTTGACAAGTACATATTTTAGGGCAAATTAAGTGGATTTTCCCCCTCAGTCTTGATGACTATTAAAACAAGTTATATTATTCATTTATCAGAAGCATGCAAATTTATACTATTCACCTATTCACCTATTTTATCAGAATTTTCATGAGTACTATAGATGGAATTTCCATAAAATTGACATTTTTGAGGGAAAGGAATTGTGAACAGATAAGATAATGAAAATTGACCTGTACTTTTCAAACATACTCAAACTTATGTAAAAAATTCAAATAGTACAGAAAATGGTAAAATAAAAAGTGACTGTGTCTCTCCACTCCATTTTCCACCATCTCACAGAGGGAGATTGTCCCGGCCCGCGGGACAAATCAACTGAGACTCTGAGTTACCCAGCAAAGGAATGAGACGTAGACACAACAGACACACACACACACAGAGACTTTCTACATGCTTCTTCTTTATTGCTTCTTCATGGCTTCTACCTCCTTAAGGGAGGTGGTGGCATATATATCATGAAAAAGGGGAAGTACGTGTAAGACATATGTGGCAGGCTGGGATTGGGCACAGTTGGTTGCTAGGGAGGGTTTGCTATCTGTGGAAGGCGGGAAGGTTTCGCACACGCGCGGGAGCAGGGTGAGCTACTTCCTCAAAGAAGGCTAAATATAGGATCAGGCTTGTTCTTTGTTGTTGGTCGGCCATTTTAGCTTCACCTCTTTCTGGCTGCCTCCAACATCTCCTCCCTTTTTATTAGAGCCTTATTTATTGTATAGCTAGCTGAGGGAAGTAGAGGCCTCATCGTAGGAGGGATTTCGTATATGCAAATGTGCTATTTGCGAGGGAGGGTCTGTGCCTGTCTTAGGTCGGGGCTGCACCTGATCAGTCTTACCCGTCATTGGGAAACATGGCAGCAGAAGGCCATGTCCCTGTCTTAGGTTGATTGATGGGTCAGTCCAGTTGCCTGTCATTGGCTAGCCAGCCCAATGTTTTATTGAGCATTCTGCTCAGTTAGAATGAGCCCTTGTGCTAATGAGGCGTGCTTCTCAGAGAACAGTTAGGCTGTACTCACTTTTAACTGTCTCCTGCAGTGCTTTGCCTCGCACTCAGCTGCTCATAGGCGGGAAGGGTTGGAGGATGTTGTTACTTACAGAGGGCAGACATCTTCTAGCATGTTTGGTGCTAGGCCTTGATCTGCGAGGTGAAGTCGGTGGTAATGTATTTGAATTGGTTTACTTAGGGAAGAATTAATTTGATCCTTAACTAGCTGTATTAATTTTCTTATAGCCCAAGGTCCAATAGATAGTATAAGAAGTAGGGTTATTATGGGACCAAGTATAGGGAGGAAATAAGGGAGGATTCCGTTGAATCCCCAAGAAGGGCCTCCTTGGGCCTCTCGTTCGCGTTTGCGAGTTGCTATTCCTTCCCTAAGTTTAGTCATGGAATCTTTAATTATTCCTGAGTGGTCAGTATAGAAACAACACTCCTCGTCCAGTGCGGCACAAAGCCCTCCTTGTTTAAGGAAAAGTAGGTCTAAGCCCCTCCTATTCTGGAGAACAACCTCCGATAGGGAGGTAAGGGATTTCTCAAGATGGGTGATGGAGGTTTCAATGCGGGCTAAGTCTTCGTCTACTGCGGCTCTTAGGTGAGAGAGACCTTGATGTTGGAGGATGGCAGATGTGGTTCCAGTGGCCAGTCGGCAATACCTAAAAGAGAAGCAATGGTAACAGCAGTAATAATTTCTCTTTTTCGTTTAGTTATGGTAACAGAAGGCTGATCGTCCCAATGCCGATAGAGGTTTTCCTCACGATGGTAAAGGACCTGGGGGAGGACAACAACCAAGACGCACACCTCTCCGGAGCTATTAAGGGCTGCTGTGACCACACAGGGGGTAAGCCCTGATGAGGAGCACAGCCATTTTGCCCGTTTAGGGGGAATGTAAAATTTATGTTGAGACGGAGGGGATAAAAGTAGGCAAGACTTAGTTAAGGTGGTGGACATGTTACCGAAGGCATTGCCGACACACCGTCCGGTGTGCAGGACGGATTGGATAGTAAGGCCACGGCCGCCAGTTTTGTCTGCGTTCCACTGACATTGTGGGGGATTGTCATTAGAGGAAGTGTTAAAGGTGGCATTAAGGGCTATCGCATCATAATAGCGGGGTGTAACAAAGACATAACCAGCAATTGCGAGTGAGGTTGGGGTGGGAAGCGTTCAGATCAAGAAAGGTAGCATTAAGTATTTGCCAAAGTGGATTATTGACGGTTGGGTTTGTGGTAGAAGCGGTAAAATTGAGCGTAGCAGGCACTATTGTTGCAGTTGTAGACCGATGAGGAATGGCAGGAGAACTGAGCGAAGGAGGGGACAGAATTATATTAGGGCCTATTGGACCATGATTCACTTCTGCTAATTCCTTTTTTATAAGCAGGAGTATGCCAGGGTCAGAGCTGGATACATATAGCCTGATTCCCCAGGTTCAACCCATGATCCAGGAAGGATCTGCAGGGTTTTGAACGGAAAGAGTGAGGTTTGTACAGAGGTTTCTTTCATTTCGTTTTTTGAAGTTTGCAGGAAGACCCCACGATGGGTTAGGGGGTCGAACGCATCCGGCAGGAGTGAATTGTACAGTGAGGAACTTGTCAGCAATTGGGGGTGACCATCCAGTAGCTAATGTTTCGCATCCCCAGTAGGCACAATAGTAGTGCGCGGGCTGATTGCAGTACGAACGCCCCTGGGCGGAGCTGGGACAGAGGTAAACATCCTGAATATTGAGATATTTGATGGTCCAGGTTTCGAGAGGATCTTGTACACATACTGTAAGGAATTGAGTTAACTTTTCTTTTTTAAACTAGTAATATCAGTTTTGCTGCCTTGCCTTTCAAAGTTTGGAACAGTTCCCAAAAATAATTTTCACAAATAACATTGAATGTTATTAAGTTTAGTGTCCCATGGTTGTGGGATGTATTTTCATTTTACCAATTTATTGAGCTGTTAGTAAATGTTGTATTACCAAAATTCCAGAAATAAGGATTACTGTTATTAGTGATTATGATTGAATTATTAATGAACTAAAATATGGTTGTGTTTTTAATAGGTTTCGGCATCCCTGTAAGGGCCCGATCCTTTACAATTCCATAGGAATCATCAAACAACACAACCTCTGTAAGCTCGTGACATATATGTCATTTGTCATTAAGTAGTCTGTTGTGAGAAGGACATGTAAAATTTACCATATTTTCTGATTTATATGGCAAAGAAGGGAAAATGAGATACAAGTAGGGCAGTCTATAAAAGGTAAAGTTAAATTTTCTGTAAGTTTCCCTTCTTCTTTTGGCTTTAAGGGTAGTTATAAGTTATAGGTCCTGGAAAATGGTGAGCTTGATTAAGATAAATTGGGTAAGACTCATTGCTCCAAATTAACAGCTCTAGAAGAGGTGAGTTGGTTATGTATGTTCAATAAGTGTAATTATGATGTGGTATCTTACCTTGACCTAATACTTTACCTATAATTAATTCATTATAAAACCACCATGTCCATAGTTTAAGTCTTGGCAGCATCTTCAACTCTAGACTTGATTCTTCTGGAGGGGATCCACTGCTCTTCTCCTGTTTCTGTAATGATAAGAGCAAAACCTCGGCCCCAAAAGTTTACCTCTCCTTTTTCCCATTTATTGGTTCTTTCGTTTTTCCAATATATTGGTTGTCCACATTTTTCATTTTAATTCCCTTTTTTTTTTTTTTTTTTAACCTCCCAATGTCTTTCTGATGCTGTGGCATTAGAAATTTGTTGTCTATTAAGAAAATTTAAGGTAAGCAATGCTCTAGACAGTCTGTCCCTAGCAGACTCTCCTCCATCTCCCCCTTTTTGTTTTTGCAACATTAAGTTTAATAAGTGATTACTTTTTTCTACTATCGCTTGTCCCGTCACATGCACATCCTGAAGGCGGCCAAAAGAAGGCACATGTGTGACATCCATTTGTCAAATTTCATTAGGGTGTTCTCCACGGGGATTAGTTCCTGGAGAGAAAGTGGGGGCATTTATGGGCCCACAAGTAGGACATTGTCTAACAATCCTCTTACTTTCTTTTACTGTTAAGTGGGGATATTTATGACGTAAGCCAGAAGCATTAGTATGTGTAAGTTTATGATAATCAGAAGTTTTTTGTTTTTTTTTTCTTTTCTTTGTTGGGTAGGAATATTTATTCTATTATGCCATCCTCTTGTTAAAGTATCCCAGTAGGGGAATGGCAAGATGGAAATATTAAAAGAGAAATTGGAAGATTTACAGTTATCCTTGTTAGTTGGCTATTTTGCACTTTTTCCAGCCATTTAACTCCTCTTTTGCTTCTGGGCTTAAAATGCGAGGACTATTTAAGTCAGGGTTTCTTGTTAGGGTAAAGCATAAGTTGGAATTCCTAAAGTAGGCCATACCCAATTAATATCACCCAGTAATTTCTGAAAATCATTTAAAGTACATAGATTATCAGTTCAAAACTGGACCTTTTGTGGAGTTATAATATTTCTATTAATAGTATGACCTAAATATTGAAAAGGAACCTGTTTTTGAATTTTTTCTTCTGCTATTTGCAACCCATGTTGAGGAAGAATTTCTTTAGCCAGCTGAAATGATTGTTTCAGCTCTTAAGATTGCTCAGCGGCAAAAAGAATATCATCCATATAATGAATAATCATAGCCTTAGGAAATTGTTTTTGTAAAATTTGTAATGGAATGTGAATAAAGGATTGACATAATGTAGGTAGGACTGGTTATCATCCTCTAAGGTAAAACTTTGAACTGATATCATTCAGTAGGAGCTGAATGATTAATAGAAGGAATAGTAAACGCAAATTTTTCTTTATCATTTGGATTAAGAGGAATAGTAAAAAACAATCTTTTAAGTTAATAATATGCCAATTTGTGAGTATTTTTCTAATTCCTGAGGAAGGGGCTAGCCTCCCCAGGAAGGAACACAACACTCCCTGGGCAGTACATTTCAAGGTTTATGCATCAGTCCCTGGGAGAGTGGCCAGCTCCTCCAGGGAGGAATACAACACCTTTTGAAATATACTTTATTATTTTTAATTTGTTACAAAACATCCTTGATGCGCTTACTATTTTAGTTTCCATTTATTATTATTATTATATATAGCAGAGGTGGAGTAAATCAGACAAACTTAAGTTAAAGCACCTGCCTTTTGATTTTTAGGCAGAGAGGTAGTTTTATAACACATATTTTAAAATAATTAAAATTATGATTAATAACAGTATACTTTTAATATTACACTGAAACATTATTAAATTTTCAGCAATTTTATACACCTTTAAAGCATTTATATGAACTTTTTATTTATACAACTTTGATTGTTATAAAATTAGAAAATTTCTTTTAATTATACAATAGTTTTAAAGACTTTATTTAATTTATATCACATGAACTTAACTATTTTTAGTATTTTACCCTATTTTAGGTAAAAGACCAAATTATTTGTAATTGTTAGAAATAAAAGCTACTCTTCAGAATTTGACTTTGAGAAAGCAGGTTTGATCACTATGTTCCTTTTAAAAGTGATAAGACTTGTTTCTCCATGGAAATTATAAGGTTAAAGTACAAGAAATTATTTTGATAAAACAGACTTTCTTTATTGAATACTGATTATTTAGGAGAAAAACTTTGTGCAAACTTCCGTCAAAACAGACTAATGACTTGAGAAACCCTGAGAAAGAACAAAACTTTAACCTTGTTTTAATAACTTAGTTATTTTATCTTATGATAAAATTACTTTCTTTTCTTTTATAATAAAAGCACATTCTATATACCTTCTCTACTTAAGTTACCACAATGATTTTAGAAACTGTTTTTCAACAAACTTCTGACAACATACAATTACCATCAACATTGAACAAACTTGTTAGAATAATGATTTAATTTGTTCATATCTATTTTTATTATTTTAAATTAATAGCTATATTTATTTATTAATATAAGCACTTATTTAATGTTGGCCATTGAATAAAGCTTTTTTAATAATGTTTATCAATTTAATATTACCATATGGAGGTATCAAAACGTACAGACACTGAACAACTTTTATATATTTAAGGTTAAGTGGTTTATATCTGGAGGGAGTAGTGGAAGGTGTGGGACGGTGAGCGTACATATACTTTTTGGAAGGGGTGAAGTGGTGGATAAGGAGAGGTGGCGGCTAGGGATTGGTTGTAGCTGTTGCTAGGGCAGAGTCAGGACTTTGGGCGTGAGTTGCTAGGGCTTTGGGCACGACTGCCTAAGGCTTCCGGGAAGAAGGCTAATTAGCTTAGGCTGTTGTTATTTCAACCCAGGCAGCCATGTTCCAAGTTGCCAGCATCGCTGAAGGTGATTGTGCTGCCAGAGCCCCTCTCTGATCTCCGTCGCCATCTTGTGGCAGGTCCTCGTCGCCATTTTGAGACCCCTCAGACTCCTCACCAGCGCCATTTTGAGATTGGCGATGTCTTACACGTAGGAGTCGGGGTGGGTAGTTATCTCTGCGTAAGATAGGGAAGGTATAAGGAGTTGGGACAGGTGGGGAGTCACTAGGAACATTAGATGGGTTCCCCATCTGGACTAAAGCCTGAATAATTCCCTGTAGCGAGTTAAGCAAGGCAGCATTTTGTTGTTGGTTCTGTTGTAGGGCCGCCTGCAGGTAGGCATGTAAATTTTCTTTAGTTCCCCCAGCTATAGAAGGCTGAGGCGGGGCGGGGGGGCTAGTGAATGCTGAGAGTGGCGGGTTAATGGGGACTGGAGCTGAGATCCCCGGCGGGGAAGAGGGAAGGGAGGGAGGAGCTGATGCAGTGACATTATAGGGAGGCGGGTTAAAAGGTGGAAAAGAATGCTTGCTGGTAGGCGTATCAACATTAGGGGGCGAAATAGAAGAAGAGGCAGAAATAGCAGTGTCCTGAAGTGGTTCCATAACAGAGACCGTTGCAGGATAGTTAGTGACTGTAAAGTTGGGAGGCGGCGGTCTATCCAAATTGGCTGTAGGCGACACATCATTATTAGGCTGTTCTGGGTTTCCGGGGATATTGATAGAAACTGAAGAACATCTAGAAGGAGGGCGAGAGTAATCCTTAAGTAAAGCCTCTCCTTGTTCACAGAGGTGGGTTACTTCAGGAGAATTAACCTTCAGTATTTCATTAATAAGATTCCAATAGGAAAAGGCTGTGACAGGAATCTTTTCAGGGCCAAATGTTTTATAGTAATCTTTTAAACAGTCACCTACCCGCAACCAACAGCGCTGACTGATAGTGCCTTCTGTGGGAAACCAGGGACAGGTATCTATTATAAAGGCAAAGAATTTAACAAGATCTTTCTTTTTAATAGCAATTTCCCTTAATTTTAGGGAATCTTTAATTTGGGTTACATATAAACTGTGAGAACTAATATTTTGACCCATGACTAAGGGAAATAAAAAGGAGTTCTTACCTTAACCAGAGTTCCTGCGATGAGGCTTCTGTTTTCTTCCCTGAGGGGGATGTAGAGACAATTGACACAGACACACACAGGAGAACTTCTGCGTTCACACCGTCTTCTTTTTGTTTCCTTGTTCCTCCGTTCCTTCGTTCACCGACACCGTTGAACTTCGTGACAGGCTGGTCACGGCTTTATGAGTGAGAGGGCCCTCCTCGTTCGGTGCGGCGCTTCCTCTCGCTGGATGTCACTCGAGCCCCACGTTGGGCGCCACTTGTCCCGGCCCGCGGGACAAATCAACTGAGACTCTGAGTTACCCAGCGAAGGAATGAGAGGGATGTAGACACAATTGACACAGACACACACAGGAGAGACTTTCTACATGCTTCTTCTTTATTGCTTCTGCTTCCTTGAGGGAGGTGGTGGCATATATATCATGAAAAAGGGGAAGTACGTGTAAGGCATATGTAGCAGGCTGGGATTGGGCACAGTTGGTTGCTAGGGAGGGTTTGCTATCTGTGGAAGGCGGGAAGGTTTCGCGCACGCGCGGGAGCAGGGTGAGCTACTTCCTCAAAGAAGGCTAAATATAGGATCAGGCTTGTTCTTTGTTGTCGGTCGGCCATTTTAGCTTCACCTCTTTCTGGCTGCCTCCAACAGGAGATTATGCAAATTGCCCCAGATCACACAGCTGTTTCATAGACTCCAAAGCTCTCTAAAAAGACTGCCTTACAGTGGAACAGAACCTTTGAGATTATAACTGTCTACCCAAATCTAGGAAGAACGTAAAAGAATAGCATGACACCATTTTTTTCCAGTTGCCAAAGCCTCTTGCCCAGTATTGATGAAATTAGAGTTTTTCCAGCCATCCTCCAGTTCATGTTGCCTTTACTTTTATTTTTTATTTATTTACAACACAACAAAGAGTTTTCTTCCTTGGTATTTATTAGAAGACACTTGAAGGCTTATATGGCTCCTCTCCCAGCTTCCACCTATAAAAGTCAGCTAGAATTTATTCTTTTGCCTCAGACTAAAACAGACAGGTTTCTTACTTTGAAAGCTGCACTGATCACTTCAAGACTGTGCATCTGGGCTCCATTAGCTCCTTCATCCACACACCTATACATTTACATATTTCCCCCTATATTAGTATTTAACTTCGTGTATAAGCAAACACTCACAAATTATAGTGTGCAGGCACATAACTATTCACAAACTAAGCATAATCAGGCAACCAGCACAAAATTTAAGAATACTACCAGCTTCCGAAAGCACCCTTGGGCTCTGCTCTAATCACTGTAATTTTCTGAAAGTAGCCACTCTTGTAATTTCTATCTCCATAGATACAATACCTCAAATTATTTTATCCATTCTACTTTTGGATATTTGGGTAGACCCCAGTTTTGTCTATTATGAACACTCTATATATGTCTATTAAGGAACATGTAGATGCATTTCTGATGGGTTATACCAAGGAGTGTATTCAGTGGAAGGTGAAGCAGTTGCAGGCTGATTTACTGGTTTATGAAGTCGAGGTGAATTAACAGATCAGTGACAATGTATATAAGCTACAAAATGGTTGTTGCCTCATTTCTACTCCCAAATCTCACACAAGAATCTTGCTGTAGCCCAGACTATTCAGAAACAAGCAGAAAAGTGAATTCTGGGAAGTAGGGATTATCTTAGCCAAGTTGCCATATTAGAGAGTCAATCAACTCAAAATTGTCACTCTTTTTCATATTAGTCATTTGATGGGTATTTGGTTGTATCAAATTATGCTCTTCCCATTTTCTAAATATTTTTGTCTTCATTTTTATTTTTTTATATATTCAAAGTTGTTTACATATTTGGATATGGTCTTTTTTTAGAAGATTTATATTTGTAAAGCAACATCTCTTCCATTCTGTGTATTAAGTTTGCATACTTTCAATGATGTCTTAATAGAAGTTTTCAATTTTAATGAAGTCCAATTTATCAGTTTCTTACTTTAACACTTTTTCGTCCTGTTTAAGAACCCTTTGCCTACTCAACACTATTGATTAAAAGACCATTCTTTCCTACTGAAGAGTAGTGGCGCCTTTATTATGCAGCAGGTAACTATATTTGTGGGAGTCAGCTTCTAGACTCTGAATTCTGTTCTCCAAGTTTATTTTCTATCCTTGCTTCAAGAGCTGGCTGTTTTAATTACTATAGAATTCCAATAAACCATGATAGCTGGTTATATATCTACTTGCTATTAAGCATGATATTGCTGGAAGTAATTTGGAGGTATCCTATCAGATTAAAGTTACCTTCATTCCCATTTGCTGATTTTTTCCTCCTCCTTTAAATGGATAGTTATTGAATTTTGCCAAATGCCTTTTTCTACATGAATTGGGATATTCAAATGATTTCTCTCCTTTTTTTCTGTTTGTTATGAATTATTGTTTGATTTTTGAACTCTCCCCATGCATTTCTGGATTAAATCATATTTGATTGTTATTTCTGTCCTTCTACATCCTGTTTAGGATGTCTTTAAAATGGAGCTCTGCTAGATAATGAGGGCTTAGACAGGAACCATGCTCAGAGACTCTTGCTGAGGAGTTTGGGCTTTATTCTGTAGGTGATGAAGGGTGATTTGGGGATTCTAAATTAGGAGAGGAAAGTGTCACAAACAAGTTCACACTTTCAAATTAAGTAAGCCATGTAATTAATGGAAGCTGTTAGAGGAGATAATGAAGGGGGAGGGGAGGGCATTAAGACCAGAGACAAGAAGATTGCTGAAATAGTCCAAGTGAGAAACGATTGGGTCTCTTTAGCCTTTGGCCAATTTAATGTAATTATGAATTCCAAAAACATAATTGGATCATGGTTGTAAACTGATCTGTTAATCTGGGCATGATTAAGTTATGATTAGGGCGTTGAATGGGCCACGTCAGTAGGGCATTGAAATCCACCCCTTGGTGGGTGGGGGAAGAAAATATAAAAGGCATCACAAAGAACAGAGTTGCAGCAGTTTTTGAGAAGCAGTACTGATGTTGGAAAGAAGGCCCCAGGAGAAGAGAAGCAAGCCATTTGCCTGATCATCTACAGCTGAACTTATAGAGGAAACAGGAGCTAAGCCTGGAGAGAAATGCAGCCCCAAGAAGAGAGGAACCCAAGAAGCCTGAACCGTGGCATATGTCGGCAGCTGTCTTGCTCCAACACGTGGCAATGAACTTTGGTGAGAGAAGAAACTTATGCTTTCTGGCCTGGTAATTGTAGACTTCTACCCCAAATAAATACCCTTAATAAAGACCAACCCACTTTTGGTATTTCACATTAGCACCCCTTTGGCTGACTAATACAGGCTGCAATAAGGCAATAAGAATAATATAAGTGGTAAGTACAGTAAGTACAGTGTTGGATATGTTGAGTTTTTGATGACTACTGGTAACAGATGTTGATATGTTGAGCAGGTTGTTCGATGTATGTCTGAAGAGCAAAGTAAAATTCAAGGCAAGCTAATGATTTAAGCATTTGCCAGTACATACATAGTAATTAAAGTCACCTTTACAGTAAATGAAATCACCCTAGGAGAACATTAAAGAGAAAAGGAAAGTAAAACATGGGTAGAATCCTTGTAGGTACCAATTAATTGTAGTCGGCTGAGGAGATGAAACCTCATGAAATGGACCAGTGAGGACAGGAACTAGGGGACTGAAGTATCACAAAAGCTAAGAATGAGTCAATAGTATAAAATAGTAACATTCCATGGATAAGTAGAAAATTAATAAGGATGTAAAAAATTCTATTTAGTCAGAGTATTAATCACATTATATATCATGATTTTAGATTTTTTTGTGATTGATCTAAATAGATGAATTCAATACTAGTTAAAAGCCTTGGCATTTATCTTAGCAGATTTCCACCAGATACCTACATTTTATAAAAATCATTGGCTAGAAGGAATACGAATTGCTGGATGACTATCCACACATACTCCATTTGAACAGCTACATGTTACATTATTGCTGCCTAAACGTTAGGATAAATGGGCACTTGACTTCTTACTAGTTTACCCAAAAGGTAAAATCTCCAGAGGTTGATATTTAGAATTAACAATGCCAACTAATTAAATTCAATTAGGTCAACCTGAATGAGACAATTAACATAATTAATTTCGATTTTAAAGCCCCCAATGGGAGGTAGTATCTGTATTTGCTAAGAGAACTTCAGTGAGAAAAGAAAGGAAAGGAGACAAGTTTGAATTTTAGAAAAGTGACACAGTAATTTGTCATGACATTTTGTATATAAGGACTTGTTTTGTTAAAATTTATGCATGCCTCCTGAAAATTACTCAGAAATTTTCTCCCCACATTCTACTGTCTTATAATGATTACTGGCATTTCTTTCATATTTAGGAATTATCTGACAATTTTACTTTGTTAGATGTACTGGGATAGCAAATAAACATGTAACTCCGAATATACCTGTTGGAGGAAAGGTCTTCAGTTCACAGTATTTGAGTTAATTTTGCAAAAGAATTCAACTCATTTTGGACTCAGAAGGTGAAAAAAGGAACCATACTGTCCTGAGATATTCAGTATTACATAGCTATCATGAAAAGAAAGATAATTTTTCACATATTAAGTCTGACATTAGGATGCATTTTATAATTATAATTGGCAGATTTTTTTTCCAGGTATAAAAAATACACTGGTAGTTCATAAAATTGATAGTATCATAAATTAGAAAAAACAGTGTTTAGTAAAGTTTTCTATTCCCAAGCATATAAACTAATTGCACTATTTTTTTCTGATGTTTAAAAATTTTTTTTAAATCGACATAAAAGGTAATAAAACCCATCTGTACAGTTAAATAACCTAGAGTATAAAACCATGTATTGATGATCCTAGCTAAGAAAATATGGGTAGGTACTTATCTAAAAACTTTTTGTGAGCCCCTTCTCTTGACTTTTATGGTACTCTTTTCCATGTTTTCTCTTTACTTTCATTACCACTTTCTAGAAAACATAGCTTAGTTTTGCTTGTATTTAAACTCTACAAAATGAAATTGTACAGAATGGATTGTTTTGATTTGCTTCTTTTGCTAAAGGTTGTATTTGTGAGATTAAACTATGTTTCTGATTGTACAAATTTTTAAAAAATAAGTTGTCAGGCTGATGTCCCATCACCCCCAACCTCCCTAGTGTATATTTCTACAAATAAGGGCATCCTCCTACATAATAACACAATAGCTATCAAAATCAGAAATTTAACATTCATGCATTAGTAGCAGTTAACCCCAGAGGCCATTAAAGTTTGGTCTAAAAATATTTTTTTTTATGTCCAAAAGATCCATTTTAGCATCACATTTTACATTTAGTTGTCAGGTCTTTGGTCTTTAGTCTGGAGGGTTTGTCTGATGTTTCCTTACGCTTAGATTTAGGCTATACATCTTTGGCAGGAATAGCATAGAAGTGATGCCATGTTCTTTTCATTGCATTCATCAGGTTGAGCACAATTTTGATTTGTCCCATTTCTGATGTTTACTTTGGTCACTTGAATAAGTTGATGTCAGACAGGTTTTTCTATTGTAAAATTACCCATTTTTTCAAACTTTTTAATTAATTTTTTTGTGGAGAAGTACATTTAAACTATGTACTGACACTTCTCCTTATGAAAATTTCAGTGCATTCATGAGTATATTTATATCAGTTTGGACTCATGGATTCTTTTTTTATTCAAAGAGTTATAATCCATTACCTTTATTTTGATGCTCAGATTTGCACCTTATAGGTATTTTGAATCTATATTGCAAATTCCCTTGAGAAATACCTTATAGACATTTCTCAGTGTCTTGTTTTTTATCGTTTATTTAAATCCCTTAATTTTGCTCACTACCAAAGCAATTCTCTCCACAGTCTCTTAAGGGGCATTATAATGGGTCCACTTTTGGTTTGCTCTTACCTTCAGTGCAAGTTTAATGTGAGAGAATACCCTGTTTTAGCCTTTCCCTCATTAATGGGCCTTGTCATTGCATCCCCAAATTAGTAGACCCTGAATTTTGTCCAAATCGGTGAATTTTTCTGGAATAAAATTGGCTTTGTGGTTAAACTTCATTCTTTCTCTTTGGTTTGGTCTGGGAATAGCATTTTGTTGAATCTAGGAGGTTAGAAAAATATCTTATCCAGCAATTTTAGTTTTTCCTTGGTCCTCTTTATTAGTGAAGGTGAATCATATCCCTAATTCTCCTTACCCTTACTTGTTTTATACTTTAATCTCTGCTTAATTTCATGTGCAGATGGTATGAAGTTAATTGAATTTTATATTTTCATATTGTCTCATTTTTAACACATTTTTATTATTATAGTATTTCCCCACCTAGTACGATGCATACCTTGTATCATGTATTATAAATTTCCATATCATCTCTTTCTGGAATTTTTATTCTGTTCCAGTCATGCATCAGTAAACATTGGTTTAATTTTGAAGATTCATGAAGATTCATAATGTATTTTAATATATTTTGGCACTCCTTTTTTAAAATCTGGAAAGCCTTGCTTGTTTATTTAATGGTAATTGTTTAGAAAGGTTTTTTTGTTTGTTCTCCCCCCCCATTTTACAAATACTTATCAATGATATTTTTGTTTGAATTATATTAAATTTCTATTTGATTTCAAGAGACATGCCATCTTTATGAGGTTGAGTATCCCTATCTAAGAATTTTAAATGTCTTACCAATTGTTTTCCATTTCTACAAGGCAATGAAAAAAATGAGTAAATTCTACTATTAAAATAACTGAATGGCAAACATGCCATAAACAAAGTCAAAAGGCAAATAGCAACCTTGGAAAAAAATTTGGAATTTATGTCCCATGAAAAATTTCCCCAACTATATATATACCTTCCTAGAAATGGAGAAAAAAAATAGAAACTGGGCAATGGTTTAAAGAGACAATGGTTTTGAAGAGTGAAATAGAATTATGTACACAGACAAAAATATATTGAGGGGAAATTTTACCTGCCATTTTCATAAAAATTCCAAAGTTCACTAACACTATTTACTGGTGAGGCATACATTACTGATGCTGTATGAATTGTTACAGCCAAAATCAGAGGTATCTTTGGCAATTAAATATATACACACACATACAGGTTTTCTGATCCATTTGGGGGATTTATCATTTGGATACAGTTGCATACATGGGAGATATATAGATATCTATAGATATGTATGATGTCCCCATGTCATTTCATGTAATAGCCAAAGTTGATACCACTTAAATGTCCATTAATAGGAAACTATTTGTATTTATAATGGAACATCTCTACAATGGAAAAATATGGAGTTGGGGGGAAGGGAAGAAATCTTACCATTCACTGATACAGAATTATATCCAAGATATATATTTTTAATAAACTATTTTAACAATTTTAGATTTACAGAAATACTTGAAAAGTATAGATATCTCACATATACCTGTCAGTTTCCAATATTAATATTCACATTAGTATGCTATGAACAAATATTGATACATTATTAACTAAAGCCCATACTTTATTCAGTTTCCCTTAGTTTTTACTTAATATCCTTTCCTGTTCTGATAAAATCCATGATAATATATTACGATTTAGTCATCATGTCTCCTTAAGCTTCTCTTGGCTTTAAATTTCTCAGACTTTTACTGTTTTTTTTTTTTTTTTTTTTTTCTTATAGTACAAAAATAATTTCAGCAAGTTCCCAGATACTTTATTTTTTTTAAATTTTCATGTGATAATGGTTTTATTAAAAGCAATAATTACATAGTGATGCTTCTGATAAGTAACTTAAATTTCTTTGACCTGGAGAGTTTTGAGGAATTTGGTCAGATATTTTGTAGACTATCCATCAATTGTGATTTTTCTGATATTTTTCCCATGATTAGATTGGAGTTATGTTTTAGAAGGGAGATAACACAGGTAAAATGCCATTTTCATCATATGAAGGGCACATACAAATATGACTATTATTGATGTTAACCTTGATCACTTGGCTAAAGCAGTTATTGTTATATTCCTCACCTATAAAGGTGCTGTTTTCCCTATTTCCATACTGTATTTTTGGAAGAATTCACTTTGTACAACCCAAATTAAGGAGTGGAGAGTTAAGGTCCACCTCTTTGAGGGCAGAGAATATACAAATTATCTGAAATTCTTCTGCACAGATTTGTCTATTCTCCCAGTTTATTAAATCACTTATTTATATCAGTAAGGCCTCATGGATTTTTCTTTCACTTGGCTCCTTTGCCAGACCCCCATTCATTATGATTTTTTAAAAACACTCTCTTACTTTCTAGAACGACTGGGTCCTATGATCCTCCAGGCTCACCTTCTACATTTCCTGCCTTAGTCCTATAATCAGTCATTTCTCAAAGAGCCCTGGTTTCCTTTATTGGATAATAGTGTTAGAAACCAAGTTCGGATGCCAGGTGTGCTCAATGCTGCTGGTGTGCCATTACCTCTAGGCCCTCTATGTTGACAAAGCAGGTAAACACACACTTATATACTAACCTGTGTACATACAAAGATCTATAAATATTTATATATGTAACCATTTGTGTCTGTTTAACCTAAATATGAGGGGATATGATGCCTCCAACTCTAATCCATTGCCATAATGATCATTCTGGCCTCCTCCCTTATCTGTAACCTCCCATGGAAAGAATGAGATACCTGGCTCCCAGCACTGTCATCCATTTAGTTAACCTTTCGATCCAAATATATATGAATATCAGTATCATAATTCTTTCCCCACAGAGTACTTCTGTCTTTAGTTGTATATACTCCTTTCATTTTCAGTTACTCAGGTCAACACCTTTCCCCACTTCCTTTTTTACTGAGGTGGTTTCATAAATTCACAATACAGTTAGATTGTTTTGTCACATTTTGCATTATATCTTGGGATCCCCTGATATGTTAGTTTTTAAATTTGCATACATTAGATTCACTTTTTGTGTTGCAAATTTCTATGGATTTTGACAAATGTAGAGTCGTGTATCCACCACACAATATCATACAGAATAGTTTTATCACCCTAAAATATCCCCTGTGCTTCATCTATTCAACCTTCTTCTGGGTCTCCTGAACTTCAGGCAACCATTGGTATTTTTATCATCTCTATACTGTTGCCAATCCGAGAATGTTATATAACTGGAATCATGCAGTATGCAGCCTTTTCAGACTGGCTTCTTTCACACAGCAATATATATTTAAGGCTCCTCTATGTCTTTGAGGTTTAATAGCTCATTTCTGTTTATTGCTGAATAACATACCATTGTATGGATGTGCCTCAGTTTGTTTATGCATTCATCCATTGAAGACCGTCTTGGTTGCTTCTAGTTTTGATGATTATGAGTAAAACTGATATAAAGTTCTCCATGTAAGTGTTGTATGGACATAGTTTTTTCATTTGTTAGGTAAATACCTAGGAGAGTGATTACTGCATCATATGGTAAGACGGTTCAGCTTTGTAAGAAATTGCCAAACTGTCTTCCAAAGTGGCTGTACAATTTTACATTTGCACTAGCAATGGATGAGAGTTCCTGTTGCTGTGAATCCTCTCCAGCAATTAGGATTATCAGTTTTGTTTTGTTTTTTAATCAGAGTTTAGTCAATCTAGTAGGTGTGCAATGGTATCTTGTTTTAATTTGTAATTTCCTAATGACAAGTGATATCAAGCATCTTTTCATATCCTTATTTACCATATGTATGTCTTCTTTTGTGAGGCACTATTCAGATCTTTTACCCATTTTTCAATTGGGCTTTGTTTTCTTATTTTTTGGTAAATTTTGGATGCAAATCTAAATCAGATATGTTTTGCAAGTATCTCTAAGTCTGTGGCTTTTCTTTTGATTCTCTCAATAGTGTCTTTTACAGAGATTTTAATAAAGTCTCAGTTATCAATATTTTTCTGTCATGAATGGTGCCCTGGTATCTGAATTGTATCTAAAAATTCATCACTATATTCAAGGTCACATAGATTTTCTCCAATGTTTTCTGCTAGACGTATTATACTATTACATTTTATATTATATCTATAATCTCTTTTGAGTAATTTTTCATGAAAGTTATTAAGGCCTGCGTCAATTTTTTTCATATAGGCATTCAATTTTCCAGTATCATTTGTTGAAAAGATTAACTTCACTCCATTGAATTGTCTTTGTTCCTTTGTTAAAGAACAGTTGACTGTATTTGTGCAGGTCTACTTCTATGCTGGCTGCTCTGTTTCATTGACCAATGTGTCTATTTTTTTTGCTAATACCATGCAAAAAATTAGTGTCGCCACTTCCTTGCCTTGATACCAGCTGAAATCAAACTCTGTGAACGTCCTTTGCCCTGGAAAGTAGGACTTCGTTGTGGAGAATGTTCTGTGTATATTTTCCAATGATCACTCTTTCCCTCTCTGCCAGAGCAAAGGAAAATCCTTCTTGGACTCTCATTGTGAGAACCTGGTGGCTTTTCTAGAAATAAACCCTAAAAATGTGTTGGGTTCTCCTGTGGCCCCAGGAGTTTCTCACTCTCACACTGATCATACTCAGCCTCCAAAAATTCATCAAAATGATCTTTTCAGTGTTACTATCAGTTTACGATGATTCAGGCTTCTATTCCAACTAAACAAATGTTTGACTATGACTTTCTATATCCCTGTCTCTTTAGTGTTTGGTGTAGAAGTTTGCCCTGCAATCCCAATTTTCTGAGTGGTCCAAGTAGAGCCGTGATTTTCAGTTTTTTTCAAAGCTTTTTCTTGTTTTAATGATTAGAGTGATGGATTCCAAGTTCTTTACAGATATGAAATATGCCAATATATATTTTTTAAAAAGCAAGATGTGGAACCATGTGTATAAAGGGGGAGGAAAAAATACATGTATGTTTCATCATAAAGAATGATTAAAAAACAATCAGATTAAATGTTGAAGAGGAGGGAGCAGCAGGTTCTGCATGCATGATGGACAGGTATCGATGACATTTTTGCTTTATATATCTACTTAAAATTTTGATATTTTGAATACTAATATTCCTCCATGAAAAAATTAATAGAAAATTGGTTTAAAATGTTTCATTTTCCAGTACTTACTATTTTCTTTCTGTGTGATTAGTTTTTACATTTTCTTTTCTCCTTTCTTACTGAAGTCATTTCCCTTGGTAATTAATCTCACTTTGGAATATTGGTATGATATCCTCCATACCAATTGTTAAAGTTACTAAAGATCTTCCTGGTGTGGGACTCTTTTGTGTCCTGCACATGATATCCTGGCAGCAGGAACAGAATCACAGAAATTGTTACACTTACATATCACCACCTTGAACTATAGCTCAATGATAAAAGTTTGATAGATAGTCCTAAATGGATTATGTGCTCTTTCTACAAATGTAGTGAGATTGGTTGACTTACATGTACATAAATATGATGAAATGTATCTACATATCTTTTTAAACTTGGAATGATTTTTAGAAGTTCCCAGAACAAGAGGGACTATTGAGTAGATCATTCTTACTTCTTAAGGATCAAATTTTTTAAATTTCTTTTTAAACTAGCAAAGGAAAAATGGATTTTTCACTTTTAATATAGAAAAAGTTATTTATATGGATTCTAAAATTGACTTGTGAATCTTTTTTTTGCCAATAAGCCTGAATACGTCTCTAACACCTATTATAGATACCAAGAGTGATTGAGTATGTGTTGTTTTTAGTACTAGTTCTTATTTGTTATTGTTTTATCCACACAAAAATCATTGTTTTATTATGCTTTTTTAAAGTATCAATTATAGTTGAGAATGAAATTTCAAGTACAAATTGTTGGAGTTAAGAGCATCATTTTAAGCATGAAAGTTTTAGTTTATGTGCATCTCTTCCTATATTACGTGCTCAGTTAAAGCTGCCTTTAACCTAAAATGAAAGTTGCAGGTATACTTGACATTTTAATAATGCCATTAACTACATTTAATAATATACCCCACACCAAGTTGACACAAATTCATAACATCTCTGTAATGCTTACACTGTTAAAACAATATAAATGATAAAATTTGGTCACAATTTTAGTAGCTATATTGGAGAATGTTAAGCCAACAAACATGAAACCTTCCAAAAGAATATTTTTAAGATTAATAGTTTGTGTGAGAAGGCATCACATTGTTATTTCCTCCTTTTAATATAGTCCACAGGACTGAGTAAAGATCATCTATAGTTCCTGTAGATGAAAATTAGCCATATTAAAAAAAGAAAAATACTCCTCAAAAAGTAGATGAACATTCTTTCTCAAAGTCACATCATAAGTATCTGAAGCTATTATTTATAGCTTAAACCTATTTTGCTATGACCTTGGTAGGTATAAAGAGTATCAAGTCACGCATGTGTCTGATAATAGGCCCTTTCTCAGACTGTAATTAACCTCAATTCCTTTAATCCTTAATATTTCATTTTCAATCCTCAAATGCTGGATTTAAAGGGAAAAGAGAATTGAAAGGCAATTCAATTTGGCAAACATGTACTGAGTGTTGACTTTGACAGATACAATAGCAAACACTACGGCTACAGAGTTGAATGCGGTAGGACCTAAATCTACCTTCTGAAAAGTGATATATTGGCCATTTGAAAGCACAGAAAAGAGTAACACATTCTTTCAAATTCATGAGGAATTTTTATTTTGAGCTGGGTCTTATAGGATGACTAGTATATGGCCAAACAAAGGAGATAATTGAGTTATAGAATTCTACCTTAAAATCTTTATTTTTTTTATCCCTCTCTACTCTATTAGTCCAGGTGCTTGTCATTTATCATCTGGAACACTGCTATACTATTATAAGTATCAACCATGCCTCTGGGCTTATGCATCTACAATTTAGTGCAGTCCTGTTGCCAGGGTTTATCTAATATGCAGTCACCAGAGAGAGGGTAACTTGGTATATAAGGCCACACCTTTGATAAGGCTATCAATCAAAACCACCACAACCATCACCACCACAGCAAAGATATATGTATTCTGATAAGGGTGTGTGGTGGTTTGAAGCTGTATATACTCCA
>JAKSZT010053929.1:50791634-50802676 GCA_026826555.1 Tolypeutes matacus
CTGAAAATGTTATTTTTTAATTTTTTCTTTATTTTTCATATTTGTGAAATTCAGAGTATAGTTTCATAAATGTGATACTAAGGGGGGAAAATATGTTTAAAATATTACCTGATTTCTGAATTTTTCTGTTGTAACAATTATGGTAATTGTCTTTGAAGCTTCATGTTCAATAAATACCAGGTACCCTCAAATGTATGTAAGTGAGGATATGCCATAAAATTGTACTAGGAAAAGATATTTAATTCTATTTACTACTTTGAACTTCCAAGAAATTAGTAGAATAGCATAACACAAAGGAAAATGTTTCATGAGGAAAAAAAGAAATCTCTCTCAGGGACAACCACTTAAAAAATAAGGGCAAAGAACTAAAAATTCAATATGAATCAAATGTAAAATAAATGCGTCTCCTAAATCAGCTTGACAGAATGCCCTTAAAAAACCTGGAAGGACAGTGACAATTTAATTTCTTTAAGAAACAATTTTAAATATTGTAAATTATATAAAATATGAAAATGTTATATATTGTTTATTTCTACTTTAATAGCTTAAACTCATTAAACACTTTTTTCCTGATTTATGATGAAATTTACATACCATATTGACACGTTTCCTTTCTCTTCCAAATCTACCTTCTGTGTTTTATACTCTATGATTTTATGCCTTAAGGATGAAGAGTTCCACAGCTCTGAATGAGAGAGGGAATGAATTTATCTGGAATTGAGTGTGGAGAATTCCATGCCTAAGGACATTGTCAAACAATGGAGGGCTTAGTAAAGAGCAATTAAGAGGACATGTACACCTGGCACAGAACTGAGTGGGAGAGAGTGTGGTCTACAGTGTGAACTGTGGTCTATGGTTGGTGGCAAGGCTCCAGGATGTGTAAGTTCATTGAGGGTGGTGGGCCACACTGTGGGAGATGTTTGTGTGGGATGTGGTGGGAGGTGTGGGAGGTGGGGAACATGGGAATCCCAGTGGGTTCCGTGTAATATTTTGGGTAATCTAAGCACCTCTTAAAATATATGTGTGTGTATATATATATATATATATATAAATAACATTTTTGTAAGCAAATACTCATATATGCATATATATTTATATATCATATTGCAAATGTTTGTATGTATTGTGAGAATTTTGATTTTTACCCATAACAAAAAAAAAGTAAAAAAAAAAAAAAAAAAAGGTAAAAAAAAAAAAGAGGACATGTAAATAGCTTCATATACATATAGTAATTAAATTAGTAGTAATAATTGGACTGCTGGGTTTATAACAGGTTTGTAATATATTTGACAATAACAGCACAGAAGGGGTGGTTGGGAGCAGAGTTTTATTGAATTAAGAAATGACACCAGATGCTAATTCTAAGCCAAGGAAGAAATGAAGAGAATGAGAAATGGTAAATAAGGTAAATATAAGAAATTCTGCAAATATCTTCCTGTTTCCTTTCTTCTCTCAGTTTCTTTAAAATATGATATATATTTATATGCAAAATATAAAATATAAACTTAAATTATATAAGGTAATAATTATAACAATGTGTTAATTACTGAGTTTGTAATATATATAGACCAAATACGTACAACAATTGCACAAAAAGGAAGGGATGGAGCTTCATAGGGGTAAAGTTTCTATATTTCACCAGAATTTAGTATAACTCTGAAATTAATTTGGATACGTTAAGATGTATATTATCTTAGATATATCTAGAGCAACCTGTAAGAGCAATTTAAAGAATAATAAAAAATCATTAAAGCAACTAAAATGTTACACCAGAAAATGCCTTCTAAATTGAAAAGAAAATGGTGAAAGAGGAACAGAGGAAAAAAGTGACATGAGGCACAAAAACAAAAAGCAATATGGCAGATGCAAATGCAATCATATCAATAAAAACATTGAATGTGAATGGATTAAATAATTCAGTTAAAACGCAAAGATGATAAGGTTGCATTAAAAAACAAAATACAACCGTATGCTATCTAGAAGGAACATACTTTAGATGTAAAGCTACAAATAGATCGAAAGTTAAAGGAAGGAAAAGAGACATTATGCACATGGTAACCTAAAGAGATGGAGTGGCTATACTATCATCAGAAAAATGGACTTTACACCAGAAATATTAATATATATGAAGAAGGATGTTTCATAATAATAAAATGCTCAACCCATCAAGAATGAACAAATTTTAACATATATAACCCTAGCAAAAAGCCCCAAATATATGAAGCAAAAACATAGAACTTAAGGAAGAAATAGACAACTCAGCAATTATAGCTGGAGACTTCAATAATCTACCTTCACTATTATGTAAAGAACTAAGCAAAAATCAACAAGGAAATAGAAGTCTTGAACATCACTATGGTCTGATGGCAATGGAACAGTCTCTCAAATATGCATCTAAGCATCAACTTAAACGTGACACCCTGTGAAGATGATATGCTATCCTGTGTGCCATATACATCTCAAACCAATGGCCAATATATAGGTATGCTTTCCAATACATAGAATATATATGTTGAGGAGACAAGGGTTGGAAATAGTAGCTCTGTTCTCCAAAACTTCTGGTAAACTACTTTGGGAATTTTTGCTTCCTTTCCTTATAAAGTTAGCCTCTGTCCCTCTAGAGGATATGGTTCCTAGAAGGAGAACACTTCCACTGCCACACTGGGCTCCTTGCTCCGTTTAACTAGCAGGCAAAGTTAGGGGGTTAACATATTGGCAAGGTTCATTGACTCTCATTATCATAAGATGGTAGGACTACTGTTATGTAATAGGGGCAAGAAGAAATACTTTTGTATTCAAGTGATAAATCAGAACATCTCTTCACACTCTTTCAAGTTTTACCTTTAAATGGGCAAAGAGAGCAACCATGTTCTTATACAGAAATGACAAATGGGGACTGAGTCCCTTCAAGTATGATGGTGTGGTTCACTCAACCAGACAAGCCACCAACAGAAGTTCCCTCAAGGGAATAGGAATCTAGAATTGTTGGTAAAGTAGGGAGACAATGAGTATTAGTAACAGCCTCCAAATCAACTAGCTACAGAGCTATTGTAAATTCCCAAAACCCTTCTCTTGAAACTTTCTCCAGAAATTGTGTCTAAAGAATCCTGGAGCAACTAGGCCCAGATGGAGTGAACTAATGTGAGAAGTAAGGGGATTTGAGCAGTGCAAGTGTTAGACTACAGTGATGTTGTTGGTGCCCATTATGGCCAGTGCACCCATTCCCCAGGTGCTTGGATATACGTGTCTGATTGCTCACACCTTCACGTTCTCTGGAAAACTGCTCTCATCCAAGGGGAATTGCTTTGCCAAGAAAGTCAGGAAAGCTTACAACCTTTACAGAGGTGGCCTGCAGACTTATTATATGGAATACAAATATCTTGCTGTCTTACCTCAGTTTGGACAATTCTACGGCATCTTTCATGATTTAGAGCTTTTCCTGGGATCAACCTAAAACTCATCATCAACTGAAATACATTTTTGATTAGCTCCTTTCCCTGGTTCTATTCTGTTTCTTTCACTTCTTTACAGGCTTCTTCTAAAAGCATTCCTTCATAAATCATTGTACCATAATTCCACATCAGGTCCTGCTTCTGGGAAACATGGCCTAGGATACCCGGTGCTCAAAAGACTGTCTCTCTCAGACTTGACTAAACAAATAAAATGACATTTTGTGTAGTAGAAAAACAGTTTAAACAAATGAATACAGATTAGTTGAAAATAATGTGATAAAAAAGATAAAAGAAAAATATGAATCAAAACAAAGCTGGGGTTGTAATGATATTAAGGCCAAAGGATTGAGATGTAAGGAATTTTCTTGTCTGTTTTATTACTATTATTGAAATAATGGAAATGCTCTAATAATGATCGAAGTGATAAACACACAACTATGTGATTATACCAAATATCATTGATTGTACACTTTGGATGAATTGTATGCTTTATTAACACATCAATAAAATTGATTTGTTTTTTAAAAAAGAAATAAATGGATAAATAAATGCTGATATTTCTATACAATGTTCATTCAGCAATAAAACACCAGTCAATATTAAAATTTCTATGAACACAGGATTGAGGTGAATCTGTTTTTTGTCAAATGACCTAGGTTCTAATTATTTTCTCTACTTCCCCTCATACATTTTGTTATTGTTGCAGATCTCTAAGAGCATGATAAAATCAAGTCATAGGATACAGTTATTATCAGTGATTTATAAATACTTTAAGACAACTGTTTCACTACAGCATAAATTATGAAATTTACACGACCCTTTTCTTTACTAATCATGTCAGTTTGGACTAACTCTTCTTGTTGAATATTACTTTAATCCAGGGGTTCTTAACCTTTTTTGTTCCACAGACCCCTTTGCCAGTCAGGTGAAAACTGCATACCCCTTACTATGTCTACACTATACTGTGTATTATTTAATAAAAATATCACACCTGCACCAACATGTCCCCCCAAGAATAATGTTTTTTTGTTTTTTTTTATTTAAGTTCAAGCTCACAGATCCTTTGTTAAGAACCCTGCTTTAATCATATTTAGAATGGAAAAAAAGTAATTGCTAAATTCAAGAGTGTTGAAAAACACGCATGTAACCTTCTCAAAGGCATATATTAATCTTGCAATAAATATGTTTTCCTAATCCCCCTCCTTCTCCCTTTTCTCTTCCTTTCAAAGTAAAAAGCCTCTTCATATTGTACGATTTTTAAATTCTAAAATATTAATATTCAAAACTGATTTTAGAATAGGGTCATAAGAAAGAAAATAATTGAATTTTATTTCAAATGAATTGTGGTATTTAAAATGCCTCCAGCATTGTTGTTACTAATCATGATGCTAATTGAATTATGAAAGGGCAGAGATCCCAAACAGATGCAATAGAACAATTTCTTTTTGTTACACAAACTGAAAGTATATCAGAGAATGTTTATATATTTTGTATTCATATTATCAGAAATATAATAAAATATTTTCATTTTTCAGCAAGAACACAAAGAGATATCTCTAGTGTGCTCATGCCACAATCCTGTTTGCCAAAAGTTCTCAGAGAAAGATAGGGAGAGAAAATGGACTTCATATTCCAAATGAAATGGCATCATGTTATCTAACAGAAAAGAACTCCTCATGTTGTAAAAAAACTGTGTGGTCACATTTTGGAAAAATTCTCTTAGGAGGAAGTGTTTCTCACTGTCTGTACCCTCTGTCAAAAATAGCAAGAACAGCAAATACCAGCCCCCGAGGTAATTCTACTGGTAAACAGTACCAGAATTTTGATCAAGTACTTAAGTCCAACCTTAAGGAATAACTTAAGCCCCCAAAATACCAATTTTCTGTCTCCCTGTGTTGGAAACAATGAATGGGAATGGCTATGAAGATACAGCTCCTGGTTGTTTTTGTTTCTTTGGCTTCCCCTTCCCCGCTCACCCCACAGTAATAGAACAGTTCCTATACTTTTTGAAATTGCAGGTAAACTATAACTTTAAAAAACAGTCAAGTACTCATGTTTGAAGGTAAATGAAAAATCTACTTAATCCATACCACCATTTCTTCAAATGCTCAAATAAACTATTCATAGACCCTACTCAAATAATCACAGCTCCTGAGGAGATGGGCTGTTATTGTACCAACCGCAGTTATGCATGTTCTTATGGCAACATATCTGTATTTGCCTCCATGCTGGAAATAATTTACTCATTTGCTAACTGTTATTTAATAAAGAAAAAAATATGCATTTGCATCGTGGTGGTATAGAAAAGGTATGGGTTTTAATCGTAAAAACATAGCTTGAATCCTGGTTCTGCCACTTAGAAGCAGATTGATTTTGTGCAACTTACCTTCTTTAAACCTCAGTTTTCCCATGTGTGAAATGTGAATGATTTAATGTACAGCATGATTGAAAGAAGGAAAAAAACATAAAATGATTATCATGGTGTTTAACAAAAAATGTATATTCAATACCTATTAAGCCTTTCCTTGTTGAACACACAATCAAAATATGACACCTAAGTGAGAAGACTGAGAATAGATATATTTATATTATGTATCATATTATATATTATACTTAGAAGATAATTGTCTAGGAATATGTGAGATGGTATAAGAGAAGAAAATATCTCCCAATTTTCTCTCAATAGGCCACACCCCTCTAAGCTGTACACTTGCATATCTAATTGTCTTAGTTATTGCATGCAACTAAGCTGAGCTATTGATTTCTCCTGTTTTTCCATACCTCTTTATAGTAGCTTCCTCTCAGAGGCTTCCCCAAATTACTAAATAGTCTATCACACAAGTCAATCCTGAGGCACTTTCTTTCCTTAACTCCCCACATCCAATCTATCACGTCTAATAATGATTCTACCTTGCAAAACATGCATCTTTTTGCTTGCACAGGTCACAGTCATTTTGTGGCTCAAGTACTACCATAAACCTCCTAACCATTCTCTCAACTTTAATGATTTTGCCACTTTCCATTCCACTTTCCACACAGCCACCAAGGTGATGATTTTAAAACACAAATGGCTTCATTATTCAATGGCTTCTTTTTCCATTTAAAAATAATATTCATGTTTCTTTATATGACTTACCAGATAGTCTATGTTCCGCCAAGCTCTCCAAACTTCTCAGGCCACACCCACCCTCCTCATGACTGTGTTTCATCCACAATGGTCTCTTTCAGATTCCTAAACATGCCAAGTGCTTTTCACATCAGGGTTTTTATACACACTTTTCCTTGTGCCTGAAAATCTTTATCACCCCACTCTTCACATATATCTTCCATTCATCATTTAAGTCTCAGCTTTAATTTCTCTTGAAAAGTCAGCAGTCCAATCTAACATAATACCCCCATTACCTCCTCTTAAAATATCCTGTTCTTTTTCTTACTACTACTTATTGAGATGTCTTATTATATATATGGAAGATGAAACTTTATTCCTCCTTACTTTGTTTTCTTATGTGCTAAAGAAGATGACAAGCCCATCCATGCAAACATATCCTGTTCACAGCAACATTGGTACATTAGGAGCTGGTGTATGGTTGAAGACCTAACTGTAGCTTCCAAGGAAAATAGCTTTCATGAAATGTCACAGAGCCAGCCACAATGCCCAGTCTGTGTGTCTAAATATCTACCTCAAATCTGAGGTTCTGTTTTAAATAACTCAACATGTATTCTCCAACTCTAAATTATTACCCAAGCAGACTATTTCTCCTCCAAGAACTAATTTACAAGCTCTCCCAGAGATCTTGTTCTTATTCCCAATGCCCCAAGATATCGCTGTGGTCCATGGACTCCTAAGGTATTGCTTTACGTGGTATCTATATATTGGTAAATAGGGTTCTTTTATTTCACTTCTCACTTTTGTCATTGTGTGAGTCCCAAAAGGGCAGGTGACAGAAAACTGTGTGGAAGAAATAAATTGTTTTCTACATCTTATATAACTCTCAGCCAAATCTTTCCCTTCATAACTGTCACACCCTATAAAATCTACTTGTTCCAAATAACTAAGTACAGCTAAAATATCTCCTAAGTTCAAGGCAATGTATATAAAAACAATCATTTTATTTGAATATATAGGTTCCCAATTACCTTAGCAAGGTTGATGCTATGTTTAGATATTGTCGAGTGCAGTTTTAATTCAGAGTGCCTCTTTAACAGTGATCAACAGGCCAGAGTAGAGATTTCAACATTCCACAATCTCATTTTTTCATGGTGCTTACAAATTTATGCTTAGCACCCTACCTATTTTTCTAAATGCAAGAAAATTTACTGCTTTCTATTATATTTCTCTCTCCCATTCTGGTAACTCTCAATCCTTATACTAATTGACATTCTCTTTTTTTTTTTTTTTCATAATTGCTTTAAGATCCAGTTAGTTAGAGTCTATTCAATAAACTTTCAATCCATATACAATGGCAAATGTTGTTACAAGTTCTCAATTTGTATAAATACAAACCAATATATTCCTGTTCTCCAATAAGACATTTTTATATCATTTCCAACCTCACATGAAGCAATGCACTCTTTCCTTCCTCTTCCTTCATGCCATGAGATGGCACTCATGATTTAACTATCCTTGATTTCAGATTTAAAAAGTGAAAGATTTTAAATTGTAAAATACCTTCTATTCTATGTAAGTGGTCTTGTAAATAACCCTTTTGGAAGAGTATGAAGCATTTCACATATTGTTTGCTAAGAAGAAGAGCATGGTTAGTGATGTTTTACTTTTTAAAATAAAGCAATAATAATGATGTACTTTTAAGGATGATTCTATGAATAAAATCGTTTTAACACTTCTGTAAGCCCACAGAATACCATCACTGACAAGGAATTCACTACCTCAAATAGTAACACATTTGAGTTTCGAATTTCTTTGATGTCCTGGAAAAACTTTTGTATCCAGTCTTATCCTACAAATTTTTAAAGGATAATTATTTGCATCCTTAAACCATTTTTGAAAGGGGTTCTTTCATTTTATTATTATGGTCAGTTTCAGAAATCACTGTTAATGACAGCATTCCTTTATAAACAGTAGTCCCCAGAACTAAATGTCATACAAGTGGTATAATGACCGCAACATAGAGTCACTTGGATTTAGTTGACTGTAGCTAATTTAAGGGGGGAAAATCAGATGTAGTAATACAAAGTTGCACAATACCCTGGAGGGCTCCAGGAAATAAGGCAGGGGGTATTATTAGAGAATTTTCAGAGGTTGTCATTAGAATGACTCAGCTCCAATTATTTTCTGGCCTTGAGTCACTCCGCTCAAGATTCAATGTCCAAGGCTGACGGGCCTCTCTGCATTCATGAGCCAATTTTCAGCTTGAGGAAGCAGGGAAGTCAATAATCCTGATAGAAATTACCACTGAGATCATTTGTAAAAAGGATTATTACCTATGAGTGTAAACAAATGGAAGGAAAGGAATGCTAGGCAGATAAAGACAGCATATGTCTGATTCAGCAGGCTTTGAGCCCTCTCTCTGGCCTTTTTGCCTGTGACCAGAAGGCTAAATAGAGCCCAGATGTCTTCAAATCCAGGAGGAGATGACAGCAGGGTGCTGCTTTCACTCCAGGAATAAGTTGGGTTTTCTAATCCTTTAATATTGGGGTAAAAATTTGATCCTCATTTGACTTGTCAGTTTTACACCTATAAGATTATTGAAGAGAAAATACAGACAGTATAGACATACATATGTACATAAATTGAACTGGTTGGCAGAGAATGGTGATTTTATTACTAACCTTTGCTTTTCTTTATTTTCTAAATCTCCCTCAATTAATATGTATGTTAAAATTATACAAACATGGCATACTAAAGCATTCCCTGAAATGTGGTATGTGTGTAATGTGTATATACCACATATACTCCTAGAGGTGTTATAAGATGTAAAATAAGGATTCCATTATAAAAAATGTATGTAATATGGTACATATTCTAGCACTCTCTTGAAAACCTACAATTTATATTTGCATATTAAAAGACTTGTATATTCTTGATGTCTACCTTTTCAAGACAGATGGAATTGAAATTAATACTATTTTACATTTTTTAAAATGTGACTTTGATTTATTTATGCCACCTTTATAAACGTCAGTTTTCTCAACAATTAAATGGTGACAGCAATACCGTCAGTTTAAATACTTGAAATAAGAGCATAAAATTCATCATGTGGACCTGGGTTCACATCTTAGTTCTTATTCTTTCTATATGATTAATCTTTCTACACATAAGTTTCCTCATGTATAATAGAGATGATATTATTAAGGTAATTCTTCAAGTGTTAGGAATATTAAATCAGGTAAGGTTTTTTGTCCAGATCTTAACAAAGTACCTGGAACTCAATGACTATTATTATCGACATTACCATTGAACTGCTTGGGGTACTAAATGGATAACACATGTAAAGCTGTTGGCAAGGTAACAAATATTCATTAGGGGCTTCTGATGGTGTGGAAGGAGGAGGAAAAAGAGGAAATACTGGAGGTGTGGCATTTACAGAAATATTTTCAGATCAAACTTCACAATCATCCTATATCCACATAACTTTGGGGACATTATCACCCATTCATCTATATGCTGGAACATACCATAGGATTTTACTATTTGAGAGGAGAAGCTTGGCAGGAGCAATCTCAGTCCACCTCTGTGTGAATGTGTGGTGGCCTTCTGGTCAGGTACCTGTCCTTACTAGGCTCCTCACATTTCACAGGGGCTGCTAATTTTACCTCCTGTGTCAGGATGCTGCAGCATATGGTCTGGCAGCACAGAATAGCTGCATTCCAAATTCTGGTTAGGGATGGTGACCTTGAAAGGGAGGACTGATAAAAGTTTGGGTTAAAAGAAACAATATGTTCTCCCCTAGCAACACATTAAATTCTCTCCATAGATAAACCAAAAAAAGCTGAATATTTTTTAAAAAGTGTTATGGGATCTTGCTTACCTCTTTTGCTACCATCCCCACTCCCCTCTTCCCAGCAAATAACCCTTCCATATAGTTTTGGTTTTTATGAATTGAGCTATGAGCTGTTTTGCTATTTTTTAGACTCATTCCTATATTTACTATAAAACTGTTGAAGACAATACTCAGTACATTGTATATTTTTTTTCTTGAGGATGAATTAAATTTTTCTCTCTGGTCTCTGAACTACATGTGCTACTCTGAGCCCAGTTTGTCTGTAACTCATGAACAGTGTAATCATGTAATTGTTCATGCTTGCATTTTTTATTTTGGTTGCTAGGAAGTTTTAAGCCAAGTTTCGCTCACCACCACTTCCACAAATACATATACTCTTATTGCATTTATTTAGTGTGATGTGTTAACATTACTTCTGATATTGTTATCTTTCATATCACAGTCCTTTTAATTTTTTTATGATTTTCATACCAACTTATTTTTTAAAAATAAACCTTTCATGGATATGGATGGCTCAAATGGTTGGGTGACCGTCTCCCATATGGAGGGACCTGGGTTCGATCCCCGGGACCTCCCGGTAAAAATAAATAAATAAATAAATAAATAAATAAATAAATAAATAAATAAA